>LQNS02278101.1:5457806-5468350 GCA_001587735.2 Parhyale hawaiensis | reverse complement strand
AGAAGAACAGATGGAAGAAAGATCAGTATGAGTTACAGGTGAGAAAGAAGCAAAATGGGCACGAAAGACAGGCAAGACGATCGTGATGACGACCCAACGGGTCACGGGTCGTCTAGTATTACCTATACTAAAAGTCTGTGCACCGGTCTTACTTGTTTGTGTCTTGTTTATTTATTTGTGTCTTGTTTAATTGTGTCTTGTTTGACACATCTTCTTCACTTTTACACGAGAAGAAATTCAAGGAATGGGATGGGGCAGTGGCATTCTTTCCATGGATTAGCTCTTTAATTCGATTGCATCTGTGATACGGAAGTTAAAATTGGCTCCACAGGCAATACAAATGAAATACGTAACATATAATAATTTGACTTTGCTTACAGCCTGGGTGTTGAATATTCGTTAGAGAAGCAAAGAATCTGTTGATAGTGAAACTAACGGGCCGCTCCTTGACGGGCAGAAGAGGACGGCCGAACAGCGGATGGTATATGCCCAGCTAAATAACACCTTTTTTTTTGCGGAAGCGAAGATCATCGCAATGACAACCCAACGGGTCACGGGCCGTCTGGTATTATAATAAAAGTTTGTAAACCTTACTTCATTATTTACTTGCTTGTTTGCACACCTAGCCTTCACTTAAAGATAGAAAGAAATTCGAGCGTCAATGATGGAGGTACGTCCTAGGGGAAAGTTTTTAGAGGTCGCCATAAAATTTGTGTTTGCGTTCAGGAGTCAGGGCGAAACGGATACTTAGGGAGTGTCGTAACTTTGATACCGATTACTTCATTCATCGAGTGCACGAAAAATTCTGAAATTTTATTCGACTGGCCACTATCAGAAGCTAAGATGACTGAAGAAAAGCATAAGTCTACCGGTTTTAAAGCTAGAAGGAATATCAGTATTCGCTATATGATAGGAAGAAATTCGAACGTTGAAGAATTAATGTCACTATATCAACGAGAGGATCGATGGCAGGGGAACCCGCCTGATCTCGGCTGCATAAACGTGCGCATTAAACGTAAAATTATTACGGGAAATACAACTGGCCTACGTCGTAATAATATACGTATTTATCACTGCTTACAGGCCCAGTGTTGGCTCTTCCTTTGAGAAGCAATGAAGATGGTGTTGGTCAGCCAATGGGTGACGGACTGTGTACTATTGTAATAAAAGTCTGTGAAATTCATTAATAAGTTCACTTGCTTTTTTGTACACAGTTTTTTCGCTTTAAGACAGGAAGAACTTTGAGAGTTGAAGATTTAATTCAATTGTATCCGTGATAAGAAAGATGAACCTGAACTCGGCTGCATAAACTTGTGCCTACGTTAATTTGAAGGCGATACGGGAAATACAGTTGGACTACGTCACACATATACATATATATTTCCCCTTGCTTACTGGCAGAGTGTTGAATATTCTTTTGAAAAGGAAAGAAGCAGGTGATGGTGATCCGTACGGGCAGGAGTGGAAGGTCAAAACAGCATGTGGTCTATGATCAGCTATAAGATGGTGATGATGACCTAATGGGCCACAGGCCATCTAGTATACTTATGAAGCTATGATAATCTTGCCTGTCCATTTGCTTGTATGTTACAGTGCGCAGAATCATCGTTTTAAGATAGGAAGAAATGCGAGCCGTGAAGATTTAATTCAACTGTATCTGTGATACCATGGATGACCAAGCGTTTGCCTGCATAAACGCGTACGTTAAACGTCAAGAAGATAAGGGAAATACAACTGGTCTACGTCATGTATATATAACTAGAGAGCAATCAGACAGCGCATACCACCGCTAAGTGAGGAAAAGTTATCGGACAATTCAACTTACTTCTAAAATCATGATTTTCATTGTATTAACACTAAAATCTAATCATTTATACCTTTTGATTGTATTAACAATTCCTGTAATTTTCATAACGATCCGTTCATAACTTTTTGAGTTTTGCTGCTAACAAACATTAAGACAAACCTAAGTCAAACAGACCAACCGATCATCACCAAAATAAATGTAATCATTCATGTCTTTTAACATTACTAACAACTCCTATAAATTTCAAAGAGATCCATGCATAAATTTCTGAGTTATTGTGCTAACAAGCATAAAATTAAAAACAGTGACAAACGAACGAACGAACGAACGAACAGATCATTCCAAAAAATTTGGTCATTTGCTCTTCGTATTATACCTAACAACTCGTGTAAACTTCATAAAAATCCGTCCATTACTTTTTGGGTTATGGCCGTAAGAAAAATTAGGCAGACACACAAACAACAGACAGATGTACGGATTTTCACCAAAAGTAAATCATCTGTTACTGCTAACAAGCCTAACAATCCCTGTAAATTTCATAAAGATCCGTTCAATACTTTTTGAGTAATCTTGGTGACAGACAAAGAGACAGACGGACAAACAGAATGACAGACAAAAATGATAAAAACATAACCTCCTTGGTGGAGGTAAATATCTATCCTATCCTAAGTCACAGGCAGAGTGTTAAATATTCTTTGAAAAGCAAAGAAGCTAGTGACGGAGCCCCAACGGTTCACGGGCTGCATGAAGTGGCAACCAATCTATGACCAGCTAAATAACACCAGTTGTTTTACGAAAAGTGCGAAGGTGGTAATGGTGACCCAACGGGTCACGGGCCGTCGAGTATTATACCAAAACTCCGTAAACCTTGTTTATTTACTTGCTTGTGTCTTGTTTGCACACAGTTTCTTTACTTTTAGAAGGGAAGAAGTTCGAGGGACTAGGGCACAGCCCCCAATATTCCACGGATTAGCTCCTTAGTGCGATTGTATCTGTGATACGTACGTGGAACCAGCCGCTCGGTTGCAAAAACGGGCACGATAATTTCAAAGTTGCTATTGAAAATACAACTGGAATACGTAACATATAAATTGAATTTGCTTATAGACTGCGTGTTGAATATTCATTATGCCGATGGCACACGCTAGAGGCTAGACAAAAGAACGAGTATAGTCATCTTTTCGTCAGAATGTGTTGATGTGCCCATTTAAATTTTCAAATAGCACACTTTTGCAAACAATTTTGAGTTATAAGTCCCTCCAGGTATAATATGTCCGAAAGTTAACTAACGGCATTTGCGGAGTAAAACTGAACTGACGGTGAACATTTTCACACCATTTCTTGGAAATCTCAGAGCTGTGTTTACAAGAGTTCAACTAACGTTCTGACGAAAAGATGACGATACTCGTTTTTTTTGACTAGCGTGTGGCATCGGCATTAGCGAAGCAAAGAAGCAGTTGATGGCGACCAGTACGGGCACGAGTGGACGGCCGAATAGCGCGTGGTCTATGACCAGCTGAATAGAATAACGCCTTTTTTTTCCGGAAGCAAAGACCATCGTGATGACGACCCAACGGGTCACGGGCCGTCTCGTTAAAACTAAACATATAAATAAATATGAAAAATAAACAGACGTTACCTTAAATCTCAAAAATGGATATAGAAAAAGCAATCGGAGCTTTCAGATAAGCCATAATTTCCTGGAGCGCTGCGTAAAGGGTATGGTGGAACTGGCGCATTTACGGACAGTGTTAACTTCTTACGCAATCAATCTCACAGACACATTTGTGGCAGTAAATTCGGAATACAGCGACGGTCGTGTTGACATTCGGATAGTTTTTTGCTGCCATGGGAAAATCTTCGGTAACTGACAAAGCCACTTACATGATCCACCGTGCGAAACTAAAGCCCGGGCCACACTACATAACTGCACGCTCAACTTATCAGTGGACTTTCAGGTTCCACGGTGTGCCAATTACAATACACGTTGGGTATCCAAGATACCCCTGGAAAGTGCTCAAGTTGAAGGTTCACTCATAAGTCAAGCGTGTGATTGTATACTGTTGTCCTTGCATTGTGAACAAAATTTGAGCCGAAAGTACAACGTAAGAAACAATCTCAGGAATAAACAGCATCAGAAACTAGAGCACTCTAACAGCGCATACCTCCGCCAAGCAAGGCAACGTTAACAAAAAATTCAAATCGGTCCTGAGACCAGGACTTTTTTTTATCACAACAAAAATTTGGCCTTTCGCACCTCTTGACATTAATAAGAGTTTCAGCAATTTTTTTGAGCTTTTTGAGTTATTTTCAGACAAATAGTAAGATAAACATTAACAAAACACACAAACCCACGAACAGATCATTACTACATTTGATCATTTGTATCTTATAAGATTGCTAATATTTCTGTAAATTGCATGCATATCCGTCACTTTTTGGGTTATGTTACACGGAAACATAAAAACATACCAACTAATAAGCAAACGGATAAACAGAACACAAAAATTTGGTCATTTACTCCTAGCAACGTTCCTAATAATTCGTACTAGTTTGTTATGAAGATACGTCCGTAACTTTTTGAGTAATGTTACCAAGAAATAAGAGGCAGACAAACAAACGGCTGAACGGATCTTCACCAAAAGTTAATCATCTGTCCTTCTAGCATACCTAACAATCTCGGTAAATTTTTAAGCTACGCCTATAACTTTTCAAGTAGCTATACTTGGTGACAGACAGATAAACTCGGTAAAAACATACGGCAACCTTCTTGGCGGAGATAATAAACCTAAGAATAAACAAGATAAAAACAAACGCTTATAATAAACAAAATAAGATACAAATGCTAGAATAAACAACGAAAGAAATTAAAGTAACAGCAAACAACATATGCTAAAAGCAAGAATGATCAACTTAAGAAATAATACAAGAAATGTTGGCAACTCTTCTATTCCCACATTTAACAGCGCACAGCGATGATAGCTAAGATTCTGGTTCGAAAAAGATAGTAAACAAAGATAGGACGAGAGCCCACCTTTATGAAGAGATGGCGCTCATCAAGCAGTTGCATCTTTATGATGCGCAGGTTCAGGAAAGTGTCGAAGGAAGCATAAAAGAGTCTCAGAGGCTCGCTGGAGCCTCGAGCTCTGCTCTCATTGGCAGCCATGCGGTACAGGAACACGAGGAGTCTGTCAACAGAAAAAGAAACAAATTTACGACTTAACAACTTCCCCAAACCATGTGTATTAATAATGTGTGTTACTGTTATGGATCATTCAAACTAAAACTGCATTCCGAAAGCGCAGACAGTTGTCAGGCAAAGCAAAAAAAAATAAAAGAATGGTAAACAGACAGACAAAGAAACGGAGTGACCAATCATAAAAATTGTTTCTCGCGACATTCCTAACAGTTCGGCAGTTCCCATTACATTTCTTGAAAATCCGTCCAAATTTTTTGAATTATGTGGCTAACACACACCAACAGGATATAGGAAAAAAGCCCCGGAGGAAAAAAGTATCCGCAAAAAAGCCCCGGAGGAAAAAAGCATCCGCAAAAAAGCCCCGGAGGAAAAACTATCCGCAAAAAAGCCCCAGAGGAAAAAAGTTTCCGCAAAAAAGCCCCGGAGGAAAAAAGTATCGACAAAAAGCCCCAGAAGGAAAAAAGCCCCGCCTATCTCCTAATCTACATTTATTACCCGAAGCTAGTTATTTTGAAGCAAGTTTATATTAAATGAGTTAAGTTTAAGCTCCCGTTTCCGAGCGGAGCGATATCACAGCGGAAAGAGTAAGTGACATATAGTACGTCGATAGAAACGGGTAATCCATGCACGAAGGTGTTCCCACACAGGATCAACGCGCATGGGAACAGCAAGTTGGGAAACGAGAGAAAGAACACAGTAAAGAATAAGCAACCAGGAGTATGAAATCGGGAAGGAAGCAGGGTAAGTATGAAGATGAAAGACAAGACATCCCGAAGACCTAGCTAACGGCTATGGTAACCTACAGGAGCCACCTGGGGTTGCCGGGCCCATAACATAGGATGGACGAACCTAACCCTATGGCCCATCCTCTTTCTCCTGAGGGGAAGCCTAATCTAACTAATCCCAACCTAATCTGACATAATATTACCAAGCTTCTAACCTAACTTATCGGTTAGTAATTTTTTTTCACGTAATCTGACCTAACCTAACCTCAGCTAACTTGACCTGAACATTTTTTTGATAACTGTGATTAAGAGAAAATCAGGCCTCGCCCACCTAACATTTCCTAATGGTTTGAAACCTGGTGTAATCACCTAACTTTTCGTATGTAAGCAATTTTTCTATCAATAGAGCCAGTAAACAAAGAGACTAATGGGAGGACACAGTGGGACTAAAATTAAACTTAACAGTGACCGCATGTAGCCAATGGCGTCACACCGACGAGTCGAAGTATTTGAGCGTCGGACCTCAGGCCTCTGTAGGTTAGGTTCTTAATCCTAACCAAAAATGTAGTTAGTGTTATATTCCCGACGCGAGAGAAACCATCGGAATAGTTATTGCTGAAACTCTCTACATATACTTGACGACAATCATTTTGCTGTGTTTTGTGTATGGATGCAATTGAAGCAACAGGCCAGTCAGGAGAGCGGGAGATTGAATGAATTAAGTCGAACAAACATGGAAGAGCGTTTAAATGTTTTGTCAAAAGCACTGTAACTGAATATGAAATGTAACTGACACTTTACTTCAGAGAAGATAAATCAGGGAGCCATACCGGGCCAGATTTTGCCTCTAGAGCTGTGAAAGTTTCCATTAGCCTTCACTGCAATGTTCTATTGATAACACTGGTCAACAGGCAGTTTGCTAGCTATTGGAATTATTTCAACTGTATTTTAATCAGTTCCCCTTTGTTATTCAACATCTGAAGACAGTTTTTGTACATCACGTCCCACTTACCAGCAATGATGCGCCGTTTCTTGTACTTCATCACTGCTATTTCTACACAACGCCCACTGAGAACGCTTTAAGACGTAGATATTGTATAATGATTTTCCTAAGAGAACGTAAGTAGAAATATTTGAAGAACCTTACGTGGTAGGACAAATCTAAGCATCGATTTGGATTCAGCGTACCTAAATAAAGGAGATGCATCAACATTTACGCAAGTAGCAGAGACAAATTTAAAATTTGTAGGCTAGCGTAGCTGTTTATAGGCAGTCCAATTAGTATACATGTTTTTATTTTATTTGCTCAAGGATGAAATTCGCAACTGATGACGATTTTCAAGCGAAAATGATTAAAATACTCATTTGGGTTCTCGTTCTCAGCCGGAGCGCTCGTCGATGTTGACGTGATTGATGATGCCACTGTTTGATGCTAGGTTTCTGGGGGTCCTTCCGTTACGCTCGTTGTTTCTTGGATAGGGATAACCCTAGATACCCAATTTTTAGACTTAGAACAAGTTCAAAATGTAAAAATTGGGCTCTTATATATATAGCCTACCCCAGCCTCACTAACCCAAACTAACCTCACTTAAGCTGATCTCACCTAACCTTATCTCAACAAACCTGATTTTACCTAATCTGATCTCACCTAACGTAAACTTGCCTAACCTTACCTAGCCCAACTTCACCTCACCTAACCTAAGCTCTCAAATATAGCTTCAAGAGAAAGCGGGGCTTTTTTTCCTCCAAGGCTTCTTTCCAGTTACCGACAAACAAACCTCGGAAAAAGCATAACCTCCTTGGTGGAGGTAATAATTGTATCATTATTATTAGTTTAAACCTACAAACTCAGCGATCCGCAGTAATTTAGGAACGAGGAGTATATTATTATGCTAAAAATTTTCAGCTTCAGATAGAAAGAAAGAAAGAAAGATGGGGTTGGACGTACTGAGTAATTGCCCAAGAAGACTAGGTTGCGTCTTTTGCAGGCGACCCCACATACGCAGAGGCCCAATCGCTTTGGCTTTTTCCCGCCCAGCAAAAAAAATCAATAGCGAATTGTCTTCAGAGTGATCGTAATCACTAAAAGCTGGCTTATCTGGCAGTCTTCCTAAATGGGAGTCAAAACAGTTACTTTCACACCAGTGGCATTATGATGAAGTCTTGTTAATTGCACAGTAAGGCTATTGGCTTACTTTATTAAAGCTATTAAGCAAGGCAAGTATAAAAATTACACTACACAGTACCAGTCACACAAGTACTACTGTAGAAGAAATATCGGTCCCAGTATAGCATGGGGCCTACCTCAGTATATGTTACATTAGCTTAGGTTACGCTGGGTTACGTTAAGCTTTTTAAAAATGTATAATAATGTTATATTAATTAAGCTGCTTCAGAATTGGTCGGGACAGGTTCGGTTCAGCTAGAACAGGTACCTAACCAAACTTATAGGCACCCCTAGTATAGGCCCTACGGCCCTACCTGCAACTCAGGGAGGTCACATACGAAACCAGCATCGAAATATTTATGATTAGACAAAAAATAAGTCGGACCTGTGCTTCAAAGAGTAGATTATATTGGAGCCTTCCTTGTGTTCGTGGCTGGGGGCACTCTGTCCGTTGTTGTCCCCGGCAGGCACTGGCTGAGGGGGGCGGAAGACAGGCTGCCTGCGGCCACTCCTGCAGGCAGGGCACGACATCAATCTCGGCAGCGTATTCGTAGCAGAATTACTAATTGAATTAAGAAAACAATAAAGGCGTTGAAGTCGCACACTCTTCTGCGGTTGGATTAGAAACGATAGAGGAAAACGGAGAAGCCAATAACGGATACGATAGAGAAGCACATACCGTGCTAGGCTAAGCTCTAGCACGGTGTACCAAGACAAAAAATGATATGCAGTAGACTATACATTATGAAAAGCGGGGAACCCAAGCACGGTATGCAGAGCAAGTGAACTGCACGTCGGGATAGAAGAATGCAATGAAGGTTGTCAGTAGAAGCTGATAGGGAGACCTAAGACACACAGCGAGCACACAGGGCGGATGTTACGACAAGTTAGCTGATGGAAACTTAATTTATGGGTCCAACTAGGCCCGAGTCTCCATAACCAGTGATTCACGAACATACTAACTTCATCATATTAGGTACTCCCTGAAGGGAAAAATCCTTCGTTGAAATTCATCAGACTATGGAGGTACTGCGCAGTACTTACAGAAGTGATATCTACCATTAGCACACAAGGGCCCAGTGAGTGGGTCGAACATCAAAATGATGCGGTAAATGTGTCAAGGACGAATGGCGACACAGGAGAGTAAACTCCCATTACCGGCCGATTATCAACTTGTGGGCATCTTGAGATTAAGTAGGAAATTAGAGCCAAGCACAAGAACATCCACAAGAAGGTAGGTGCAATGAAGAATAAACCTAGCTACCTGTTAGTATTTCGCTGCAGTTGGTCAGCTCTTCCAGACGTAGGTGGATGACGTTCAGATGAGGTACTGGCCCCAGATGATGCAGCATTGGATGCGTTAATGGCAGTATTACTAGCTGAGCTAACACGATCTTGGTTTTCCAGAGAGGCAATGCTTGGCTGCACCGAGTCTTCAGTCTGCGCTGTATCTCCATGGCGTGACGGGTCATTCAAGAAGTCAGGCCAGAGAGAGAACACCGAAAAAGCACTGGACGCATCATAGGGATTTGGCTCCCCAGACCATCCAGGGTGGTGTTCCCCTTCGCTTGACGCAAGATTCGCCGAGTCCTCAGGGCCGGTGTCGGAAGCTCCACTTCTCAAGTCATCGTCTTCCTCACTCTGCCGCTGCTCCCTCGCAGCGAGCTGGGAAAGGTGCGAGCAGTTGTGAGCCGTGCACGAGTGGAGCAGAACGTCATCGTCGGGATAGCAGATACGACCAATCGTTTGCTGCGGGACTAATTTGCCCTCGGACGTGAGGTGATAGCGATGCAGTGTTTGATGCTGGATGGACAGCAGCACCAGCGTGTTGCCGTACAGACTCATGCATTGGTTGTGCGTGAGGGAGATTTTGTCATGTTTGAAGGAAATGCTGTCAGTAACTTCGCCCAGCTCCAGGTTGATCTGTGCAAAACGCAATTAAAATAGAAGATATTATATTGATAAAATAGAACATTGAAATGCCGGTTTAAAGCCAGAGTGCAGCAGAAGCCCACATCCCATGTTACATCACAAGCAGCCCCACACACTACCCATCAAGCCCCTGAGCCACACGCGGGAACAACGGGTAGAAAGCGAGACTGTCTCCTATACATATTTTTTTTTCTTCACTGCGCCGCAACGTGCTGAAAAAAAGTTAAGCTTCAGAGTAGAACAGCGCACAAACTGAACCGAAATAATAAATTCCACCTGCTGTGTTTTGTAATATTAACTAGACAATGGCAGGGAATATTAGTTTTTTTTTTGTTGTGGTAGAGTGGACAGAGAGAGAGCTTTTCTTGCGATCATGAGGTCTGTGGCTCGCCTCTTTGCCTGGGAGGAGGCGAGCCTCTGGTGCTCTGCAGGGCAGCACCACCGGTTCTAACATTCAAAATCCACTGCAAGGGCACTGATATAATTAGTCGCAGGAGTCCAAACGAACCTTTAAATGAACCTTATCACGTGACGCCACAGATCAGACAACTTTTAAGCATCCGTCTCCGCAACAATGGCGATCTCACAGGTGTATGGTGTATGTCTATTTATTGTTCTTTGCGTGCCTGATAACTAGATATCCGGACGTGGAGGAGAACCCCGGTCCTCGTGGTTTTGGGTCTCGCTCCTGCCGGATCTTGTGCACTAATGTTC
>LQNS02278101.1:5425819-5441725 GCA_001587735.2 Parhyale hawaiensis | reverse complement strand
TCGTCTTCCGTTTTTTCTCCTCTCGTTTCCCCAATCCTCTATATCCTACTAACATAATGGCAATAGCTCAAAGAAGCCGGGGTGTTAGTCCCGGTGTCTCTTTGGAAATGGGCCTCTTGGTTCGTCTACTGCCGCCTATCTAATCTAGTACTTTCAAGCAAAGACAGCATGTCCTTCGACAAAGAGAACAGCAAGACGTAAAGTATGCTTTCCTAAGGAATGTCAAAAACTACCCTGATAGATGTACTCAAACAATTTTCGATGCACATGCTGGGTACACTCAGAAACAAAAGTAGGAATGACAAAACTCAACAACTACATCAAATGAGAAGTTTGTGCAATTGGCTTACGCGGTAGGCTCCGGCAAGCTCCGGCAAGACGTGCCTCAGAACGACGATCCAGTGCCGACTCCAAGCGATCCGACATAGACAACAGAGCGTCACAGCAGCCCAAGTCCAGTACGTATTATGCTAATCAGGGACCACGTCATTACAAGCGCAAAACAAATGGGCACCAGCTATATAAGTGGTAGCTACATTCAACAAGTGTTCAACGACAACAAGTACAAAAGTCCAGAGCAGTCTCTCCACGGCCATCAATAGGAGCGACTGATTGCGGTTAATAACAGATACGGTGGTCCTATAAGTGCCTCCACCAATCCCCATTGGCCCCTTGGTCTTGCCGATCACACAATGGACCTAGTGCAAAATTAAGAAGAAAAGACGACGTCGCAGGGTTCCCAGCATTTGAAGAAAATAAAATTCCATGATATTTCCAGGATGGAATTTCAAAATTCCAGGATGAAAATGGATGGAATTTCAAAATTCCAGGATGAAAATGGATTATACATTTCTAGCCCACGCAAGAGTAACCACATTACTGAACTTAAATCTCTGGAAGGTGCAATGATAAGACTTGTTTATTATGAATATATGTATCACAAAGGTATAAAATGGCCTCCTTTCCAACCCTTATAGCCATCCAATCCTCACTGTAGAGAAGGCTCATAAGTCAAACCAAGTTTGTCTATTTGAATGACCAATTTCCATGATTTTTCCAGGATTTTAAAAATTTTGTCTCAAATTCCATGACTGTTCCATGATTCAAAGCATTATTTTCATTGTCCCTGATTTTTCCAGGATTTCCAGGCTTTCAGGTGTGGCTGGGAACCCTGCGTCGTTTGTGCCACCAAATGGTACCTACCGAGAGAAGCTAACAGCAGGGAAATAGCCAGCACACGGCTATGGCAACTCGCAGATAATCTCCATCCTGGATGTTGCTTGCTCTCTAAAGCTCATCTGCACTTCACGCGCAGTTTCTCAAAAGTGGCTTCGCAAATCTCCACCGTCATGTGGCTCTTATACCCACAAAGCCATAGCTGGTGACCAATGAGAAGGGGCAAATTTAGAGACAGGAAGTACCGCAGATCCTCTGTGGGTCAGCTTGTAGGACATGAGCAGTAGACGTGACTAGAATTCTAACATTCCCACTCCAAGGGGTAGATTTCCTGACAAACTGCCAGGATTTAACTTCTTTTATCACAATGCGTTTTCTTCATTAAAACATATGCTGGAGAATTTATAAATGCTCTACGACTCATTGTTATAATGTCATGCAATGCAGAACTATCATAAAAGTTGGTTATAGTCAAAAATTTTGAGCCTCCATTTCCGAACAGAACGATTTCACAGAGGAAACAGCAAGGGATATATAGTATATATGTCGATAGAAACGGGGAACCCATGCACGAAGCTGTTCCCAAACAGGATCAATGCACATGGGAACAGCAAGTCTGGAAATGGAAAGAAGAGGGAAGAACAGAATAAAGCATGAGCAAGTAGATGTATAAAATCGGCAAGGAAGCACCAAGCCAAAGCTAGGAAAGGAAGCACCTAGCTAGGAAGACCTAGCTAATGGCTGAGGTAACCTAAACGAACAACGAACCCCCTGGTGTTGCCGGGCGCCATAACAAAGGATGGGCGAACCTAAACTAACCTAACCCTATGGCCCATCCTATGCCTCCTGAGGGGAACTATCATAAAACTGTGGCTGCCAAACAGCTGAACACCATTCAAAGCTAAAAGCTGAATCAGTAATATTTTTTCTTGCCAGACTTAAACATGAAGAGATGATGATAATTTTTATTGTCGTGCATATAATGAATAGGTATATCATTAAGGTCTTTGTTGCACATTAAATTAAAATATTATTGGTGGGTAGATTGAAGACCAACAAGAACCACCATTGAGAGCCAATTCAAGAAGTTAATATTTGTAATCCCCCTGATCTCTTGATGTCGTCTTCTTGCGCAAAATCATTGCCGATTTGAACAAGCAACGTGGGAGCTTTAGACCACTTATTTAGTGAGACGAATAACAGTTTTCCTCAAAATATACAGAACTTGAAGTGAATAGAATGGAGAATAGTACTCTCATGAGACCTAGACAAAACCGCCAATGCATGTCAACACCTACCACAGCCGATCGTGCATTGACAGGTTCTCTACCACGAGAAGGTTGACACTCTCCAATTCGCACTGACGTCTTGCGTGACTTTGATTTGGTCACTTGGAATGAGCTGCTATATTCAATTCATTTTACACTCATCTCACCTGCAATCAGAACTGAAGATGCTGCACTCTCTATTTAGCTGTTCCAGAGTGCCAGCAACGAGAACGGAATGTTTGAGACGGAAGAAGCAGTCAAAGATCTTTTCGACGACCCGCTTGACGAGAGGCACATCACTGTGTAGCACAGTTTCTTCCTGCAAATGCAATGAGTGATGTCCATTTTTATTTAGTATTATAGTCCTGATTAAGCATTCCTACCCATAGCATTACCTGAGATCCCAAGAGGAGCAAATGGACATGTAGCTTGTAAGTTGTGGAGAAACATGGTATCCATGAACATTGAACCCATGCATGCATTAGGATGCTTCGACACGAGATTACTATCATTATATTCCCGGTTTTACTACCGCACCAATGCCATACATTGTGATCAAAGTAGTGAGTCTCAGTTTATTGTATAGCATCAGTAGCTAGCTATATGAATATTTATATCGGCATTCCTGACAGAATATCTGGAATGTTGCAATGGTAAGAGGAGGCAGAGTACCTCTGTCGGACGGCACCATGACTTGAGGCATTGGTACGATCACCGGCATTCTCCCATCCAGGGAGGTTGTTCCAAGTCACCACACTCAACATAAAAAAGGTACTCTAGAGAGTAATTTTTTTTACACTTAGTCAAAATATGATGTTGTGCTCGTGTATAGGTACCATAGCTATAAGGTGAGGACTTGACCAATTCAAAGTCTTGTGCCTCTAATAGGCATACGTAACAGGACTTAGTAATATTTCAAAGTTCAGTTTAGTATAAGGAGAAGAGCAGGACTTAGTGCCCCAGTGAAGTTTCTTTGAAAGGAAAAAAATTGATAGTTTACCACTCCTTACTTATGATTTTTTTTTTTTTCATGTACAAAGCCTTATTGCAGGACCCCAAGACATCCATCTAAGATTGCACAGGTATTAATCTTTCATTCACGAGTAATAGTTTCTTCACACCATTTATAGCATTTGCTTGGATGTTCATTATCCAATCTTTTCCTTAAACTGTCCGAAGTTACCCCGCGTCCGAAGTCACACAATTTTACGGTAAATTACATGATCGACACTGCTTTTCAAATACACTTCACAGAAACACTGCACATAATTAGAAAACTTAAGACAAAGTCCTCACAACCGCTGACCAGCTCCTCTAAAATAATCACCAATTAGGTATGGAAAGAATCACTAAGAAGGTGGAAGCCTTAATGAAGGCAACAGTAGCAATAGAAATCGCGCAATTAGAAGCAAGCACGGAAGGCCACAACCGGCCTTGAACCTCTTCCGTTCTGCGGAAACATAAGTCAAACATCGGGTATCACTAGGCTAAGTCTTTGCAGAGACTAAGTCCCAGATATACCTGTACAAAGATTTATAGCTGAAATCGGAGTGACTGTAGGTGAACAGCCCCTCACCCAAGAGACGATCGGGCTTCACCTTAAAGACAATTCACTAATAAATACTAAGTCCATTATAGGACCAAAAAATAAAAAAGTTTCAAAGGGGAACTAAAGTAAACATTGTGTGTCAATAGCAGTGCAGAAAACAGCCTAAGTCAACCGAACCTTAGCTGACATCTGCCAAGTTTCAAAGGCAGGAGAGGAAATGGAGCTGTTGTCACCAGCACCGCGAGTCAACTATAGAGAGGAGCCTAGGGAGGCTAGGGCTTATTTAGAGGGCCTATGACGTCATCTCCAAGAAAAAAAAGTCTCCAAGTCCTGTCTGATTTTGAATAAGTCCTGCCTGATGTCCAGCCTAGACATAAGTAGTCTACTGTCTTAGACCTATATACAGACAGGATTTCAAAATTCTCCAAGTCCTGGCCTTATACCGATACAGGAGCAGGACTTCATGAATTTGGCTAAGCAAAAAAAAAAAAAATCCAAAGTTCTGTCTTAGACCTGTAGAGGTTCAGAACTTCAGATTTTCACTAAGTCCTGCTCTTCTCCTCATACTAAATTGAACTTTGAAATTTTGCTAAGTCCTGTAACTTATACCAATCAGAGGCACAGGAATTGGTCAAGTCCTAACCTTATACAGTAACTATACAAGAGCAGGACTTCAAATTTTGACAGTGTAAAAAAATACTCTCTAGAGTACTTTTCTGTTGAGTGTGGTGACTCGGAAAACCCTCCCTGGAAGATACAATGTCGTTGATTGTGCCGATGCCTTGAGTCATAGTGCCATCCGACAGAGGTACTCTGCCGTAGCGAACCACTGCAAAAATCTCAGTTGGCTTGGTGTGCTACTGGCGGTGGGGAGATCAGGCGCGGAACAACTCCAAGAGATGAAAGGTGAAACGATATGATGACAGACGAAAACACTCGTCTGGGGGTCCCTTCCATGGCCCGGCACACGAGAGCGCAAATCACCTCGGAAAAGGAAGAGGATCAGCAGACAAAAGCTACATGGTAAAAGAAAGAGAAAGCACAGTTGGCCCAAAAGACAAATCCTGAAATGAAATAATACAAATTTAACTATAATTACACTATGTGTAGTCATTTCAATCAACTATCGTGTAACAACAGTTGGCATTCAATGATAGAACAAACTACATTTATTTTCTAAAAAGTAGCCACCAGCTTCTGAACTTTTCATTACTGAACCCTTCCCTGAAGCATTTCCCCAGGCTCAGGCCCAAGATACACCCTGCGGCTGTACGAGGCCTCAATGAACCCCAACTTTCCGAGGCACATTTGAATCTCATAGCAGATCAAGTTCCTACTGCCCCACTGCCACATATACGCAATAGAAAAGTTAAACCACAAAGTATATCACACATCTAATGAGGGGCTTCTCGCAAACAACACTATGACTGTGCTAAATGCATTACCAAGATAACAAAGATAGCTGCTTTTAAAAAATAACACAACTTAGTTGCTAATGCAGCTCAACTTAACCTAAGCCTCGTCAATACAGTTAAGAAAAGTCAAAGAAAAATACAGTACAGCTAAATGCTTTAGCAAGATGTCCCAAAGGACTTGATGACCTTGCAAATATGGCAAAAAATATATATATATATAGACTTCTACATATAACTTCTGCCAAAATTTACACTGAAGCCCATAGAAATAAAGCAAGTCCTAGTATTAAAACACACGTCTGAGTTACAGAGGAAAAGTTGGTGGGAGCTGAATATTTTAGGGGTCTAACGCACAGGAGCTGAAGCCAGACACTTGCTCAACCCAAGGGTTGGAGTTGGACTTGACCCATCTGAATCTATAACCCAGTGAAAAAGCTTATCTCCTATACGGTAGTACCCATGTTCCACTGCCAGATTTTATGAACCAAATACAAAGGATCTCTTGCCACATAATTACCAGATTCTTATAAATAATTAACACACCACAGGTATTGGACAGTTGGCTAGCAGTTCATGAGCGGCATCAGCACCTCTGTACTCATAGATTTCCACACACGTTTGATCTGTGGAGAATGCAATCAAGTACCTGAAAATGAAGAACATAGTGGCTTCAGAATAATGCTTGATCAATTTTGTAACAACAAAGATCATTTTATTTTAAAGCTAAAAATTTGGTAGTCTAATTGTTTACAAGAGGAGCTCGCGTTTTCTCATTTTTTGTACATTAATTTGTTTTTCTGTAACCAATTATTAATATTATGATCATTTTGAGTCAGCGTAATGCATAGTTTTTGAAATATTTGATTTTGAAGTTCCCATTGTTTTCCTATGAGAGAAAATAACCACAGTTGCACAGTGTAATGGAAAACGTCTCATGTTTTTGCCGGGTTGGTAAAAACCATGTTTTTTTCTTTGTTTAAACCAGAAACAATGTTTGTTGGTTAAAACAAAAAATGAGTTTTTTGTTTTATTTATGTAAATTTTTTAGATTTTGTTGTTTTTTCTAGTTCTAGGAATTTTATCAAACATTTAAAGGAGTTTCTGCTGGAACAAATCTTCAACAATCTTAGTCACTTCATTTCAACTTCCTATTGTAGAAGAATGATTTTAAGAAAAAGTAGTCAGTAGAGTAGCTACCTGTATTTGCTATGACTACATTTAATATCCAATCTGCAGAGATGTTATGACTTATAACTACAATATAAAGTCATTAGAAAAACATAGAAACACTTCAAAATACAAAGACATCTTGATAGAAATAGCTATATGCCTACAGCCTTCTCATGAGCTTACTAGCTAGCCTATCAAACAGCAACTATAACTACTAGCTACTTCTAATTTTCAGTAGCTGCTAGCTTACCAGAATATAACTAGATATCAGGGTTGGAGATTTTTTAAATCTTTTCAATAAAAAATAAAAAATCAACTATTTTTTATTTGATTTTTTTATTCTTTCATATTTTCCTAATGTGAAATGATACAATAATTCTTCATAGTTCTTCTCCAGTGTGCTAACGATAATGCCTACTCATCAAACAAGTGCTTTCCTGATTTCCTGGTGCTTAAACTTTTTAACACAGTGAAAAAACTCAAACTAAGGTAATTGCAAAAAAAAAAAAACAAGTAGGTAGCTGCAAAATCTAGTGTAGTGAATGGTGGGGTAATAATTAACTATCAGCCATGCAATTCCTGAGAAAATAATGGTAAAATAGCTTTAAGCTTGGAGATGATAACTGAGTACATAAATATACAAGCAGGTAGGTAAATGATTTTTTCATTTGTCTAACCAAATTTTTCCAAAAATGGTGAACGAGTTCAAGTTGCTTGATTGGGTGAAAATGCAAAGATAAAGCAAACCTAATTAAAAATGAGATTCATAGCATCTCACCTATACAGATGTGAAGATAACACTGAAAGGTAATGACTTATGACACACAAATTTAACTTATACATCTATTTTCTATACTCACGCTATTAGTAACAGTCTGCAGAGACATCACTATAAGGGGTGGTGCCCGCACTTGTTCATAGCATTTGCGTGAAATTTGGCACGCATATCTACATACTACAGAGTTGAGTAAGTACATAGTAGCTACCTATTGTGTTACCTTATCTTTGAAAGAAACTAGTCAATAAGAATAAATCTGTATTTTTTAACAGAGTTAATGTTTTGCCGTAAAGCAATTTCTGCACCAGCAATGGCACTAAATTAGTAAAATATCATAAAAATTCAAGCATGCACTTTCTCTTGTTTTAATTACGTAGCTAGCTATGTACGTAGATAAAGTATATTAAGGGAAAGCATAGGTATGTAAGTTGAAAAAAAAAAAGTATTGTGCTCCATAAATGCTTAACTATATCAGTTATTCATTTGATAGTGTCAAATATTCCATTTCATGAAGAAATAAAAATTCAAATACTGTAAATAAAAAATCATGATATTTTTCAAAGAAAATCAATTAATTTAATCAGTTGATCATATCAATTTCGTTTAACCAATGCCAACCCTGATAAATGCTATAAGCAAGTTCATCATTTGATAGAGTAAAATTATTCTATTTTGAGAAGCAACAAAATATATACATAAAAAATTATGATTCTTTTTAGAAAAAAACAAACTGATTTAATCAGTTTACTAAATAAATATGATTTAATCAAGGCCAACCCTGCTGCAATGGTAGTTACCTACCTAGACAGTGTCTCATTAGAAGCTAGATTAGATTTTATCAAAGCAGTAAATTATTTAAATACCATAAAAATTTAAATTTAGGCATGTAGCTACTTCTTTTTGTTTCAATTGTGTAGCTAGCTAGCTATGTAGAAATATAGGTTCTTGAATTCTATTAAGGGGAACCATTGATAAGTTGAAAGATAGAACTGGTGTTGTGTTGCATAAATGCTGATAAAAGTTAGTTAATCATGTGATAGTGTAAAAACATCCCATTTCACAAAAAATTAAATACTTAAAAAATCATGATTTTTTATAAAAAAATTGATTCAATCAGTTGACTAAATAAATTTGATTTAATCAATGGTAACCCTGCTGCAATGGTAGTTACCTAGATAGTGGCTCCTTAGATGACAGATTAAATTACATCACAGCATTAAATTCTTTAAATAGCATAAAAAATTAGGCATATGCTTCCTCTGGTTTTATTTAGCTATGTAGGTAACTATATAAAGGTATAGGTTGCTGAACTCTATTTGGGGGAACCACAGGTATCTTGAAAGATAGAACTAATGTTGTGTTGCATAAATGCTCATAAAAGTTGATCATTTGATAGTGTAAAAATACTCCATTTAAAAAAATAAATAAATAACTAAAAAATAATGATTTTTTTATAAAAAATCAATTGACTTAATCAATTGATTAGCTAATTAATTTGATTTAATGAATGCCAACCCTGCTAGATATGCATCTCTAAAATGAAATAACACAAAATTTAAAAAATTATGGGTTTCTAATAAACATAAGCTCTAATTGACCCTAACTGTCCTAACAGTCAAACGGATTCCTAAATAGAAACACATTAACTCATCCTTTTAGTTTTATAAACAAAATTTAATAATTTCGAGAAGCAAAACTTTATTTTGCAATATTTTTGAATGAAAACCCAAAAATTTGAATAAAACTAAAAAAAAACATGTTTCTTTGGCTGGATTAAACCATGTTTTTTTAGTTGGTTTAAACCATCTGGTTTAAACCAGCCAACCCTGGTTTATTAAGTTTGGTTAGCTAGCCAAACATTTTGGATCTAAGCAATTTTGGTCCAATGTTTATAACATGATTTAACCCAAAATTAGGGGGTGTACCCGAACTATGATTTTCTAGTTCGAGGCAGCTATCCAAACCTAACCTAAGCTTATGTAACCTATAATTATAACCTAGCCCAAAAATATATGAAAAGAGGTTTTCCATTACACTG
Organism: Parhyale hawaiensis; assembly: GCA_001587735.2. Taxonomy (NCBI): domain Eukaryota; kingdom Metazoa; phylum Arthropoda; class Malacostraca; order Amphipoda; family Hyalidae; genus Parhyale; species Parhyale hawaiensis. The sequence continues at coordinate 5,432,331 of LQNS02278101.1, read as the reverse complement.
TGCAACTGTGATTATTTTCTCCCATAGGAAAACAATGGAACTTCAAAGCATTATATAGCTATAACTCGAAAACAATGCATTGTGCCAACTTAAAATGATTATAATATTGATAATTGGTTTAGGAAAAACGAATTAATGTAAAAAAATGAGAAAACAATGCGAGCCCCTTTCATAAACGATTATCAAAAATTTTAAAGACAATTACAAAATTACAAAAGCAATAGAAAATTACTGAAAGGCAAGTGATGTCAACCCTTTTTTTTTTTTTAACTAAAAACCAGTCGCTACATAACTAGGTATCTACAATACAATTGAGTGTTAGTTATAGAAAAAAATCTAAAAATGCAGGAGCTACAAAGCTTTTAGGACTGTAGCCTTTTGTAATACATGAGACATGAAAACAAATGGCAAGTCATAGCTAAAGAATAGTGATACATACCTAACTCCTATTAGCTATAATCATTGAACAATATGAACTTTACATGCTCGAAAAATTTTAGCTGTGCAATGACTGCATCCACTGCTATCACTGAACTAAGTAGCTAGCCATAAATACTTCAAATTTTGTTTATATGAATTACATATAGTAGCTAGCGTGTTTAGTTAACTATACTCATCTTATAGAAAATCACACACCAATGGACCTCATAGGTTAGCATAGGCTTAGATAGGCATGCAGGGCATCTAGCTTTTATATCTACATTGCTTTTTTCAACTTTTAGTAAAGTTTCTATGGAGTGCTTCCTTTTTTCCCTTATTTCTGCGACTAGGTGCTGCAATCCAGTGTGGAAACACCCTACTCCATGAGTTCTACATTCTTGCATACTGTATATATCCCATCTATAGGCCTAAACTGTTTATTATTACAACATATTATGCTCTAAAACGGCTTGAACTACCTATTCACTAATTCAATTCAGCTAATAGTGTAATCACCTATAAATACCTGATAATTGCATACATACTTCATGTAATTCTATTTTGTTATTCAACATGTAAAATATAGTAGTATGGTAGTGAATGACAGGCATAACTCATTTGAAAATAGCCGAGGCTCAGAGTGTGGCCTGATTGGTAAATATCTATCCATGACATCAGTCACACTGTAGCTATGACCTCGGAGCCCACAAATTAGAGCCAGAAAGCTTGAGATAAGCCGTTGGCCATTCCCTACAACTCCAGGACCTACCAGTGCAACGACAAAGTCCTAAAAGCTTAGACCAACTGCTGCAAGTCTAGCTAGTCACTGACCACAATGTACAACCTAGGAACTTATCAGTGCCAAACTGTTGGTTGCAGTCCAAAGGGTGTAGCTTCATTGCTAAAGATCTATCCAAGCTATTGGCCATACTATACTGTCTAGGGTGGCCTAATAGCAATATATGTAGCTTACACTGCCAGGAAAGAGTTATGGATTTGTCACTCTAGTCAGAGTGTAGCTGGATAGCTCTTTAACTAGACACACTCGGTCTCAACATTACTCTTCGACCAGATCTAAACAAGCTCAACTGCACTCTACGAGATGGTGCTCCAGACCTTGATACATGTCGAGCTGTATTGTACAAGGTCCGGTGCTTCAAAGCTGGATAATTGCTCAGCTGTAGTCTGTGATCAGGGAAATATGGCCTGATTGCTCCAAATCTTATGGTATAATAACGTAAAAGGTGGTAGGTAGCCCCATCGCTCACCAGTTCCTGACTCTTCTACGCATCTCGCTCCAAAACGTCGCCTGAAGATATCCAGCATGGCGATTGAAGTTTTGTGAGTTTATGGAAATAATGTGACCAATAAAGTCCTTTATCGATTGTTTTAATATTTTTTGCACAAAAGAAAACAAACAATTGGCAATAGGAGTTTTTAATAGATATCTTGAAGATAGATATCTATGTGCAAAGATGATAAATCGACAGGTTATAGCAGTTAACAAGCTGCAGTTGTTCTTAACATATTCCCATACAGTATAAGAGTTAAGGTGGCTTAGGCTATGGGTTCATAGGTGAAAAGTTGCAGAGAATTTAAATTTTATCATTTCAATCCATATTCGAGTAAAATTAGTGTACAGTAAGATCCCTCTAATTCGTGCAGCACGGGGGGAAGGGGGTGACGGATTAGCGGGGATTTCGGATTACCGGGGTACTGATAAATCCAAAAAAAACCTCTTTATTCCGCACTAATATGGATTATAGAGAGATTGTTCGTGCCTTCGGCGCAGGGTAATCACCTCTTGTATCCGAAAAATGAGAAGCGCCTTGCACGGATTACAGAGGTATTTGTAGGAACTCTGTACTTTACCCCATTAATCCAAAAAATGCTGACTTGTTCAGATAGCATTTCAAACAGTAATGAGATGTTCGGATTAGGGAGGGTTTCGGATTATTGAGGTGTGGATTAGAGGGGTTTTACTGTATACATATTTAACTACTGTATAGCTAAGTTTCAGTCTGGGTGCTGTAACGTGGGCGAGCCGCAAACCTGCTCCTACTAGCTACCTCAATCTTTGAGGAATCTAAGCTTGAGGCACCTATAGCTAGAATACCGATGGTTTGCAGTAACATTTATGCATAGAATGGCATTATTATTTGAAACTAGAGCCAACATTTTAACACCAGCATGCTTACATAACGTTCTAACGGAGTTTTCAGATAAGAAAAAGTGTATTTTCTTTCAGACTATGAGATTGTGTGAAATTTAAGAGAGTATCCCTCAAGTTTTCAAAGAAACCGCAGAGAACTAATTTTTTTGGGAGACCACTATAAGTTTATTGCACCATTTTATATGACTTGGTTCTACTGCACTTTGTTTCAAAAGCCTTGTCCTAATTTGTATATACTGTAATTTACATACAATGTTTTTTTTTGAGTATAGAATGCTATTAAGGAGCTACCAGTTAACGATTTATATATATATATACTGTATGTATTTGTTCAATGGTTTCCATAACTATCTACTTCTATCTATTTCCTCATAAGCTGCATTGAAATACGCAGTAAAACAATGTATTGACTGTGCGGAGGTTATTTTTTTCTTTTACAGTGTTATCAAGTCAAGGAGAGCTATACAGGACTTTTGCAGTAAATCCAACATATTAACTGAACTAGTTATTTGTTGACATAAGTAAAGAACGTTTAATCATATGAGCAAAGGAAACTCATAGATACTGTAGTGGGCCAGTCCGTTTTGGCCTCCAGATGACATCACAGCTGGCCAGCAAGCAAAGGGGGTGGAGTCAGGAGTCGGCGATGCGCGTGGGGCTACCTGTATGTATTATAAAATTCCCAATCTCAACAGACACTGAATCGCATGATTACATGACGGTATAACTTTTAATAAAACAGAAATAGTAACGAATGATTTCTGTGAACAGGATGAATTGAAAGCTTCACAAAAATGTAGCAGAAAACATAAATAGCTACATCAAAATGCAGTGCAATCAATGAATTTCTTGCAGAAAGAAATTGATTCCAGTACAGGACGAGGCAAACATGAGATTTAAGTGCATGCCTACATATATATAAATTATGTTAAGCACCTACCATATTTTAGCTCTAACCTTACTACCGAGCTAATTTCAAACTTAGAGGTAGGCCACATACTACGATGGTCGTTCCAAAAGTGATGCATCCTATTATTCAACTTAAAAGGTGAAGAGCTATGAAGCCGAAAGTGGTACCATTAAAACGAGCGACCTTTTGTGCTCCACCATCATTCTCAATGCATTTTTACCAGTGATGAATGAGAGCCTTGATGCCTCAGTCGTAAAAGACAGGGCCTGTCGAGGCAGTCCACTTTTCAGGGCTGCGATTATGGTGTTAGCGGAAAAACACTGCCAACGTAATACGTTTTTCAGAGGTCCAAACACGTGGAAGTCTGATAATGCCAGGTCGGGACAAGGTATACGGTGAGTGAGACAGCACTGTCTGCCAATCGGTGCATGCGAGTTGATCAAGGCGCACTTCATTTTCCGGGTCTCGTGGCTGTGCTTGGGCATCTTTGTCACTCACATCCTTGTCGTCACTCTGAAACTGGTGAGCCCATATAGCTACCAACTGTGTGAACATCAACTATAGACTTTTTAAACATTCACCAGGTGCCGGTGAATGTTACTACTGTAGTTCATTTATTTCTGCATGATGGAATTCAATGACATATCTCGACTTCTGAGGCACATCCAGACAGGGCAGGGATTACTTTCTTAGAGTGTCACGCCGTCAATATCAGCAACATAGAGGTGAAACTTCCATGTTATGAGAACATCAGTTAGACCATCATAACGGTGCAATTTGCAATCCCATTGGATATCTTCGGCGGAATACAAATAGGAATGTTCCAACGACAATTTTTGCAGTGGTGAGCAAAAGGAAGAGTACCTTTGTTGGTAGGACCCACGACACAGTGCTTCAGCCACTCTAGATGGTGTCTCCAGTTTAGGAATGTGCAGAGTCGTCACACTCCTGTAAGACAGGTAAGGTATCTAGCTACCTACTATTGTTAAAATCTTTTCGTTATTTCTCTTCTTTTCCTGTTTTCATATTTTTTTCTTTCTTGCATTTTCTCTCCTTTGGTATAGTATATATGTAGGGTACAAGTGCAGTAACCTCAGGACCTCACTCTGAACGACGGGAGTCGTTCCGACTTAAACCTGTGAAACGTCTAGCTTTGGGAAGAATCTACAGCAAGTACTCCAGAGGTACTCGCCTTTCGCTCACCACTGCCACAGTTGTCATTCCTTCTATTTGCAGTGGCTCGTTCTCGGCAGAATATCTCTGTCGGCAGCACCGACTTGCCCAAAGCATAGCAAGGAGAGGTTTTATGGTTTACCATCCCCTGAGCTGGAGGGTGCTAAATTAAATCCGTATCCCTGCCACACACGGAACTATCAATGTACTGCCGTTAACCTTCAGTGAAGCTGGTTCGGCGCATCTGCTCAGCTCAGAAAAGTTTGGATGTTTCTCCTCTTGTCTTCACTCGTATGAGTAAATTACCACAGGCCTATCAGGTAGCCTCCGGATAGTTTACTTGATTGCCTTCGTCCTACGGTAACTTTTACTTCAAAAAGTTGGGAACACTACCTCTCGGATTCTAGAGCATTATCGGTGATTCACCCGCCCAATCTCTACCAGCGTTATCCTCTATGAATGCAGTCGCCTAACAAAGATGGCAACTCAAGCCATAACCCTTGGCTTGGCCACAAAAATTGGCATAGTCTGCAAACTCGAAGCCCATGAATATAAGGCTGAACCACGGCTGCCCTAATTAAATAGGGTATCCAACCCGTGAGGCCTAAAAGCAGCCAACCCTATCGTCCAAAGAATCCCGGAACTAAGTGAAGGGGATTATTTGTTGCTGTGGATTGAGTGAACTCAGTGCTTGGTGCGGAAGTATTAAGGTAGAGCCCCTTGAGGTAGTACAGTGCACATAGGCCTAAAGCATAAGCTTGACACTAAACTTTTATCAAGCCTTAGTAGGAAAAGGCTGGACCATTACTGCCATAAAAGTGCATCAAGCCCGGGTAGGTCTCTTGACCTCCCGAAGCACTAAGGTTCAAAGAAATATAAACTGGAGGTGTGGCACTATGTTAATGGAGAATCCACCCTACTCTGCCTTTGGCAAGTTTTAGCAGTGAATTTAGCACGGGGTGGCCAAGGCCTTCAACTTCTGTCACAGAATTCCCAAATAATATGCCGGGAAGGACAACCTCCTACTACAGATTTTAGTATTGGTCATTGGTAAGAGATACCTTCATAAGACGACACACATAAAAGTAGTATCTTGTAGGTTGGCCAAGAATCACTTTTGACATTCTTACCAACCAGTCTTAGTTGACAACAAATGCATTAGCACTGAAGCCAGTCAGGAATGGATGAAGCCGTCCACCCCAACAGAGGTTCAAGACTTATGCCATGGAGGACAATTGCTACTGCCAATAGCTACAGAGTGCTCAGCATAGGGTATAGAGATGTGTAAGTCAACACCCAAAAGGGTACCTAGTGTCTTAGGGTAAGGGGCCCAATGGAGACACATTTGCGGTAAAACAAAATTGGGGTGCGGTAACTAGACACCGTAAGAAATATCCAATACCTGCAAAAGAAAGCTTAATATGTCTCCTAAACACCCACCAAAAATGATAAATGCAGCTTGTACAATGTTAAGGGGGAAAACAATGTGGAGATGAAACTCAGCGACACGCCCAGACGTCATAGTGCTGAATACAGGTACCGGTAGAGGCGGTGTGTCGCTGAGGAGTTTTGAGAAGAGACTGTTCATAGGGGGCGTGAGCTTGCCCCAATGTTTGGGGTTACATGATAAAAACATTTATCTTAGGCCGCCTTGCTTTCAGCTCGTGGGAAGTTGAGGGTCTGTAACAAGTGGTGCGGAACCTTTAATAGGATGGCTGGCCGCTGGCCGCTCTCGTTGCTATCACGACTGTCGATTTGCTTTTTTGTAATTTTTTGATGATTCCCTTCGTTTATGGTGTATGTTTATTTATTGTTCTTTGCGTGCCTGATAACTAG
>LQNS02278101.1:5311453-5334613 GCA_001587735.2 Parhyale hawaiensis | reverse complement strand
CGACTTTGAAATGACCGACTTTGAAATGACCGACTTTGAAATGACCGACTTTGAAATGACCGACTTTGAAATGACCGACTTTGAAATGACCGACTTTGAAATGACCGACTTTGAAATGACCGACTTCAAAATGACCGGCTTCGAAATGACCAAAAGTGAAAAGACCTGTCATGACTGCGAGGTACTGTTTTTGGCCATCATTTCATGACGGCGCGGGCCATTTAGAGATGTAAAGTTTTTAAAAGGTTGAAGACCTCAAATTCAGCTGTACATTTGCCATTCTATACCTATAGCTAGCTATTTTACTGAATTGAAGATCGTAACTTCACTACGGTACGATACTTTATGTTATATCTTTCCAGTTATTCAGGAGCACTAAAGATCTTGTGATGCTGCTACGAGTGTGACGAGCCAATCTTTCACAAAATTTTGAAGGTCCGCATAGCTATTATATCGCTACTTTTCATTGGTTTACAGTTACTGGAAGGCACTAGAGATTTAGTGATGCTGCTACGAGTGTGGCAGGACAATCGTAGCTCGGATGACATCCACAGCAACACGGTTCGTGTGGTACTCAACCTCATCAGCATGGCCGTCCAGGCCACACAGCAGCTGCAGAATGGGTCTCGTCAGACGTGGATCTCCTGCAGCAGGGAGTGCTACAGAAATGATGGAGGAGGTGATGTGGCTATCCGCGGCGCTGCCGGTCTCTGCAACCTCAGACAGCGCCTCGTTAAAGCGCTTTTCGGCAGCAAGGCTGCTACCGCCCTTATTGCTGATGTCATCAAAAGTGACGGTGTGTTGCTGCAGTTTTGTACTGAAGTCCGGAGCTTTTCTAAGTTTTGTGGCGTATTTGTACATTTGTGACATTTTTGGCTGAAGAGGTGCCTACCTGATATGTCACGGGATTACTGCATGGTGCTCACATTGAAATGCAGTGATATTCACTTGTATTTATTTCGCCCTCAGGATTGGTGAGAGAAGACGTAATAAACAGCTTATGCACGCTCTGCAACGGGTCTTTAGAGTTCCACAGGCCTTCCAGTCGGTCCAACGTTGCCCTGGCGTGGTTGCAAATTGTCGATGCTGGTGGCATTAAAGCACTCGTCGACATCCTGTTGCGACTGGACGCCGCCGCCGCTCAAAAAGACGAAGAAGGACGCGATAAGGATGAGGATGTTCTTGTAGTCAAACTACAAAAGCGAATTCTCAAATCTCTTCTGGCGTTAGAAGATAATCATGCTATTCAAGAAAAGGTGAGTGCGTTGTATCTTACTGGTTTTTGTTCAGTGCTAATGAATTCTAGAGCATTTCAGTAGTTATAATGGATATTCTATATGGCTGAGGTGGGCTGTTGCCATATTGTGTAATGGTTTTTTGTGCTGTGCAGACAGTTTGTGTGTGTTAGCTCTGTCTTCTTTCTTGTTTTCTCCTCTACAACCCACAATGCTGTGGGAGGGAGCAGGCTACGCAAAATTGTAGAGATATCGCGGTTAATTTTGTTCATGCACTTTTTTTCCAGTCTAAGTAGCTACATGGGAATCTGTGTCCCATCAGAGAAGGTAGGGCGTTTGTTGCTGTGCATATGACGCTTGTATGAGTTGGCAGTCCTCGATTTCTTAGGGAACACAGGTGGACCAAGGGCTCATTGAGTTCGATTAATTAGGAATGGCTGCCCTATGGTAGCCTATATGAAGTCCTTTTTGTAGAGGCCGTACTGGTTCCCTTTGCTTTGTATTGGCGTTGGGACCATCTTTCTGTCACGCCCCCATTGCTTTGTTAAAGTTTCATGCTATTTGTTGTGCTCTTTCTCTTATTTCCTGATTTGTCGTTCTCATACTTATTGATCCAATGTGGAAACATCCCCTCGCATGGGTTCCGCATAATTTGCTGTAGCTTTATATTTTCCTACCTAAAATACTTTTGTAGCCGAATGCTGTAGGTTGAATTTATTTCTGCTGCTATTTAAACTTCAACTTGTTGAAAATTCAGAGACTAAAATGTACTCGTTTGAGGTGATGACGCTGTGAAGTGCTAGCAACCAAATAGGTACTGTACGATATCTTGGAAATGTCTTGCTTCAAGTAGCAAACTTTTCGTGTCGATAGACTTGACATTTGATTTCGCTTACAGGTATTCAAGCATTGCCTAGCAGCCCAGATATTGCCGGCTCTCACGGGCCATTTTGATTTAGCTTTCTCCAAGTACCAAGATAGCCGGACACCTGTCGAAGATGGCTGCTGCAGCCACGGCCTGAGCCGGAACGCTGCTGAGGACTCTTCCGTCTCTGATAACACAGAAGAGCCTAAAAGTGGTGTCGCTAAACGTACATCGGAAGCGCCTGGTGAAAAATCAAGAAAGGCTGGTCTGAAGCTGAACATCTGTGGGCTTGAAAGTGGACGCAGCCGTTGCAGAAATCGCGATATATGTCGGCCCATGTCTCCTCCCTTGGTGCATCCTCTTGCCCCCGTGTCCCCACCTTCTAGTCCTTGTGATAGGCCGCTTTTGGTCTACACTCCGTATTCTCCACCTTCCAGTGTGTCGTCACGAGGTCGGTCGTCGTCTACATCTCCCAGCCCCCCTCCTGTGCCTATTCATTCTGGATCTTCATCACCTCCTCATTTTCCATCATACTCTCCTATCAAGCCTGCCTGCTTGTCACCTTCGTATTATGGGGGCTACAGCTCGCCATCTCTGTCACCCTCTCGATCGCCCTCCTACTCACCATCTCACTCACCGCCACTTTCTCCATATTCTCCTAGCCTTTCTTCTCCGCCTCGTTCATATTCACCAACATATTCCTCAGATTCTTCAAGCAGCCTATCACCTACCAAACATAGTCTTGGTGCCAGTGATGATAACAGCAGCTCTCCTCCTCACAGAAAACACAGAGCATCTCTACCACCTGATTCAGTTGCTCTGAAGAGAATCAGAAGCTTTTCTGACGACTTAACTACAAGCAGACTTAAAAGACCCAAAAAGATTTTGCCAACATCAGAAAGCGGTTCAACTTCTCCATCTGCCTCGGGAAGTGCATCTGTCAACAACACCTGTGATGTGAGATGGGCCCCTGCTATCGTCCCAGGTACTAGTCAGCTGGAAGTAAGTGATATTGCTGAGGAAGTTACCAAGAAATTACTTGAGTCGGATCTGTTCAAACGGTCTTCAAAAGCAGAACCTGTTGAGAATAAAGTGCTGGAAGATGCTGATGCTCCTTTTGCTTCAAAATTGGAGGCCAGTACTGGCAGCGGTAATGATGGGAAAGCCTGTAATAAAAGTGTGGTCGTTCGCGATATGAATCATGTTAAATTTCGGGTTGGCAAGCGCAGCAGAGAACAAGATCTGGGTGGGTCTGAGTCAGCTGCAGTAATGGATGCGAAAGCAACATCATCACCCAAAAACGACTCTCTTCGTGATGGCAGTGGCCCAAGTTCTTCTGCTCAGTCGATGGACTGTGACGTCTCGCCCACCACTGCAGAGCCGAAGTCTTCCACTGCAAGTGGCGCTGAGGTTGCTTTACCTGATAAACCGGAGAAAAGTGTTCGTGTTCGTGAAATTAATCATATTAAGTTCCGTGTTGGGAAACGAATGAAAGAAAAAGATGCAGGGGAAGTTACTGCACATAGTAGCTGCAAAAGAAATACGTCTGGAGTCAGTGACGCTCCATTGCAGTCTACAGCAGCAAGTCTGCCGTTTGGTGAGGGCCGCGCAGAGTCAGGCTACGGCAGCAGTTCTCATGTAAGTTTTAAGGCATATCTATATTTCTACGTTCATGTCGGTCTAGTATGAGCCACACATAGCTACATGTATTAACCCATTAACTGCGGCATGCGTATCATTTATACCGTTTCGAGAACGGATATTTCCGTCATTCGCAGTTAATGAGTTAAGTTAGTTAAGAATAGGTTTGGTTCATCTTCAATAGATGTTCAACCTAACTTACAGGCACACTTACCTGTTAAATCTCCATTTCAGGTACGTCACTTACTATCCCTGCGCCTCTACAGCTTTGTTTCGTGGTTCATTTGCTGTCTTCCCTTTTTCTTACTCGTGCTATTGATGTTCTATTCTTCCTGTTCACTCCCGACTTGCTGTATCCGCGCCCCCCGGCACAGTGTGAGAGCACCCCGTGCGTGGGTCGTACATGCTTTGTACCTACATTGTGATTCTCCCTCCTGGTCGTTTTGTCGATACAATTAGCGCAGCTTAATGTAGGACTACAATCTGAATAGCTAATTCAGATCGTGGATACCGAGTCGGGACGTCATTTTGAGATAAGAAGTCAGAGGAGTCTTGGATGATGGCGGACACACTTTTATCCAAGAGTCGGAGTCGTACGAATGTATGTAGCTATTTTTTGTTGAGGTATGAGTCAGGTTTGGAGCCTAAGGAGTCAGAGATGGACTCCGTCCTTTCAATTTTGCAACGCTAATTAGATGTCTAAGTTTATTTCCATACTCAGTACCTACGTAATTCAAGAAATCTAGGTCTGCTTTTTTACGCAGTCTCAGTTCCTACGTAATAAAGGCTCCTCTGAAGCTGGTAGCTAATACTTTAATATAACCCGCGAAACCCTTCATATAATAATATTATCACCCACGAACGAAGTGAAAGAGGTGATAATGATTTCGTTGAAGATTTACGACTATAACTATATATATATTTATATAAATATTTGTGTGTCTGTCCACCCAAAAACTGGCGGAAGTAGTTGAGCAATGTTCATGATTTTTTGCATCGAGTCCGGGGAGGAGGGGGGTTGTCCTCGATGCGACCCATGCCAAGAAACTAGGATTAACTGGCCATAAAAAATGACGGCGATGAAATTTGCTGTCCACCCAAAAACAGGTAGAAAGAGTTGAGCTTTGTCCATTACTCTTTTGCAGGAAGCCTGGTGGATTGTTCTCGATGTGACCCATGCCAAAAAACTAGGATTAGCTGGCCATCAAAAATAACGGCGATGAAATTCGCTCCTACCGCGGGTGATGGTCGTACGCCACGGGTCGTTTTAGTTTTGTTATGCAGCCGTTTTTGCAGGAACCTGCTTTTGTTATACAGTAATAATAATAATTGTGTTTACCAGATAATAGACGGTCTGTGACCCGTTGGATCACTAAAAACCTAGCCCAAGTTTACCATTTTCTTATAGTCTATTCGTGGACTTGGAGTTGTTAGATACATCAGATTATTTTAGTATCAAAATACACAGGACGAATATGCTGCTGAAATGAAAGTTCTGCCGAGCCTTATGCAGGATGCACTGGTCGCACAGCTATGTTAATGATAAATTGAAATAACAAATCGAAGTACTGAGTTATGATTCTGAAATCCCCATCCTCTTCTCAATTTATTCCCTAGCTATGTTAATTAGTGAAAATTTTGTGTACGGTCACACACAAGCAAGCAAGGTTATTAGTGTTATATGTATACTAGACTGCCCAAGACCCGTTGGCCACCAGCACCATCTTCAAAGGAATACTCATTACTCTGCGTGTACGCAAGCGTAAATTCATAGCCTATATGAGGTTGTCCAGTTACGCAGTTACGTTTCCACTATCACCTTTGCATTTAACGCACACGTTGTTTAGCCTATGCAACCAAGCTCAGGTTCGCCCCCCCCCCCGTTATCGTGGATACAACTGAACTAAATCTTCAATTTCTAACAATCTTATAACTAGTGAAAATTCTGTTTACGGTAACAACCAAGCAAACAAGATTAGCAGAGTTTTATGAGTACCGCTTATCAATAGATTGGAGCGATTTTGAATCTTGAGGAATCCTTGCCAGGCGTGTCAACGGCGAAGTATTAAAAACCGTAGCTACCATAATGGCTATCAGTGTATGTTATGCCTTGACACTGTTGTGTTTAAGCTCTGAGTCATTTCGGACATCTGGCAGCAGTAGGTATCAAAAATCTTCACAAATATCTAGTTATAGTCAAACCAGCGTAAGGAGTCCGATGGGCGTGGCTAAGAATACAAGGCAACTTGGCCAAATCTCACTTGAGAACGTGGAATAACTTGTCTCGATCGATAAAATTATATTTATATTCGAATACTCAAAGTGCATTAGTCAGTAGATTAGCTTTGGCACTGTTGCGTTCAATTCAGCCCCGCCCCCAAAGGACTGCTTACGCTGGTTTGACTGTAGTAGGCATACTGAAAGCTTGGATATTTTTACAGGCCTAGTTATTACATTAGGTATAGCTATATGCTATCTACTAACCTAGAAAGTCCATATATTTTAATGTTTTATAATTTTGCATAAAACCCGCAATAGCTTTTTTGGCTATAGTCCTGTCTCTGGGGGGGGGGGAGGTTTCTGTGTAGATTTCTCTTTCACGGCTCTGCCATGCATTGCACTATTCCGTATGATGAAGTTATTAAAAGAAGTATTAAAAAAAGTCGGGTAGAACTTTCGCAACTGGTACATTTTTGAGGCCTGCATGGGAGGGGTCACCAAATTATCAATTGTGGACTGATTGTTCTGATACTTGTTCAGAATATGTATTTTTGAAAAAGAAACAAATTTCGTTCATAGAACGTTTTCGATTAGGCCGTAGTTTTTGAGATAATGAGGTTTATATATAATATGTATGTATATTTTGGAAATTTCAAACGAATAGAACTCAATGAATTTTCATGCTATAGCTAATAAAAACAATGACACTTTTAGAATCCTTGAAACATTCATAAGAAAACTATAGAGCTGGATTCTCTATTTTTGTCCTCATAATATCTTTTATCACATATGGATTCTCCATTTCTATTCCGTTGCAATTGCTAACCAAAATATAGGGAAGAAACAATTGTGGGTTTCGGTTTTGAGCTGTGATAAAAAAATATTATGAGGGCAAACCGGATAATCCAGCTCTATAGTTTTGTTTGGAATGTTTCAATGATTCCAAAAGTGTCATTGTTTTTATTCTAGCATGAAAACTTATTGAGGTCTATTCATTTGAAATTTCCAAAATATATATACATAGTTATATATTTATATATAAACCCTATTATCTCAAAAACTAAGGCCTAAATCGAAAAAGTTGTATGAGCAAAATGCGTTTCTATTTTACAAATACATATTCTGAGCAAGTTTCAGAACAATGAAACCACAATTGATAATAATTTGGTGTCCCCCCCCATGCCCCCCTCAAAAATGTACCAGTAGCGAAAGTTCTACCCGACTTTTTTAATGTCCTCATCATATGGAATAGGAAAATACATGGTAGAGCCGTGAAAGAGAAATGTACACAGACACCCCCTAGAGCCTGGACTATTCGGAAGCATTGATGTTTTGTTTTTGCTCATTAGGCGTCACCATCGAGTAGCTTCCAAGAAGAGCAGAAGAGCGCCAAGTACTCATCTTCTCGGCGTTCAGTCAAGAAGCTTCCTGTAATTACTGGCCTGGGTCTGACGTCCAGCTTTGATGCCCTGATGGACACTGAACTTGGCCCTCGTTGCAGCACAAAGCAGGGCTCCAGTGGCGTGTCCAGCCCAAAATCTGTAGACAGCAGTGAATGCTTCAGTGGTCGCAGCTCCAAGTGTGAGGAGGATACTGCTGAGAAAAGTTTGCAGTATGTGGAGGTGGTCATCCGAGTAATTGCACAGGTTAGTGTACGTGATTAGGGTAAATTAGGAATATTATGTGTTTGGCTTAACTTGAAAGTTTTCATTTTGGCATGTGAAAGACAACTGCTACTCTATGACCTTCACCTTAGGAATTTATCGTTCATACTCACTTTGTTTCCTTCCTTTTTCATACTCCTACTGACAATATTTAGTTCTGTTGTTTTTCTTCTTTGCTGTTCCCTAATGCGTTGATCCTCTGTGGGAATACCCTCGTGCGTGGGTTTCACATGTCTATCGACAGTACATGTCCCATCTGTAAGATCGCCGTTGGTGTGGAAACGGAAGCTTATGCTACTCAGTATAGCTACCTATTACACTTTTTGTCTTGCAAGATAGTTTAGCTTCAAGTGCACATCACAGTTAGACGCTGCTCACCGTATCAGCTGTTAAACCGGTATTTATTCATAACACACGATGTATTTGTGGAGAAACGTGAACGCAAAGAAGACGTCAATGCTTGTTTCACAAGCGACTTACTGCACCGTTCTTGTCTAAAGAGTCTCGTGTAACACTACATCGTAGATTCATTCGAAAGCAGTCATTTTCAAACGTAGCTTCAAGTGTACATATTTTTGTAATGCGGACGCCCTCAATATAATAATAATAATAATAAGTTCAATGCGGACTTTTTCAAAATGCCATTTATAATACAGTTATCTTCTAAGTGTTTTTCATTTACGAGAATTTAAATTTGGTAGATTTTTTAAAAAAATGTAATGTCACCCCTTAAACTAGACCATAAGCTGTTCAGATACGAAAATAGTGCTGCAGAGGAAAGCTTGCATTATCTGGAGGGGATCACGGGGGTCACTGACCTCTTGTTCCATCAGTTGTTGATGTTCAAATTACTCTGGTTTGTTTATCACAGTTTTGAGCTGCGAATGTTACAAGGCTGAAGAGTCGAGAGTTATAGGGAGTGGCGGGCGAGTTTAAGGGCGGGTAGAATTCGAGTCATGTACTCACTGGTCCTGAGAGTTAAAATGAAATTATTAATTTCTACTCATGGTCAGTGTAGTTTTGTTGTGGTAAGTACGAGGAGTTTGGGTGTTCGAAGTTGGACACCTGCAGGTCATGGAAGTCGGAGAGGGAATACAAATATTTTTTACATGTGGTGACAATCTAGTTTCTTTGAAAAATTAGGGTTTTTGGGTGTGTAGAGTTTAAATCGATCACTTACTGGTTCCAGGAGTCGCCGTCACGCCTTCTACTTTCTTACTCCACATTCTTGATGCTAACTGCGTAGGTTGTGGTGTAGCAAATAGTGACTGTTGCCGAACAATGTCTCCTTGTTGCCTCATTGTTTCATTATACTTCTAAAGAATGGTTTAAACACGTGGTATATTTTGCTCTCTCACTAAGGACGGCCATCTTGCAGACTGTGGCCATAACTGTGCTAGCTAGATTTAGAAACCATCGCAGCACACTCGAATAAACTAAATAGTGGACATTATTGATATAAATAGCTAGAGGACTGCGAAAGTAGAGGTTCAAGTTCCTAATTTCCGAAGAAAAGCATGTGCATTTGTTGTATGATGTCTGAAACATGTTCCACGAAGTGTCTGCACTATATACAGTGTAGCAATATGCAGCTTAAATCTACTGACAGGTGTGCCATATACAAGAGGCTCTGGCTGGAGTGTGCCGGGAGTTCCTTCCTCGTGTGATGTTGTATCTCCGCCACGCCCACCGCGTCCACCCCGCAGCCACTCGTCTCCTCACCACCATAACAAGGTCAGTGTGGCAGGTGCCCTGTTGGTATCTCTCTTCCTACACCTCACCTTGCAGATTAGCCTACGATATTGCCTTACCTCAACGGCTCTCCCACACGCTTACCTTGTTTTGTCGCGTCTGATCGCAACTTCTGTGAGATTAACTTTTAAGGTGGGGTAGGTTTTCTTCCTGTTTGCTCTACGCCTTGCTTTCCTGCCAGAAGTAGGTAGCTTGCTGGCCCACTGCGACGTTCCGGGAGAAATGGTGAGTTTCTTTATTTCTTCTGAGCTTCAATGTGCGGACGATGAAATTACGGAGTATCACTGTGTGGATCGCTCTCTGCATAATGGTCGTGGTTAAACTAACGCGAGTATAATAATAGTGTCGGAGAAAATGTCGTGGTTTTTGCATATGTGGAGGAATATAAAGTTACATGGAAAGCAATACATTCTGCTTTAATAAAAGTTTATTGAGGCGCTCGGGAAGAAGCCCACCCAGCCTCAAGTCTGCACTACCATTTATTTCAAGGAGCACTCCCCGTATACTGCAATGTGAAAAATAGCTGGGAAATGGTGGGAACCCCTCTCGCCCCACCCTCTCCCCTCGTTATAACAGGACATCGACTCTAATATAGTGGGATGTCTAGATACTTATCAACTAACAGGTTTTGTGACGGGGCAGCTCTGTTTATAATAAGTGTATACAAGAGTCCTCGTGGGGAAGTGATGCATTAATCATCATCATTTCGCCTTTCTCCTGACTGACTAACCTGCGTGTTTTTGTACCTGCTTTCAAATGATTAGTGGTACATAGGCTACAGTGTATCCCGCAGTAATAACAGCTCCGTCATGAAATGGGAGACTGACGTGGTATTTTTCTCAGAAACTGTTTTCTGCTGGAAATAAAGGAGAGCTTCCCAAAAGAGTGAAACTTGGTTTTGCTTTAGTTCCGGCAACTTCTGTCGGATTTAGTATTCAAAAATTTTCCCATCATTATGGTGGACAGTTGCTGTTAAATGTTAAAAATTATATCTGAATTATTTTTAAGACGTCCTTTTTACTATGTATGAAAGCTCGGTCGCCAGCTGGTGGATATGAAGACAAAAATGTTGACATTGAAACAGAAGCAATTACTATAAAGTCTGTACTGAAACGCTTATTTCTCTTGGACTCTCAAGAATGCTTGTTATTCCAATTACTTTTAAAACGCTTCAAGAGTCCTTGGCGACGCTGCAGGTCGTGCACTGTTTGAGCTTTATACAAAGCTGAGATTAAATATTATGATATCATGTGAATTTCATCACCAATACCACTGGCTCCCTTACTCATAGTGCTAACTCTACCAGCACAGCATGTCACTTTGCTTTTCGAGCTCAATTTTTTTTTGTCAAATTGTTCTCGCCTTCGTCATGGGGCAGCCAAGGAAGTGTTGCTGTAACAGTATGGTTCTATACCTGGCAGTGACCATGACATTGACATGTTATTTGGATCTCCCAAAAAACTACCCTGAGTCCTGTTTGCAAGCAGCTCTATAAAATAGCGTGTTTCCTTTTTCATTGGATTTTAGTTTTCGTGAAATTGTCAAGAAATGGTGTCCGGAAATGTCTTATTTCGGGAAAACCTATATAACTAATGACCGTTGTGTAGACAGCGTCTGAAACACCGCGGTGTCACTGCCAGAAGTGAACATAAAGGCTTTGCCAAGGCCTGCATTGGCACACTACCATTTTCTGAATCAATGTGTTCTCTCAAATAATCGTCCGCATGTTCCGTTTTGTCTCTGTAAACAAAAGTGTGTATGTTTACCAAAAAATTTTCTAAAATGTTAGCAGTCGCGTAAGTTAGTGTCACTATTAGGCCTAACATAGTGCAGTTTCTCGTATCTTGTATGACTAGATTAATAAACCTGGTATCTTATCGAATTTGTTGTGAATTAAAACCTTGTAATCTCGGCACTTTTTTGCTGTTGGATTTTAAGCTAAAAGAACACGTCCGCTCCTCAGGGGGCATAGGATGGGCCCTAGGATTAGCGTAGTTAGGTCCTCCCATCATATGTTATGGGGAGCAGTGCCCCCAGGGGTTTGTGAAGTTTACCTTAGCCATTAACTAGACCTTCGGGACTTCTGTTTTTCGTGCCTACATTGCTTCCTTCCTGATTCCTTACTCATACTGATCTTACTTTCATCTGTTCTTCCTCTTCGTTAACGACTTGGTGTTCCCATGCGCGTTTTTTAACCTTCGTGCACGGGTTCCACATTTCTGTCGACATACTACTTGTCCCCTTCTTTTCCTCTCTTGAATCACCATAATTGTGTGCAGGGAGGCTTAAACATTTAATATAACTACATAATAAGAATAAGAACACGTCGGACTCCGCAACACCACTTCGAAAGGCAGGTTCATACTCTAGTCTTCTGACGCTGTCAGAGTTCATTCCTCGTTCGAGTGTTTTGCTGCTTCCTTTCAGACAACAGAAACCTCCACAGCGCTCTGAGTTTCAAGTCAGTCACTTTGAACTTAGAGATATCCAAACCTTCACGAGCGACTCCTGCTTGCAGCCAACTTACAGATCGGCTAACATTTTAATAATGCTTTCTGATTAATACAGGTTTTCCTCCACGACCGCGCACTCTACATTCCAAGATTAACCGCCGTCGTCACAGCGCACCTTCACCAAATTACGAGTAAAATGATGAACTGAAGTTCTAGTTAAAAGTTGACTTATTTCTTTGCTGAACTGTTTAAGAGAAAATATTTTTTCATGGGGTAACTAATAGAATGTTAGAAAGGGTAAGTTAACGGACTGGTAACCCATGTTCGTTTTGTTCCAAAATCCAAAGGTATATAATTTACATATACATGTATACATATAGCTATACTGAGTTACTTGTATGTTACAGAACCAACAGAAAAAAATACGTACACACAAATACCTATACGGCAATTACGCAATGAAAACAGAACCTTGGCATACTAGTAAATGATGTTTGATTTCATCGTATAAGGTTTCATAATGGCTCATCGCCCCATCAACTACTGAAACTGTCTTCTGTCTCCGCAATGTTTTGCGATGCATTTCTTTCGACCCATTTCTTAATAAGGCCAAATGTTGGATATTTGTAGCGAGTTGCTGTTATGTTGTGGCCGGCAGCATCCAAACACGACGGAATAAGGTCTTTCGGTGCAGTGTCGTTTTGAAGATATTAGGCGCTGTGGAGAAAGCACGGTCACAAAATAAATGCGCGATAACGAAATCACGCGGATAAATATGTCGCGGTCGTGAAGGAATACCTCTAATTCTTTCTTAGGTACAACATATTTGAACCTTTTGTATTGGGAACAATAATCAACATTGCGAACCCGCCTTAACATTGTGTCTTGTTTGTGTTTTCTGCAGGACGCCGTGCAGCATCCAGGGACTGTTGGATACGTTTTTCCCTGCCTATGTGGGCGTCCAGTTATGCGAATGCCTCATCGTGCCCAGCACTGACGACTGCTGCTGCAGTGCTTGCTCAAAGCCACTGACTTCCAAATCCCGAAGTATTGAGAGCTACTATGCCTTGCAGTACGGCTATGGGCGGAGACGGAGCCTTCCTCCTGACACCCTGGACTGCTCCGAGTCCAGTAACAGCAGGGACGCTTCCAGCGACAGCACGGACCAGCCTGCGTTTGATGCGAGCAGTGAGAAGCTCGCCCGTAAGCGCTGCCATGACTGCTCGGTCCTGGTCAACGGTGGTTACGCTTTCCTGTATAACTTGCGGAAATTCTTCAGCCACGTGCATCAGTATGGCAGCCAAGAGGCTCGCAATCGACTTCGCCCTAATGCCCCGTCCTACGTGAGAGAAACTTGCTCACTCAATCTTCCTCATGTTGCAAAGTGAGTAAATCTTGAAAACTTGGTTATTTTAAGTGCTTTGTTCTGATGTTAATCATTGCTCTAAATTTCTCATTAAAGAATTTCATATGTAGGTTGTTGCAAGAGTAGCACAGCGGTTGCTCGTGTATATGAGAACTTTGTTTCTTTGTTTACTTTTCCACTTCAAATTCACCTGACTACTGAACATAATCGTTTCTTGGCAGAATTGTGCCTTTAATAGAGTTTTTGCCTACTTGAAACTGTCGATGGCTGTCTTCCACTTTTGTTTTGTAGCATGCAGGCTTTTTTTTGCGTTTGTCAGGCACACTGGCAGAGCCCAATGACAAACATGTATTCAAGTACTTGTCGGTATGTTCATCTATAATATGCAGAGCGTTGCAGTCGAAGCATATTCTTACTCCAGATCAGTGTTTATTTAGTCCTAGAGTATCCATCGAGTTCATTTTCACAGTGTTAAATCTTGTAAAATGCTTTCTTGTTTGTTTTAAAGCATGTAAGTAAACCGTAAAAGCACGGAGACCTCTGCTCAACCCATTAATGCACAAACTAGCCTCTATTTCTCATAGCAAAAATATTTTTATTCTTAATGTTAATTGGATGGTATCCAATAATGGGTTGAACAGGAAAGCAGGCGAAGGTGAACGTGTAGTTTAGAGGCGACTGATCAATAGCAAGGCTCCCCCATAACTGCAGCTGGTGGCACCGAACTGCAGGTTACCGTCAGGCAACCATACTGTGTATGTCCCAATGTATCGTATCTAAGACGCCTACATATCTCACACATAAGTTTACCATTAATGACATGAACAGCTCTATATTTCCCGTTCTCAAACCAGATGCCCTCGGTTACTGCAGCAGCTGCTACTCGACGGAGGAGGTCTTCAGGACATCTTCAGTATCCTCGGTGAAGATGAGGAGCCGTCTGCTGTGCGCTATCTCTATGCCGCTGCCGCTCTCCACGCGCTCGCTAAGACGCTTGATGTAAGCAGAGCGTGCCTGTTGAGGCGGTTTCACATGATAGACAAATGACAGAGTTTTCTCCACTCAGCGGCCGAATGCATCTGTATGTCCATTAAACTGCGCAGAAGCACAAAGCCCTCCAAGTTCCAGTTCCCTCGGGAACTTACGGGAGGGTGAACAGACTGATTTGACGGCAATCATTTAACAGATTATTTAGTGTGCACATTGTGGTGCTTGCTAGGACATGACGGAACATTCTAGTGCTTTGAGGTTTGAACGTGAGACGAAAGACTGTAGTGTGTAGCCTATCTGCCCTAAGACTTAGCTATTTAAAATAGCCCAAATGCCGTGTAAAATCCTTAAGCTGTTCTCTTTCAATTCCTTCATATAGACAAGAAATAATCCAGGAGTAGGTTGTTCCTGGAAAAAAGATATTTATTTTAGGATATGGCTACGTATGGTACATGTTCTGCTGTTTTGCTCTAACATGATGTATTAACTTCAGCTTTTGCGAACCCAATTTCATTAGAACTCACGCTGTACATGTTGAACTTTTCAGCTTGGTAGTGTATTTTTGTGTTGGAATTGTGCCCGTGTTCCATTGTACATATCAGAGTACCGTATATTTAAACGGAAGAATAAAATGCATAGAAGCAGTTTGGCTGTCAACATTTATGTTTTATTTCGTTGAATATGATGGAATGTTTTACATGCGCAGATTGCTCTCTCCGCAACTCTGGGCAAGTTCTGTGATCTCGACGATACAGTTGATGATACCAAAGCTGAAGAAGATTCTCATCGCCGATACGAGTTAGTCGATGGTAAGTTGACATGCAAAGAGGTTGGAGATTCGACGGAGCTCGTTTCCAAGAAAAAGAAGAGTTGGCCTACTAAGAGTCCCTATGGAAGAGATCATTGCTTTTGGTCTCAACGAAAGGGCAAGGACGTGTTGCTAGTCTGCAGTATTGATGACGAGGATGACATGAGACAAATACTGTGTCCAGACACTGGCAAACTCAATGAGTACAGCGAAGAAGAGCAAAGTGATGATGAACAAATGGATTGTGAGTCTCCTGGTGTCTCCCAGAACTTGGAGAACCCTCGCTCTTTTCAGGACAAATCTCGTACTGCAGAAAACGCGGAGTTGGCTGACGGAAAGTCTGGAAGTTCCAGCCAAGACGCGAATAATAGTAAAGAAACCTACAAGGACCATGCAGTGGATGCAAATTCCATATGGGCTCACAAAGACGTATTGAGTGAAGTGAGTAACGCCTGGGCAGCCATGCTAGGGGAACAAGGGTGGAAAGAGTCAGCAGATGGGGTGGTAAAGGTTGGTGGCGTCGACCATCAGTGTCTTAAGGCCATTGTCCACTACGCTTACGGCTGCGCCTGCAAAGCGGTCACGTCCCTGTCGCTGCAGTCGTACGTGCAGCTGCTGCACACGTGCCACATGTACGGGCTGTTGGAGCTCCAGAACTTCGCTGCTCGCCAGATAGTCCGGAGCTGCAGGTCAGGCGAAGACGTGACGTTTGTGTACGGCGCCGCGGTGGGCAGAATAGACGAGGACATCATCACCGCTGTCCTCATCCGTGTGGTCGCCTGCAGCGAACTGCCGTCCTGGCGGCGGGCGCAGTGGCTGCACAGCATCGCCCGGTCCCAGCACGGCAAGGACCTGCTGCACAACCTCTACACGCTGCTGCACACCTGCCTCCACGACAACAGGGACTTCTGCAACTGTGATACTTCCCTTAGCTTATACAAGTCCAGCTACTCTGTCTACAATAAGCTTATTTGAGACTGGCTCTGCGTAGTTCAGGAAGGTTTTTGTTGTAATTGTGATACTTAATATATGCAAATTCAGATATTGTTTTTTTTTGGGGGGGGGGAGGGGGGAAGTTAACTCGAGAAGAGAGCAGCTAGTGTCGAGGCCACGCGATACTTGGGTCGGAACAATGTGATGTGATGATGTGCAGGGCGCATGTCGGCCATGCTGCCGTATCTATGCTACCGAGTTTAAATGTATTTCAAGACCACGAGCGAGTTGCTCATCCTCGCTTCTAGTTGCTCGTGCAAATGCGTATGTGGCCTCGGCATTAGAAGCGACGTTCGCCTCCGTGAAGGAGGTCATGTTTTTGCTATTGTTCTGTTTTTCTGTCTGTTAGTCACTTAACTGTAAAAGTTATGGACGGATCTTCAACAAATTGACTGGAATTCTAAGGAATGTCACGAGAAGAGAAGATTAAAAATTAGTGATGATCTGAAAGGAAATCTGGACCTACGTACAATTTTCATGAGCATTGCCACTGCCAGATATGCTAGTTTAGTATATAGCTACTATTATTGTTTCCTTAATTCTACTTGATATTGGCTTGGGATAACAGTTTGTTTATGTACAATTGCATTTTTCTTACCTTAATGTATTCAATTTGCGGTGGATGCTGCTCAAATTGCATTTTTATAAATGAATTTTGGAGTGAAGTATTTGTTAACTCTAACAGTAGAGTTACTACGGATATGTAGTGTGCATAATGGAACAAGCGACAGATAGATATTATTGCGCTTCCTTGCACTTTCTATTATATTGCACCTCCCATATTGTTCCTGTCACACAGCTGCCAGCTGGGGGTGGGTTTATCTTTAGAGGACACCCCCCACTTCATATACGGTAGTGCAGCCTTGGAGTAGCTACGCGAGTACATAGCCAATTTGGCTTCTTCGCTCTGTACGCTACGTTTGACATAACGAATCGCGGCTTCTACTTCCACCGAACTGAAATCCCGCGCTTCCAATTTGCGGCTGTGGCTCGAGTTCTCGGCATCAATTGGAGGGCTAATATGACTAGTGCTGTAATGCCTTTGGTTAAAGTTGGTGCGTTACTGCACTAGTCATAGTAACCCTCCAATTACAAGCCACCGATTCTTAAGACCAGACATACGTGAAAGTCAGAAATTGATTTTGGTAACTTGCTTGCTCCAGGAGCTTGACTATGTGGTAAAAAATAGAGTCCGTTGTTGGGGCCCAAGGAGTTGGACATTTGGGTGGACCCTGGATTCGGAACTGTACTTTATCCATCCGACTGACTCGACGGTCCTGCTTCATGAAACCCGAAAGCGCAATACAATTTCGTGTACTAAGTTGCTGTTACCGCCCGCTGCTCCGTCCAAAGTGGCAAATCATAGGCCCGGATTGCAGGCAGGGCAAGTTAGCCGAGACGAGTACCTATGCTCGCCCTTCGTCTAATTCGCTTTTTCTAAATTTCGCCAGCCACTTGCTATTATGAAAACTACATTTCTCAAATTAGAAAAAGCTTAACGTTGCGATGAAAAGACATGAAAGCAAGTTTAAAGAGTACCGTTCTAAAAAAAAATTGTAGAAGATTGCTTAGTGTGACACACTTTTCCGGAATGATGGTTGGCATATTGAAAACGCAGTAGCTACTGTTTGTAATTTTGTTCGGCTGATTGTTCTGCTGTATGAAATGGAAGTTACACTCAATATTTGTCGTCCAGTGGCCTCGAGTCTGAATGTTCGAATGCATTTTTCGACCTTCGTGTTATTTTATGATTTTTATTGAAGAGCTTTGGGTAGTCCTGTCCAGCTGGATGCTACTTATTAGGGAAAAGTCCTACTGTTTGACAGCTTACCAGCTAGTATTTGTGTTCAGGTTTTTGAGAAATACTCTTGTTTTGTCTTCCTTTAATGAATGTAAGGTTACGTGTAGATTTACGTGTAGCTACTACCCGCCTTGTAGGATGTTGGGAGAGTTTTGAGGTGTTCAGTGACAAGTGAACCTTGACTTTGAGTACTACCCATTTAATGTTTTTACGCCATCAATGTGCACTGTAATTAGACCGTTTTCTGTCTACCTATGTCTTTCATGCCCTTAGTGAAGAGCGCTATGTGCACTGAATTGTGACTATTGGATACCTCCTCAATCGCAATGTGTAATTTTCAAAGACCTTGTTTTTTCGGCTGGTATAGCTATAACAAAGTCAGCGTTATAGATACCGAATTATTTATTTTCTTGCATGTTTATTCATCTTGCCTGTTCATTCATTTTGCCTGTTGGCGCCTAGCAGTAACCGAATGGCTCTACTCATTTGAGAGAAAGATGAATCTTGGTATTATTACGCTTCAAAAAGAAAATAAACAGACCTCATTCTGGTCGTGTCCCGTAAAAAGCCTAGAATGGGCTATAAGGTTAGATGAGTAGTCAATATCACCCATGCGATGTTAAAGGTGTGTTGCTGCCAGTGTTTGTCCTACAATGGTCCTGCAGGCTGGTGTCCTACCAGAAGTAAATGCAGTGTAACCTTGAAGAAGTATTATGGAAGCTGATCCTAACTGTGCAATTTATTCTGCCTGAGCACTAAGTTAGCTGAATCCCTGCTGGCTGGGTGTTGTTCTGCACAGAAAGTACTACCTTGTTGTGCTCCGTGCTCGTCTCCTTACTATATGTCACTCGTGTCTTTCTCTATTAGATTACCTTTGTTGTGGAGACGACCCTCGATTGTTTGGGGCTGGGGAGGTGTTGTGACGTGCCCTTCTGTGTCAGAATATGTTTGAGCTTCATGATCAGAAGAGTAGCCATAGTGCTTTGCGACAGAGGTCGTTGCATCTGGCTGTCAAGCTAGTCTGTAGAACGAAGTAGGTCGTCTTCGCTTCCCATTTCTGTCCCGGAAGGTATGCCAGCCGTGAAGGTCAGCGATATACTCAACAGGACTGCTAGCTGCTCCTTTGTCGAGGACTGCAAGAGACACCCTCCGCACGAGTGTTTCTTTCATCTGTCGTTTTTTCCTTTCGTTTTTCGTCTGGTGGCGTTTAGTTTTTCTGCAAGTTGCAGTGCACTGAAGAAGCTTGAAGCATAAACTGCTCAAGCGACTTGGCACCCCACTGAGCCCGTCTGGCTGCGGTGCCACGATAACATATCGTGTGAGACTAATGAATACATCGGGCCGATAGCGGTCGCTCGCCTCCGATTCCTCTGTGTAATCTGAACCAGTTTCTATTGGTTGATTCTTCAACATGCTGTTCCCTTGGGCGGTATTCCGTGGTTGTTTTCCCAGTTTTCCTCTCTTGAAACTCTGCGTTGTGTCCAGTTTGAAATAGCCCATTTTCGCCCTAATACTTCCATTGCAAGTGGAAATAACACTTCTGAAATGCATCCGCGAGATCCTAGGGTGCTGCTTTTGCGTGGCTAAATTCGCACTTTTGCCTCGTCGCCAGGCATGTGAACTTTAGTGATATTCTGTTTGCAGCGGTAAACTTTCTGACATTCATACGTCAGTGCTGGGGCACTGACCTAACCAGAAATGGAGACTGTCGGAAGGTCGATTGTCACACGACCCTTCCATCTCGAACACCACAGCTTTGACTATTGTGGTCGATTGCAGCCGTGCACTCCTCTGAGGCTTAGAACCTAGAGCATGTGGATTGCCCATTTGGTGTGTACGGTTAAGTTGACTTCACCTTTACCCCAATGGGGACAGCGCGCTGTACTGTATGTGTTGAACTGACAAACATATTACCGAACTTTTGGTTTGGTATGGCATAATTGCTGCAAAATTTTACATCAAAAGGCTGCGTTGCCAAGAAGTGCATCTGTTGAGCTCCAATATAAACTGTGAGTGGCGTATGCTTGTTTTTTACCCATGTGCAATATTCCTCCGTGCTAGTGGATTGCACGCATTTCTTGACGTTTTATATGTTGCAGAACACCTTTTGCAATGCAGTGCAGCTGATTTAAAAAGCTTTCATCAAACGTGCTATGGAAGAAACTTTGGCCAGTGACTGTCTTCTGCACTGATCTCGTCCTTTTGTGATCGACACGCGTGCTTCCTTTGTATCCCTGCCAAAAATGCATATATGAACTAAGCGTAATGACATGAGCAAAATTGGGCTACTGGTTTTCTGATACTCATTGCTTTGCATTATCCATTTACAGTAATACTATTATTCAGACTTTTGGATGCAAACTCTTAATAACTAATACTGTACTTTACATTTTAGTTGCAAACTGTCAGCCAATTATGTGGTTTAAGTTCCAAACAGTCAATAAGCGATACTTCTGTTTTTTGTTACGGACAGTAACCACTGTTTTGATTTTTAGATTCAAACTCTTAATAGCCAGTATAATAACTTAATTACCAATAGCTGCTTTGCTTTTGGTTAGTAACTGTCTATCATTGAAATTTCAGTTTTAGGTATAACTCAGTTGTCGATTTTTACTTATAAACTGTCAGTTCTGGCGGGCCCTTTCCCTACCATAATATATTTGAGTCTCACGCACCCAAGGGTCCCTAGTGCCTTTTCCGCAGAAGATGTTGCAGCTTGCCGCAGTTCCTGCTGACGAGGTTAGTTTTGTATAGTTCTTCCACTTCTGTATCGGGAGGTGGGCCGCTGATCGAGGTGGCCGACCTATCCCCGCTAGACTTCTACCTTCTTGTGTTTCGTTTTCTTCCCCTGTGCGGCGTAGCTGAGCGAAAGCGTTCTGCCGTGCGCGGGGGTTGGAAGTGCTGTACTTGCGCCATTTTCCTGTCAGTAGCGCACTGACCACTTAGAATCTAAAACCTCCCGGCAGAAAAGCAGAGACAAAAATCATTGATAATTTAAAACGAGACGTACTTCGCGCCCCAGTGACCCACGAGCCTGTGTTAAAGTACAGGAATAGTTCGGCGCGATATAGACATTGTGTCCCTGATGCGCTAGTAAAGTTTGTAGTCGTACTGCTACTACTACAATTCGATACCTACTTCGATTTTTGGTTATACCTCCATTGTCGATTTTTGCTTATAAACTGTCAATAACCGATACTACGGTTTTAGTTACAACTCAATTGTTGATTTCTGTTTATAGATTGTCAATAATCGAAACCGAGTGATAAACTGAGGCTCAAGTTCACCCTGGACATGCTGAAGTGATCGTCTCGCGTGTTTTCTTTGTAAGATAAAGATGTAACAAAACTTGATGTTGTTGATCTTTTATGTTAAATATCAATGTCGTTGTTGCTATTACAGTGGAGAGTTTTCGCATTATTGATGTATTAGTTACTTCCTTAACGGCACAAAATATATCTCCAGTTATCGCCAATGAGATATTTTTCTTTATGAAGTGGCGCTACATTTATCGCCAGTTATCGCCTATGAAGTTTTCTTTTTTGATTTATGAGTTGGCCCTTAATTTGTCGCCAGTTATCGCCTATAAGGTTTTCGTTTTTTGATTTATGAGTTGACACTAAATTTGTCGCCAGTTATCGCCTATAATGTTTTCTTTCTTGATTTATGAGTTGGCAGATAATTTGTCGCCAGTTATCGTCAATAAGTTTTTCGTTTTTTAATTTGTGAGTTGGCGCTAAATTTGTCGCCAGTTATTGCCTATAAAGTTTTCTTGTTTGATTTACGAGTTGCGCTAAATTTGTCGCCAGTTATTGCCTATAAAGTTTTCTTGTTTGATTTACGAGTTGCGCTAAATTTGTCGCCAGTTATTGCCTATAAAGTTGCGCTAAATTTGTCGCCAATTTAAGGTTTTTGTTTCTTGATTTATGAGTTGCGCCAAATTTATCGCCAGTTATCGTTATAAGGTTTTTGTTTTATGAATACTATAATATTTTTTCACGAGCACCTTATGTTGAAAAATATGATATTTTTATTGGTATGGTTGACCCGCTTGTATGTAGAGTGCACGGTGAGTGCTGTAATAGTTGTTAATTGTTAAGTTTCCATGAGTCGGGCCGGTGTACCCACAGTTGATGACCTACCATATACTAAGGAACTTCTCCCTTGAACCAAATTGCAGATGTTGGTCCGTGACAGAAGCACGTGTCCTCCATATGTTTCTTTTTTTTGCATTGGAAAGTCTGTGGTTTTCTTTTGAGGTGTCGGTGCGGTAAACTGGAGGTCCCCTGTTCGAGTTTCTGACTCGGTAGCGAAATTAAATTTTCGAGATTTGATTTAACCGGCGTTTGGACGGGAACGCTTGCTTCATCCAGTTAAGTCAGATTCAGATATTTACGCGTAATTGACTACCCTTCAGACAGCTCTATCTTTCTTTGTACATTGAAGTTTCCAGTCGTTTCAAGCGTACTGGAGCTGCTTTTAACACTTCCAGCACGGTTCTAAAGTGGCGAAGTTGAAGTTCCTGTCAGGAGATCCAGACAAGTCGAGTGGGCTTGGCTTAGCTCGACCTTCAAGAGCCAATCAATGTAGCCTGTACAGGCGATGCTCTTCTTAAACGAAATTAAGCTACGTGATTTTTTGTATGCGACAAGTTTTTAGTTCCAGCGAATCGCTATATTGCGGTAACAAATTTTAGTGCGCGCTTTCAACTTCTGTAAAATATGTGTCTGATAACGTGTGGTTCCCCACAGGGGATATAGGATGGGCCATATAGTCTAAGGTTAGTTTCACCCATCCTATGTAATAGGCAGCGGCGACCCCAGGGGTATTTATTGTCTGGTTTCCTTAGCCATTAGCTAGGCCTTCGGGACGTCTATCTTCGCTTCCTTCCTTTTCCATGCTCCTACTGATGATGTTTTGTTCTGTTCTTCTTTTTCTTTCCCGACTTGCTGTTCCCATGCGCATTGATCATGTGTGGGAACACCCTCGGGCATGGGTTCCTCGTTTCTATCGACATACTTTATCTGTATATCCCTTCTTTCTTCCCCTGTGATTAGGCCTTTGTTGTGGAAACGGAGGCTTGCACCACTCAACATAATAATAACTAGAGGGCCCAGCCGTCAAAAATGACGGCAAAAATTTTGTGATTGAGCTTTTTATTGTTCCGGTTCCCAGTATAGGTTTTGCTGTATTGTAGGTTTCAACCCTGCAGGCCTGATCTTCCATTAGTCAGTGATGGGCATCGTTACATGATATCGGAGGTCGTTACCGTTACTCGTTACTTCAATAAAATTACCGGGGCGTTACCGTTACTCGTTACTGCCACAAAATTGCACGGGGCGTTACCGTTGCTCGTTACTGTAACGACCGTT
>LQNS02278101.1:5284433-5300390 GCA_001587735.2 Parhyale hawaiensis | reverse complement strand
CCTAGAAATCTCAGATATAGTGTATCCTTCTTCATTTAATGCGCTTATTTGACCCTTTTCCTTTTCAGATAACCCACACTGTCTTCCCATGCTAAGAAATGGGTTAATTTCCAAATATAGAAGTTACAGGGTGGGGAGTAACTGTCCAATATGGCGACGCCGGTTTGTTTTTATATTCTTCTTCTCTAATCTGGATGTAGTGACGCGGAAATGTATTTTTTTTTTTTTTTCAAGGTGTGCTATCTTTATTTCCACCCAAATTCCAACACAAATTTATACTTTTCATCATAAAAGTTTAATCATATGGTTTATAGGGAACTATGAAAAGAAATAGGTAACTAGTTGAAATAAGGTTTTTATGTCAAAATTTCACATGATATGGCGTAGTATTTTTTAAGTTATCGAAAAATTTTGAATTGTGCTATCATTATTGCCACCACTTTAGGTGTTGGACCTCAGGCCTTCGTCTATTGTTTTCATGAACATATCACTGTATTTTTTCGATTAATGTCATTCAATCTCATGCTCATGACTGGCCAGTTACTTGAGCTGCAAAATACCGAAAAATGTCGCCAAGTACAGAAAATTCGAGCAATAGGCTAACTGTTACTGTGGCTTCTCTTGCGTTGAGAATTGGCTATATGGGTGCTTATATTTGTTGGTAATGAATATATATGTGCTGTGAAGAGCGCTGTGAACTGAATGTGAAGTGTAAATAAGGCTTCAATCAAGAAAAAGAAGGTAAATCAGGTCGCCGAAAGGGAACAAATAGGCTACGGCGCTAGTGCTCTGAAAGTTTCTACCAGCATGCACTACAATTTTCAATAGATAATTGCTATATTAGTATATATTATCTTAATTTATTATTACGCTAGAGATTAATTTTACAATTTAAGACGTTTTCCTGGTTAAATGAGTTAAAATACTCCCAGGCTGCTCAGCCATAGATTCGTCGATGATGACGTCACTTTTTGGTGCTAATTTAAGGCTCTTTTCGCTTGGGGTAGGTAGAAGATGGTAATGTTTGCCGGTGCAAAATTGGTTACTCTCAACTACCCAGCCTATTTCGACTTTTTACATCGATTCAACAGGCAGCTTCAATGTATTCTAAAAGATTATCTCAAGCATGACTGCATGAAGAATGAAGGAGCGTTTGTTAATGCATACGTTGCTCCTCAGAAGGCTTAGGATGAGCCATAACTCATAAGCAATAGGGCTTAGGCGCTAGGTTTGTGTAAGTTCGCCCATCCTATGCTATGGGGATCAGGCGAGCAGCGACCCTAGGGGGTTTGTATAGGTTAACCTAGCCATAGCTACCTACGTACGCCTTCGGGACGTTTGTCTTTCAAGCCCACTTTGTTTCCTTCCGATTTCGTGCTCTTACTGACAGCACTTTCTTCTGTTCTTCCTGTTCTTTCCCGACTTGCTGTTTCCCATGAGCGTTGATCCTGTGCGAGAACACCTTCGTGCATGGTTTCACGTTTTTGTCGACGTGCTATATGTCCCTTATTTCTTCCTCTGTTAGATCATCTTAGTTGTGCAGATGGAGGCTTAAACTATTCAGTAATCTAATCTAACTCGTTATATTGACGAGCGTGTGTCCCATCATTAATTACAGGATGAAACTTAGATTCTTCCAGCCCCAGTGACATTAGTGGTGACAATAACGTATTACTTCCAAACTGGATTCGATAAAATGCAGCTATCCAAGAAACACACAAAAATATTTCTTGCCGGCGGGTGAAACTTTGAATTCTTCCATCTTCAATGGTGTCGGTGATGCCGACGACGATGGTGTACGCTCGCTCGACAGGTGTGTGTGTGTGTGTGGGGTGCACAGAAAGTGTAGTTTTTCAGGTGGTAAAACTTAGCAAGAAAAATGATACCGGTATCGCAGCAATCACATCGTTTATGTTTCATTTGTTTTACATTCGATTGTCAAATCCTGGGTATTGATGAGTACAGCCAAACGTAATTGGTGCAATATCTTAATCTGAAGCAATTACCTTTATTTTGAGGTAGTTTTGGTTATAAGTATCGTTTTCAGCCAAACATAACATGAAGCGTTAATTATATTACTGAGTTGCAGATGAATAAATTTTCAGAATAACTACAACAGTCGTTTTGTACGTCCACTATAAAATTGTGATAATAAAACCGTATTCATCGTGGCCCTGGGATAATTTTCTGCTGCTGGAACGGGCAAAGTGGTAAAATGAAAACTGCGTTTTTTATTAATTTCATCCTGTGTTTAAAAAGACAAGCTCTACTTGTTCATAAATTCTTCTAGCAATTACTAATCCTACACTATCGTTCCCACACTTGGCTGCACTAACCTGAATGAAATAAAATAAGTACCGGTATCAGCAAATCAGAAAGTTATGATTAGTACGCACACCGGATGTGAAATAAAAACATTTATTTTCTATACAATGAGACTATTACAGTACTAGTTCATTAAACTACTTCAGTACATGATAACCATAAGATCTATAGGTTAAATTGCAAGTTCATAGTGCGCTATATCATATCATGCAACCTATATTCTATACATTGCTATGCTAAAATTCTAGTATGGGCAAATTCGAGTAAAATAAATTAAAATCTGCGAGTAGATTGCTGCACGATGTCTGAGAAAGTTTGAGAGTCATACCATAAACCATAGACCACACGAAAGTTTGTCTGTCCATTTCTCCGTAGAAGCTTTTCTGGGCTTATATCTTAAACTTTGAAAAATCATTTCTAGTCAACGTAGCGTCCTCGCATAAAAAAAAAATTAACTTTTCTTGGACACGCAAAAAGAATGCATCTATTGGATGGAAAGTTGGGAACACGTGGACATGAGCACTGGTTGATGATAAATTCATCAAATTGTACAATTTATTTTTGTCAATTTTAGGTCATTTTGGTGTCCTAAAATTCAATGATAGTCGTTCCTGTCTGTAGCATATAAACACATTTCTTGCATCGCCATGAACAATTTACGTTTTCCTTCAGGTCGCTATGATCACTGGAAAAGCTTTCATCCAAGGTTTATCAGTGTATCGCCAGTCAAGGACAGTCTAGTTCTGTATAAACATATATATTCTCTCTATGAACAGCGTCCTCTAGTTTGCGATCCTTATAGTAATGCAGCTTATGAGCCAGTCAACTATCTAAATTCCACGCACTCTAGCGTATGAGTCAGATTCAGCTCGGGTTCGCTACTCGTCGAGTGACAATTTTAGGTTAGGTTAGGCGGCTCAGTAGCTCGTGGGCGGTGTTTGTCGGAGGTATACTTGCGCGAACTCTCTTCAGTGCTGACGGAATACTGTGTTGGGTAGTTAGCATACTCACGTTCCAGTGTGTGCCAGTTTCTGATGTTATTTCCAGCCTATTTTTTGTGAGTGCAAAATGGGTATTTGTGTACAAATTGTGTCCATATAGCAGAATGAATGGATGTGTTGCGCATAGGTAAGCGTACAGGCGGAAGGTACGTTCAATTTCTTCCACACCAAACAAGGTGTGCTGGGAACGCTCGTGCAACCTGTTGCGTATGATCTGGACGCACCTGGATATCAGGGTGTCATTTCATACCATTGTGATATGCCACAAATAAGCCTAGTGTTGCCTATACGCTCCTTAACTTGCGTTAGGCCTTCATTCCCACTTCGTTTGTTCTGTATACCCTTGATAAATTATGCAATTACTGGGATAGTTTAAGCCCTCCCTTACTTTATATCGAAATAGCTAACCATGTTTTGTTCGGTGATGGGCGGCGGGCTCGGGCCTGCTGAAGTGGAGGCGCTGTAGAGTTCCTTGTCAGATCTTCGTAACGAGTTCCTAAAGTAGAAGATGGCCCGTACAGAATCGTAACCACGGGGGTTTCAGTTTACTTTGTGCTATTTTCACGTACGTACCTATCTAGGCCACCGTAAGCCGTAAAACGTTTGCCTTGACACAAAAAGCCCTGTGCCGTGACCCGAAAAACGTTTGTTATGACCCCGAAAAAGTTTATGACTCCGAAAAACGTTTGTTATGACCCCGAAAACGTTTGTTATGACCCTGAAAACGTTTGACGTAACCCGAAAAACGTTTGACGTGACCCGGAGAACGTTTGACGTGGTCCAAAAACGTTTGATTGACCGAAAAAATGTTTGTCATGACAGTAAAAAGGTTACTGGATAAATTTTTACAATTTTGGTAACTCAAAATGAGTAGTAGCAAGCGCGGCAAATGGATCGTTATCTTATTGAGTACGTAGATTAAGCCTTCGTCTCAATAGGAAAGACGATCTCACAGATTAAGGTAGAAAGAAGGGACGTAGGTATAGTATGCCTATATCAATCGCTATAGAGATAACGCGTAAAGAAAAATGTATGCATAAAAATATCTAAAAAAAAACAAAGCTAGCGCCTTCTTGCTGAAATACTGCAATTACAGAAAATGAGAAAAGCATAAAAATGAACAGGAACCAGAGCTGTCTTCCCGAGCCTAAATAAAATTGCATTTTATGCAGCGAATAATGTCAATTGGTCGAAATTGTGAAATAAAAAATACCGTTTACTGTGGCCCGAAATGCAATGTGGTTAGTTTGTATGATGGTCGTTCCAAAAGAAATGTTTCTCTTTTTCAACTCAGAAAGTTGAAGAGCTACGATGGTGGAAGTGGCACTATCAAAACTAGTGTTTTTTTGTGCTCCAGAATTTATTTTTCTATGTCGTCACCACCATTCTGAATGCACGTTTGTCAGCGATGAACGAGAGCCTTGATGCCCCGGACGTAAAAGTCAACGCCGTTCGAGGCGGCCCATTTTTTCAGAGCTGCGATTACGGCGTTGTTGTCGGGAAACGCTGTCTACGCAATGCGCCCTTCTGAGGTCAGAAATACGTGGAAGTCTGATGGTGTCAACCGGCAGTATACCTACGGTAGTTGAGACTGCACCGAAAATCCATCACCTTCGGCTTCGTACCGATCCAACAAGTCCTGCCACACATCCCGTCGGTGGTCGTTTTGTTCCTACTTGAGCATTCGTTGAACCCACCTCGCACACACTTTGCTGTATCCTACGGATGACAACGTTGGTTCCAAAGCACTGACACCCACATCCAGTTCTAGACACAGTTAATTCACTTTACTTTCCGGGGTGGGGACTGTGTATGGGCGTCCGGAGCGATCTTGTCACTCACATCTATGTTGCCACTCTGAAATCGACGCACCTACCCCTAATTCTGCTGACATCAACTGCATCTACTTCATAAATATTTAGCAGGAGCCAGTGGATATTGATCGGTTCAATTTTTTATGCACTGAGGAATTCAATGACGCGTCTCTGCTTCTGACTCTCGTCCATGACAAAGATTGCTTTCTTAGTATCACACCGTCGATATCTGCAACGGAGAGATGACACTTTCAGGTCATGAGTGCATAAGTTCAATCACTTCGCAATCCCATTGGGAAGAATAAAAAATACGAAGAATTACTTTTGGAACGACCCTCGTTTGTTAAAGGTTACCGCTTGGTCACTGCTGCACGGTTTTGAGCGCTGTGTGAGATATGACCCTGAGGCTGTGGCTGGCTGCAGTAGGTACATCGCTGGTATTGCCAATAACGAGTTCAATGCTGGCTTGTCACGGGCATTACATTTGAGCCGCAGGCAGGAGAAGCTGCGTTGCTTGCATCGGGGGAGCACTTCCCAGTCGCATGCTTAACTTATGAGTAGACGCTCAGCTCGCACATTAGCGCGATTGCACGATAAAATTCAGTGTCCAAGATACCCCTGGGAAATACTTTGAGCATCCGATTGAACAGTATATATGGCCCCGTCTTACCTACGTCTTCGACGTAGTTGTAGAATGTGGCTCAATTGCTCAAGATCTTGACAAGGTGTCTGCCATACTCTGCGACCAGGTATATGGAGAAGTAGCGAGAAATAGCTAATGTACAATTTACAGTTCAGCTGCTGCGATGTCCACCCTAGCTAGAGGTGAAATTCATCCTTCAGTTTTGTGAAATTCTCTTTTGTATTGAACGCTACCGAACATTTTATTTAAGATTACCTCAATTTCCACGTTGGTCCTTATCTGCACGTGTGTTTCAGAGTTTTAGTCCCACTCACATCTGGAATTTTCCAGGGGGAAACGCACAGTCTTCCCATTGTTTCGAGTCGTATAAATACCTGAGGGGCTCGTGCATATTCGAACCTGGGACTCATGAATAGCACGGCGCTATGTTCTTGCAGTTGTGCATCGCTGTACTGGAGTAGGTGCCTGGTTTAAATCTCCACAAGCCCCTAATATATATATATGGATGGCCAAACTGCTCCTGATCTCAATAACCGCTCGGCCATAATCAAGGGCCTGGATCCATCCCCTAGTGTGGGTGGTAGTCGGGCTCTTTATGGAAACTATAGGCCAGCAAGGGCCAGGTCATAGAATATGGCTCAGTGCTTGTCGAGGTCTGGAGGAACAGGTCAGGAAACTAGGGTTTGGGATTAGGCGCATCGGTTGCCTCGAGGATATCTCGAGCGGACATCCTTAAAGGTGCGTCTATACGATCAATTACTACATCAATCACAAACACAATAATCGAGAAGCAAAAACACAAACACTTCTCTTCTCTGTCCAGAAGGAATGAAACAGAAACCACGAACACTCAAGATGTGAATTCAGAATTCCATAACTATTAATCGATACTCCATCCTCACTTTATTGTCGAGGTATTTATTGAGGTTTTAGCAGCTGACAGGCGAGTAAAACTTTATTTATACTGGCGAAAAGTATAGCTAATAATTCACTCACTGGCATCCTCTCACATACGGATATGTCGACGATTGAACAATAATTTCTCATTTTTTATTTATTATTTTATTGACTTTCTATTGCAATTCGCAGTGTGCACATCAGTTTGTTGCTTTAAAACGTAACTCGTGCTCCATTATAGCTCTTAATAATGAAAAACAGAAGGAGCAGACGTAATTGGACGAATATGTTACAGTTATTACTAATTGGCAACATATAGTTGCCAGATGCTTCCCGCTGTCCTGAAGTTCGAATCAAACTATGGACAGAATTCACTACGCGATCCCTAATCAATAAAAAATTATGATTTAATTACTAAATACTATATTGCAGCCCTATACCTACATATATTCACACAGCGAAATATAATTTTCGAACTTTGTGTTTGGCAAACGCCTTCGAGTTTGTGCTGAAGTTTTCCAACATGTTCTATGTCCGTCAATCACAAAGTTCGAAGGCTCCAAGCGTGTGTTTGTCAATCAAAATCGTTCGGTGAACACAAACTTTGTGTAAAGATGTCGATAACATGGAAAGAGTTCAACGCAGAGCAACGAAATTGATACCTCAGCTGCGAAACAAGCCTTATGAATGTCTCCTAAAAAACCTGGGTCTGATCTCTTTCGAGCAAAAACGACTCAGGGGGCCACTAATAGAAACATTCAAGTTTTGGAATTGCTTCAATGACGTACCTACAACGGGACTGTTTGAAAGAGACCTCAACGATCGCTTGCGAAACAACGGTCAAAAACTCAAGCATAAAGCTCGAAGAACAACCTTAAGTCAGCAGTTCTTTCCGTATTTCATAGTCAGCATTTGGAGTAGACTCCCTTCCGACGTTGTTGGTGCGGAGTCAGTCAACGCGTTTAAAAATCGTCTTGACAGGTACATTGGGAGAGACATCCTTCACAGCTAAGAACTCCTCCAGGAGTCGCAAACTCTTGGAGGCCAAGGCTTCCGAGGCCACCTTAATCCGTCTTCTTCTCTCTCCCACTCCAACTACACAGTTTGACATCTCTAAGCTCCGCATATCAGCGGCTCTTGATCGTGCTTGCGTGCATTCATGATCGTCTCTTTGGCTGTGATTCTTCCCCCCCCCTTTTTTTCGTCTTCCTCTCTTTTCTCCAGTCCTCTATACCCCGCTAACATAATGGCAATAGCTCATGGATGGCCGGGGCGTAAGTTCCGGTGTCTCTTTGGAAATGGGCCTATTGGTTCGTATACTGCCGCCTATCTAATCTAAAAAAAATGAAAAGATGGATCGTGTGGACGAGGCTTAACGACCGCGTTGGCTTGGCTATGTTGGAAACCGCGTATGCGCGTCGCGCTGAATCCGCATATGTTTTCTCTGGGTAAAGGTGCATGCCTTAGCGAGCTGTGTATTTCTGGACGGGCTGTAGTTCTATAACTACATACTTTTTATCATACGTAATGGTGTTAGTAGGAACATAACCATAATATAATGATAGTGTATTCTCAATCCGACATTGCCGCATTGCAGGTGCATGTGTCCATAGTGTATCCCTTGTAAGTCATCCCCTGACTGCCTGTGGTTCATTAGAGTGCCTTAGTGCGGTGCCAGCGTTAGTGTGCAGCTAAACAATGATGGCGGAGACCAAAGCAGATCCCGGCAGCACCTCAGTCACCTCAGCTCCCTCCTACACCGCTCCCAAGAGCGGCGGATCTGGCATATCCTTGTGCCTCAGCTACTTCCGGACCGGACCTGGTATTGTCAAACTTGTGCAGCTGGTGAGTAGTGTGCGCTGGTATCCCTTGGTGCTCTTTTTTTTTTTTTTTATTGCGTGCTGTTGGTTTCTTTCTCTCTGATTGTGAAATAGTAATAAGTACCTAATTTATTATATCGCTTGCCGTGGATTGGCGTTCACCCAACGAAGTTTTCTGTTTGTCCTACTTCTACAATTTTGCATATCTTGTAGTTAGTGTGAAGAGCAGGAGAAGTAGTCAGTAGCCTACTGAAAATCAATTTGAGGATCCCTCACCGTACTTCCCTGTAGCCTATCGATGCCGGAGTGTTCCATGCTGTGCCAGAGGCGTTGCCAGCGCTGTGAAATTCCGCGACTTGAACTCGGTACCTTGCCTCTCGGTGAGGAGTCGCTGTCAATGAGCCACCACCGAGCGAGAGGAGTACGGTACCGACCTAATCATCTGATCTGATTATGCACTATACGTTGGCATGTATTGCTAGTGTATGTAAAGGGTCAATTACACGAGGCTAGTTTACACGCTACAAGCTGGCAAGCTTACAAGGTGCAAGTAAACTCGCCTCGTTCATCACGTTGGCTAGTGAACTAGCAGCTTGTAAAAAAGCTGCGAGTAAAGTTGAACGTGTTCGACTTTTACTCGCTACTCGCTGGCGAGTTGGCTTTTAGCTTGTCAACTTGCCCAGTGTCATCATAGTTGCTAGTAAATTAGCCGTTTAAAGAGGCCTCGACTCCTTAAGCATCTGCCCCAAAAGTGTTATTTCTTGAAAAAAGTAGCTATTCAAATGCCTCATTTTATCTATTTACATCATACAGAATTTTTCAAAATGAGTGGGACATAAAGATAACGTAGACCAATTAGTACCACAGCTAGGTACGTCCTATGCCTAACCTAGTAAATTAACTTTTTTTGGCATAATGTGAAGTGATTTTTGGCATCGGAGCGACACCAAAACATTCATTACAACAATATGTATAGTTCCAAGTAATTGAAGCATAGTACCAAGTAATTGAAGCATAGTTCCAAGTAATTTGAGTAATTCCAAGTAATTTGAGTAATTCCAAGTAATTTGAGTAATTCCAAGTAATTTGAGTAATTCCAAGTAGTTGGAGTAATTCCAAGTAATTGGAGTAATTCCAAGTAATTGGAGTAATTCCAATTAATTTGGAAGTACCGTAGCCTAATTCCAATTGCAGGCGGATGCGTCATGGGCGGGAGAGCCTGACAGTATATGTATATCGCATCCTGGGATCGATACACTTGCACAGTGCAGCACTTAACATTGCAAAAGAAGCAACAGGCACAGAACACAAGGCTAGCTTATGCCGCTACTATAGCAGCTGGTCATACCAACGCTTGGAAGAAGAGCCGGTCGAGTCACTCTACTATATTAGCTACTACTCATATATACACACACACACACACACACACACACACACACACACACACACACACACGAGGCGATTCCATCTGCACTCGTACCTACGCTAAAGATCTCCAGCACCAGATTCGCTGGCTATTAATAGAGTGAAGACCATTTCCCGATTAAACATTATATATAAGCCATATAATAAGCATACAATTTTTTTTTAAATTGGGAGTACTGAATATTTCCAGTATAGGTAGGTAGGGTAATTGTTTATTACAGTGTAGTAAATTATTTGTGCGTTATCATATGAAGTCAAAATTTCGGCCTTATTTCGTTGCATAACCTGGAGAGGAGCTGCAAAGAAGGGCACCTGTGACTGCTGCACACTATCCGCATGTTCTATGGTCCAATATTTAGAATTTTATGTGATAACGTACGGTAATGGTTTGCGGCAACTGCACCTGGTAATTGTGCACCTGAAAGAATAAGTCGGTCATTATGTATGGGTGGAGTAGGTATAAAGTCTCCCAGATCGACCTACTGACCAGCGCAGACACACCTACAGGTGGTACCTCTGCTGCCGCAAGTTTTGTAGGTACGCGAATTTTTTGCACCACCACCTAACGGAACTGCGGACGACTGCCCCACGCGGTGCGCAATATTATTGGCTACTGCGAGTATATCATTAGCGCCCTGTGCTGGAACGTGAGGTATGTGTGTCGCTGCAGCGTCCGTTATTGGTCTTAGTTGACCGAGATTTCTGTCTTTTTTTGTGGGCTTTGTAACCTCAGTGCAGCTTAAGCCGCGCGTTCTTGATCCGTTAACGAACTCAGCCGCGCCCGTATCCGTCCAGCAGCTATCTATTTAGTGTTTCGAGGTTATTCCTGACAAAGTGGAACCATTAAAATATATTCAGTAAACGGATGGAGACAAGTTGACTTCCATGTAAAGATACTACACACAATTTATTGAATGACCAACGGGGCAAATTACTGAATGAAAGCGTACAGTGACGGATTCACTGCCCAGTGCACTTTCGTACTTATGAGCTCAATGATTAAATGTTGAATGCATAGGCTACCTACCTACGCTAAATAGTGGGGGAGCAGCCGAATTAATTTTTTGATGAAGCTTCTAATGAATGAAGGTAACTCTTTCGTGTAATAATTTATTAACTTGCATTAACTACGGTACTGCTAATTTATATTATTTATGTATTTATTTGAGAAGAGATAATTTGATGGATAATATTCGCTTGACGGTCGCATTTTGGTGTCGACGGTACGAAACGGAAGGTTTCTTAGAAGTAACTTTAATATAAATTGAAAATCTCTGCGAATAAGTAGATATTAATGTTACTTACAAACAAACAAACAAATATTTATTATCTCGTATACAGGGTACAATGGATACACCTATCGAGGTTTTCTTTTTGCCTTAATTCTAGAATTTTGAAGATCCAGTAGTGTGAAGAGCAGGAGAAGCAGTCCGTGATGAGAGTTAATTTAGGATCCCTAATCGTGCATCGCCTGGCCTCTCGGTGCTTGAGTGCTCCAAGCAGTGTAAATCCGTAGCTTGCCGTCCGGGGAATCGAACCCGGGCCTCTGTTGATGCGATGCCGCCCGTTGTCACTTCACCACCGAGGTTATCAGTGAACATTTTCATAAGAAAAGGGGAATTCAACGAAAACGAAGCCTAACATACAAATGATAACCAAGCCTTGA
This sequence comes from Parhyale hawaiensis, assembly GCA_001587735.2. Classification (NCBI taxonomy): domain Eukaryota; kingdom Metazoa; phylum Arthropoda; class Malacostraca; order Amphipoda; family Hyalidae; genus Parhyale; species Parhyale hawaiensis. The sequence continues at coordinate 5,288,799 of LQNS02278101.1, read as the reverse complement.
ATGGCCTCCACCTCATAAAGCAATATCCATCTTTCGAAACAGAAACCACGTTCGAAAAAAATAACGCCCAATTGGTAACCAGATACTCGAGCTGTCTTTATGAGCTGCAGATGCGGTCGTCGAGCGAAGTAAAACCGCTTTATACCATACTAATCAATGCTCCAAGAAAACCTTTACTTCTCTTAAGAAAAGCACTATGGGTAATACCGTACCTAAAAGGAGAATGTAGCTAATATAAATTTATTATTTGGTTAAAATATAAATGGCAGCACTTTACTAGACGTACAGTAAAGCAACTTATTACTTATTCCACTTGAAAAAATGTACAATATTTCTCTACTTGTTACGCAAGAGAGACAATGCATCTGTTAATAAATACATAAATAAATAAATGCACGAATTAGCTAGTTAATACTTGCTGGACAAAGTATCGAAGAAACGATTGCTTAATTTAATATAGCTTACTTACAGGACTGTCAGCCATGCTTATTTTTTTACTTGCAGTTTTTCTTCTTTCCGTCGCCCTACTTCAGTTGTAGCGTCTGCCCCTTGCGAAACTACCGCACTGTCAGTTGTCATATGATTTTACTGATGGCTGCGCTTAAAAAAAAAAAACTCCTTCAGAAAAAATACATAAAGGTAATGTATTCGGCATAGGTATAGGTAGGTAGGTACGTAGGTACTCCAGTCCTAGCTTCACAATGTCTATTTGTCGTTCTATGTTCGTTTCTTCTCCTTGAGGAGGCTGTCAGTTATCCTCCCTCCGTGCGCAGATTCCTCGTTGTGCTCTACATACTTCGAATCTTTTACTTGTTTCTCCCTTTGCAGTTTGTCAGTTGATCCACTTGTGCATAAACTACACTTCTTGTGGCAATGACAAATGGAGCTATTCCTAGCTTCAATTCAGAAACGATGTTCTGCATTTAGATAGGTGTGAACTATGAATGTTATAAGCTTAATTTGAATGTATCTCACGGCACTGACACTCCTCTGCAGTCCGTGCAGGTGACGTAAGCGCCTATCCTCTTGATCTTGTATCCGTCGTTTGTTGCTTGCGCGCCGTCTTGTGTTGGGCGAGTCCACAGCCTTCGGTGCTCTGATTGTGGCACCAACATCTTAGCTGCATCCTCTACCCTAGACATCCTAAGCCGTGTTATCTCGCTAGTGGTCCTTGGTACCTACCGTACTAGTGTATTCCCGTGTTGAGAAATCCATATCACTAGCTGAAGAATCCCGTAAAACAATGAAGCTCCTTGGTAAACTGATATCCCTATAACTGAAGTATTTAGATTGTGTTTGAACGTTGAGTGGATAAAGTGGAATAAGGGGTTGTCTGAGAACTGGAACGCGTGCCTTCTCATCGACAGATAACAAATCTTGGAGCCCTCACCTGACTGGACCCGACCTTACGCCCTCGAAATCACAGCTCAAATCACAGCTCCAGCCAGATGTTTCGTTACCCATGGCAGCTGGTGACCCATTGACGGCAGTCGTTCTGCTCCTCTCGTGAACTTCAGGGCACTGGGAAGAAAATTAAACAGCGTAGTTAGCTTGGAAGGTGAAGCTGGAGCAGCTTCCTCTTTTACCAAACGAGTTCTCGCGGGATGCTGCGAACACCCTTGCTCATGCGTAGTACTCTGTCGTATGTGCATAGCCTACTGGCAATAGTTTGGTATAAGTCATATATAGGGCTAAGCCGCGTTGCTGACGTGTTCCCGCTTGTATTGATGTTACTATCTTAATGCTTATGTAAAATAGTATAGTATTGTCATATTCTAATTAAGCCCATTACGTCCTATTTAGATACGGCATTGTTTTTTTCGGACATATCTCAGTGAACAATTTTTATATGACTTGCTGGGTAGAAAGTCTTCCGGTTGTTCAAGCTGGAACTGACACACTTGCCTCACAAGTGAAATGCTGTTGATACATGAGCGACAGACGGTCATCGGTTTGAAGCCCACTATATATAGAGAAAATTTAGGGTGGGATGCATCAGCTTTTAAAGAATCCTTCAATTCATTTAGCAATGTTGAGTTGAAACTAAACTGAATAGGATTGACTTGTCCAAAACTTCAAATATGATCATTGGTTTCGGTGGTCTCGATCCTGTGGCGAGCTCGTTATATGATACGAGCTGCAATGCTATTAAAAACTGATAACCTGTACGTAGTGGAGACTGGAGAGCTCAGTGATACAACAATTCGCCTCTTTGAATCATGGTGTAGATATTAAAACCAACCCTGTCACAGCTGGGACGACTGGAAACTCCACTTCTTCGGAGCAGGATTATACATTAGCAGGTCTCAAGGGCAGTGTCGCCTAAAATTTGATCCAAAGGGACGAAATCAACTCACCTCTCTTGCATTCAGGCCACCTAAGCCTACTGGGCTTGGCTCCGAGCCAATCGATGGCGATTTGAATTTATTTATCACCATTTTGCCGCAGCATTGCAGTTTTTATCATCATTAGCCCTAATGATGAATTAATACCACTTTAAGAGCCGAAACGTTTAAAATTCAACTATTATCGCAATCAGAAATAGGAAGCGGGTGGGTTCAATGATGGTGCAGCGTAGGCTGCATGCGGATTTTCTAGATTTTTTGCATGATTTGCCCCTTCCATTTGCTTAGAGGAAGCTGGCTACCTCACAGTTGAGGCTACATACGGAATCTTGTTCGGTACCGGTACAGATTCGCTTGAATGTTACAGGCAAGATTTTTTCCCTCCATTTGCTCAGAGGGAGCCGACGACCTCATGTGTTGAGGCTGCAGAGTGCAGAAAGACTGGAGCGCAATACCCGCAGCAAAAGGTTCCTCTGATTGCTTGGCAGGATTTTCTCCCTACCCTTGCTTGGAGACCAGGTGTTGTGTGTACAGGGTGACCGCTGTTGCGCCGTGAAGTGTTGGGTCGTGCAGTGAAAGTGGCCATACGGGTACGTACTATACGCAGAGAACTTCAATATATGTACTGGGAAACCTCGATTTATCGTAGTTTCAATTAGCGGAAAGTGAGGAGCGCATCCGGTTTTTTCATACGGTGATCTCTGTTATTGTGACAATTTGATATTAGGTATGACTAGATCCCGGATTTATTGCGCTTAAAATATTGCCGTTATAGCTCCTAAAAATTACTCTTATTGCGCCTTAAATTTGCTCTTGTTGCACCTAAGCAATAGGGGTGGATGAAATAGGAAACAAGAAAAAGACAAACAGCAAAAATTGAAGGGACCGAAAAAGGTCGGATAGCAAACGGGAATAGCATGTCAAGGGGTCAACGAACACTTATATCAGTTCCAAGTACCACTTGTTAATATACATTGCGCTTAGCTATGCTAATTGAAAATTCTTACCAATGGCGAGAATGATTCTTGTGAATATCTCGCTTTACCTGTACCCATGATGCATCCCCCGAATGAAAAAGGTTACCAAAATTTTATACACAAATTTTGAGATTTTGTAACTCAATTACATTTTTATCCCAACAAAAACATTGAACAATAATTTATAATGGAATCAGTTGTCATAGCGTGTCACTTGACTTCATACTAGAATGTAAGATATAAATGCTATATTTTATGTTATCTAAGGGCGAGTTCATACGTCTTTCATCGTAACACGTTCTATCACGAAAATGAACATGAACTGTGCATCAACTTTTTCTGTCACTTTCCACACGTAGAAGTGTCCTTCATTCAAATGAACGATGCCGCCCGTTCAGTTATGATATAGTTTCTTAACATATTCGCTTATAATTTGCGTCGGTTTGAAGTCACATTCGTATCCCATATTCCTATAGTCTGATATTGATAGGAAAAGCCTATTTCCAAAATGTTTATAGCCTGATAAACCGATAGAAGAAACATCAGCGGGGATCAATCAGTTGGTCTTCCAAATCAAAGATGGCGTCTGTTTTCTGACAACATTTTCAGGTTTTCTAGTTTTCTTGTCTTAAACGGGAGTACAGTGATTCTGATCAGTAAAGTGACAATAAATTTTTTTACTTGTCCATGTAACGCTGCAGAAAATAAATTTACTATTTATAGGTTCTTTTCACTGAACTTGAATGATGCAGCACGTTCAAAAAAGGACATGCTTCATCCTTCAGTCTCTCAAGATTAAAATTTAACGTTTCGGGATACAAATCCCATCTTCAGAAAAACCTACAAATTAACAACCTGTTAATAAAAATATTTTATTAGCAAATCTATTAGGGGAGCATGGGTGTTGCCGGGAAGAGGTCTAAAATGTGAATGAACAGAGCTACGCGGTAGGAGCCGGATGTCAGCTCCTGTACAGTCGGCAGATGTGAGGCTAGGTGTTGACAGTATGCAGTGGTACAGCCGAGGTCATAATGTTGAGGCTAG
>LQNS02278101.1:5272780-5283396 GCA_001587735.2 Parhyale hawaiensis | reverse complement strand
CCTCACATTCAGCCCCCGCCTGCATGCTGAGCAAAACAACATCCCAACAGCAGGAATGACTTCTCCATCATAGACTCTTCCAATCCCGTCGACCTCACTACATTAGAGTCCCTCCACATCCATAGAAGCAGACCTAGCCTCAACATTATGACCTCGGCTGCACCACTGCATACTGTCAACACCTAGACTCACATCTGCCGACTGTACAGGAGCTGACATCCGGCTCCTACCGCGTAGCTCTGTTCATTCACATTTAGACCTCTTCCCGACAACACCCATGCTCCCCGAATAGATTTGCTAATAAAAGATTTTTATTGATAGGTTGTTAGTTTGTAGGTTTTTCTGAAGATGGGATTTGTATCCCGAAACGTTAAAATTTAATTTTATCGACTTCTATTTAATATTAGACTTTTTGCCTTGGTGTAGGTACAAAAAGTTACATGCTACAGTTTCACTTGAACAGTAGCTAATGCCCTATTAAGTTCACCAGTGAAGATATAGTTAGTCACTTGCAGCAATGACTCACCTTATGAATTTGGCGGGTAGTTCTATATGTTTCGATTAACGTACATAATCCTTGTATAATGTATAATTGCTTTCATTAATACGGGGATTTCCTGTACATAATTGTTGCCGTTCCCAAAACTCCATGAAGACAGGCTGGAACTTCAACATCTATGGTGTTGTCAACTGTACTTAAAGCTAGTAAAAGATTAAAGTACCTACATTTTAGCAACTTCGGCGATCGCTGTTGGAGGGAATATTTGTCTTGCGACGTTATACCATGTGGATAACATGAACGTTAGCGAATGTCCGTGGTACGCTCAGTCATCCTATACCTATGTACCTACTGGATGGGAGGAACGCTGCTCTTCGGGACTCGTTTTGCTTATCGTATATAGCGTCAGCTTAGCCTTCGGGGTATCATTCTTTCATGCCTGTTGTGCGTCATTTTTCCTTCTTCTACCGGTGATCTTTGATCTATTTTTCCTTTTCTTTCCCTGCTGGCTGTTGCAAAATGCGCGGTAGTCCAGGTGGTTTCCCATGCACGGGTTTTCCGTTTCGTGCGGTCATAGCGCATATTGCTTTTTCCTTTCTCTACTTGGTCGAGGTTGTAGTGAGAAAGGCAGGCTTAAACTTTCAGAATTATAGTAAAAAGAGTGGACGTAGCAAAACTGTTAATGTGATGTACGGCTGTTTGTACGTGCGCATTCGTGAAATACCGGTAATTGGCGGAAAGGCCAATTACGCAAGGACGCTGAGGCTCCCACTGACAACAACAAACATTTGCTATATGGCGAACTACAGTGTTTGAAATTTCATGAAGCCATTTGATTTGTTGTTAGTTCTAAAAGCGTCATGTCCGAAGTGCGCTGTCATTTTTTTTACAGATGAATTCGAAGTAGGTACTTGGCTACACAAGACAGTGAAAGAGATGTTTTTTTAATGATTCTAAGAATTTTTCGTATGCGCATCTTTGCAATAAATGTACAGTTGTCAGTTTATTTGCATATCTGCACCCGTTGTTGGCCTTCCTCAACTATTGTTAGAACGCTGCTGTTGCTCGCCTCCCCTCTGTTGCTGGCGGCTGCGCGCTTCGTTGTCATGGTAACTCCAAAGATGCGTCAGGAGGGGTATTAATGTCTAGCGCTGGCTCTCCAAAGGAAATAAGCAGAACCCTATAGCTGTTGGGGTTTGGTATCTTTGCTTTGTACATGGAGCGGTTAGGTACTCAACGAAATGCAGCATCCATCTCGTGTGCTGTTTGAAATGTGCGTCTTCGCGTGGAGTTTGTACACCAAAATGCTATAGCTCTGTTACTGGTGGAGATTGGTGCTTCCGTATAAATTCTATACGAAGCTGGCAAGCTAAGAATAACGGTAGCATCCTTGCAAGTTGGGAGAGTGAAAATAAGTCTCCCGAATTGAAATAAAAACAGGGATCGTGCCCTGTACAATAACGTCATATATAGGTCGTTTCAAGCTAATTATTTTTAATATGAAAGCAGCACGATGTTATAAATGTGGGACTTTTTTAGTCAAAACTGCTATAAAATATAGACTATGTGCAAGTAAAAGAATAGATATTGAACCATTCAAGCAATAGGGAGGCCTGAAGTGGAAGTTTAAAAGGTCATTCGTTACAATAACAATTAATCGGAGTGTGAATTATGCTTGTACTCATTTCTTAATTCAATTTCAAGCTTTTCACTTGTCGTTGCTAAACATTGCCTTGCCGTTTTTCCCTTAGTATGCCCATCTACCTGCCCTATCGCTATACCTACCAATACCTATTTAGCCTACTTATGTATAGTGAGCGACAGCGCTTGATATAGGATAACTGTCATAAAATGTCCGACTGTGTAATACTGGCAGCTTTTTATGCCTGTATACTGAACATTGAGTTCTGTCCCTGACTTCCTGCTGCAAGCGTGAAATATTTCCCATGGAGTCTGACCTTCACACGGCCGCATAGACTAGCGAGGGCCACGCGGTCATTTGTATGTACTAGTACAGGTTATTGTGTTTCTTGTGGAATGGCAACCGTCTACTGAAGCTACGGGATCTATCGCTTTGAAATTGTTTTTTGTTTGAAATTAGCATGGTGAAGTTCATGCACTAGGAGCCACTGCGAAATCGCGATCTTCCTGATTGTGCGCCTGCATGATAATGTAGGTATTGTAGTTGCCTCGACGAGGTCTAAGGCCAGGGCCCCACCGACGCAACAATAGATGCAGTGCGAGTTGTGCGGGAGACGTGTTGCCTGTCACCGACAGCAATGCATGTTGTGTCGCTGCATCGCCGCACTGCAAGACTTCCTTTCCTTGGTCGTGAATAAACTCCCTACATCACGGCAATGGCCGTACCTACCTACAATTTACACCACTCAGCTATTTCAAGATTTCAGAGCGGGTCGGACGCTTGGCCGTAGAAATGGGTTGGGAGCTGAAACCCCAGTAGGTTTCGGCCTCCCTCTCCGATCACCAATCCTGTGTTGTCCACGTGTCTTGACATTAACTATCGTTAAGATGAGCCCGTATGAATAACCAGTAGGTACTGGGGAGACTTTGGAGTGGTGAAACACCTCGAGCCATTGTATGTTTAGCTACTTGGTTTGTCAATATATCAAGATCTTGCTCCCCTCAGGGGGCATAGGATTCGCCATTGAGCATAGGGTTAGGTTAGTTAGGTTCGACCTTCCGATGTTTTTTTGGGAGCAGCGCCCCCCGGGGGGTTGTGTAGGTTATTTTAGCCATTAGCTAGGCCTTCGGGACGTCTTTCGTGCCCACTTTGCTTCCTTCCTGATTTCGTACTCCTACTGATCTTACTTTCATCTGTTCTTCCTCTTCTTTCCCGATTTGCTGTTTCCGCAAGCGTTGGTCAACCTTTGTGCATGGGTTCCACGTTTCTACCGACATAGGTAGCTACTCCATGTCTCTTCCTTTTCCTCTCTTGAATCACTATAGTTTTAGGAGGGCTTAAACACCTAATATAATAATCAAGATCTTGCTCGACTCCTCATGGCTGCTTCGATTGCAATGAGTTAGTTACTTGAATTTTCCTGCTATAATCGCCCATAAGTACGACTATAATAATTAATCTCTGATGCGTAGCCTCAGCCCTCACTATAATATTTATCCAAGAAGGCGTTGAATTTTCGGGGCTCTCTCGACAGGTTGTTCGTGGGCATTTCTTACACACTGGAGGTGTGCTGTTGTATTATGAGAATGGAAACTACCTACGTCGTTATCTATTATGTACTCCGCTTTAAGTGCTACAATATGTACCTATATATTCAGTGTTCTGACTTTTCTATGACTGAAAATGCTTTTTTCCCGATTTTAGCTGAAACGCGTGACTATAGAAGCGCAAGTTTTGAGTGTGCGGCACAAGGCGGGTGCGTTCGTGGTTGACGAACGCCAGCCTAATGTTCATCTACCACTGGCTGCAGTGCTTGTCTACCATCCGCTCTCTACTATTTTCAAATCGTGTGAATGTGATTGCTCCCTCAACAATATCAGTATTTTTTCTTCTAATGCGTCTTTGTTCGACCGTGTGACATAACTTGATACTGAATTGCTCCCTTAACAGTATCATTACTGTACTTTTAATGTATCTTTGTTCGCCCTTGCGATACAACTTGATGCAATAGCACATGCGTTGTTCGTCCGTATAAAACAGCTCATTACTTCCTTATGCATGATCCTGAACCTCTAGCAGATTTTTTGTTCCATATGAAAAAAAAATAATAATAGGCTAATTGTATTGTTATTTGGTTGTATAGCGTGTATAGATTTTTACCTCCATATGAGAAAAGTATATGCATTGTAACATGATCCTAAGCATTTAGAGTACGCATATTTGTTCCACCGTATGGAAAAACTTGATAGGTCATCACATGACCATAAAGCGTTTACAGATTACTTATTCTACGAAGTGAATGAAGGCAATGTCCCTACACTTGATCGTAATGACGTTAATCCTTAAATCCTTACAAGCTATTTGTTCTACCATCGGAAAGTTACTGCGTGTTTGCATCATATAAAGTGTGGCAGGTGCTCACAAGAGGTGGTGTAGATGCGTATGCTCGACCACTCGGTTCTGCCATAGTTCAGGGATGTCTTCACTCTATATGAAGTTCAATTGAAGGAGCTGCTGCAGTCGCCGCTGGTGTGCCTACGTACCTAAACCTTTGCTGCTGTGCTTTGATGGCCTCAAGGGCTACTGTTGAAGAGGCTTATGCTGTTTATCATTATTACAGAGCGCGGTAGCATATATGTTTGTATACTGTATGTGCAAAAGGAGTGAAATTGATAAGTTCTCAACTTCACAGTACTGCATTTTGAGATATCTTTCATTGTATTGTGATTCGTTCGTGTTACTTCCCCGCCTTATGTAATGCAGCAACAGCACCTATTCTCGATAGGTTATTGTTGCAGCCCTTACTAGCATTCTGCGTTCAGTTGGGTGTGGATACTATCAGTGGCGATATTGAAGAGAATTGGGAGGAGTAAGCCTCATTATCGTATGCCGCTAGTCATACGTTACACTGATGACATTGCCCCTCTCCGTTTCACAAAGCATTTCTGAGTTTGCATCCAATACCTTAGCGTCTTAACAATATTGCTAAATTTGGTTCTGGAACTGACACTGTGCTTTAATATTTTAATACACAACTTATAACAACGACAGTCAGCAGCCAACAGACAGTGAATTTGGACAAGAAGCAACCCGACTGATGATCACAATGAAACTTGTCCCGATCGAGTCTCTAAATTCAAGCCCAATTTTTCTGCTTTCTGAAAAACGCCCAACAATTTTTACCTTTATGCGCAGATATCACCGTCAGATATCTTAGCCTCTCTCCAATTTTTCCTCTTGAAAATGTGCCTTTCAAATACCTACTATACATATAACACTGAAAATAATATGTTGTCGTTGTGCCAATTTCGCCTTATTTGAAAATCAAAGACGCTTTAGGATGAGGATAACGATAGATTTGCTCATACTAGGATCCCTTGGCGTCTATATACAGTCGAATATTCGTTATATTAGAAGCGACTGTTATAAAGTACCGTACAGTGAAGATAGGCTTATTTCAGGTACCTACTGTAGAGCAATATATTGAGTTGTCGCAACTATTTGTTATTGTAGGCAAGCGATGTGACGCCTTTACCGCAGCATCCAGATCTGAAGATAGATGACACTTTGCTTCAGGAGTCTGGCTCCTTGGAGATTCTCGGTGTTGTCTTTGATAAGAAGCTTACCTTTAGGCAGAACAATAGGCGACTGGTGTCACGTGCTTCCAGTAAAATGAGGCGCCTGCGTAAGGTGAATTCTGTATTTGGTGACAGTGAGGTTGTCCGCAGATGCTTTTATGCTTTCTTACTGCCTGTGTTGGAGTTTTGCTCACCGGTCTGGGCTTCAGCTGCTGACAGTCACTAGCGTATGCTGGACCGACATGTTAGTTCAGCCAGCAGGCGGTGCACCGAAAATGATCTGGTGACTCTGTCCCATAGGAGAGCAGTGGCGGACTCTATGTTTTATAAGGTTTACAACAATGAAAGACATTGGTTGTATTCTTCTGTCCCCGCCCTCAAGGTCTCAAGGAGGATTACACGTGGTGCGGTTGACGCGCACGGCGCACTCTTTCACTCTGGGGAGTGTTAGATGCAGAACTCGTCAGTTCAGTCGGTACCTACTTCGTGCCCTGGTCTGTTGGGGTTTGGAATTCACTGGAGCATCGGCTTTCGGTCGTGTTGGCCTGCAGGCGTTTAAGTTAGCTGTTAATGGCTTTTTGTTGCATTTTCTTTAGCAGCGTTTCGGGCTTCCCTGTGCTGCAACGTGCTCCATTTGGGTTATACTACCTGTCCGTGTAAGCGCGGGCGTGAAGTTTTAAAAATGTATGAATCTTTACATGTATCCATCTTTATGAGGCATTCGGGTTGCAGGTTTCGCTACTAGTTACATCCGCTGTGATTGACTTTATGTGTAAAACAGTTCAGCTACTCCAGACGTGTTGGGGAGCTGCTATACAGCTGTTACAAAGCTGCTAAGCAGCTGCCCATAACTGCTACAGCAGCTACGGCTGTGTGGCACCACTCCAACCGGCTGCCCAAAAATATGCCGTGTGACTGTCGTGCCGTGGTGCACATACGGTCTGTTGTGTCGTGCTCATGTGCACTGCATTGTACTGCACCGTGTACTGGTTGTACCGTTGCACTGCACAGTGTACTGGTTGTACCGTTGCACTGCACAGTGTACTGGCTCGACTGTTGCCTGCAGCGTGTACCGGCAAGACTGTTACTGCCCATAGGCGCTTAGTATTTCGGGAACCTCTTCATCGGTTCCATTTCCTAGTCTTTAGATATGTCAATACACTAATAGTCTTAAAACTATTATGGTCTGCCTATTTCCCAGCTGGATGCCCCCATGCAGAATTCATGTCCGCACATCATTTCTTGTTTACTTGTCTCACGAGGTGTCTTGTTTGTTTCATTCTCCATCCATAACAATGCAAGCTCTGTTCCGATGCTTGCTTGAGTTTCTCGTTCTGCTTGATGTGTCGCGAATGTCGGATTGCAACGAAAATTCTACTCGTTTTTCGAGTGGTTGCTTCCTGTGCAACGTGCCGGATATAACGGGTGTTTTGAAGCAACCAGTCTTACAGTGTGCTTTATTTAAGTGTTACGAAGAACCTTGAGCCTCCACTCCCAAATTTGTATCACCATAGGTATGGGCAGGGTTGTTTAAAAATTTTTGTTTTTGTTTGTTTTTATTCAACCTTTTTGGCTTTATTGATAAACATTGTAAAATAAACAGTTTTACTTCTAGAGAGTAACTATCAAATGTAGTCACACAACTGAAGGATGAGTTGATGTTTTTTTTTCAGGAATCCATTTGACTGTTAGGACAGTTAGAGTCAACTATTGGTTATGTTTATTAAAAACTATAACTTATTGAATTTTGTGTTATTTCATTTCAGAGTTGCATGTCTAATTATGTTCTGGTAAGCTAGTAGCTACTGAATATTATAGCTATTTATAGCTATTTCACTTTCTTTAGTTCATTACTTTGTTATCAAGTAGCTAGTAGCTTGCTATTTTTATCAAGTTGTATTTGTAATTTGAAGTTTTCAAGTTTTTCAAAAGTTTTCATATTGCAATTATAAATCATAGCATCTCTGCAGTTTGCATATTAAATGTAGCCATAGTAAATACAGGTACAGTACTCTGCTAACTGCTTTTTCGCAACCCCTTTATCTTAAAATCATTCTTCTACAATAGGAAGTTGAAATGAAGTGACTAAGATTGATGATGATTAACTAGCTACATGTGTGTACATAGCAGAAAACCCTTTAAATGTTGGATAAGATTCCTAGAACTCGTAAAAAACAACACAATATTAAAAAAAACAAGAAAAAAGCATGTTATTTTGTTTTAACCCAAAAAACCATGGTTTTTGCCAACCCTGCCTGTAACCTATTGAATTTTATAGATTATATTCTGGTATGCTAGCAGCTACTGAAAATTAGAAGTACCTTAGTAGCTAAAGTTACTATTAGATAGATAGTGAGCTCATGAGAACGATGTAGGCATATAGTTAGCTGTTTCTTTTTTTAGTTCAATACTCTCCTTTTAATTAGCTAATAGCTAGCCATTTCTATGGACTTTTCTTTGTAATTTGAAGGGTTTCTAAATTTCTTTCAAAGGATTTTATAGCTATTTCACGTTCTTTAGTTTATTACTCTGTTTTTAATTAGCTATTAGCTTGCTAATTGTGTCAAGTTTTATTTGTAATTTGGAGTTTTTTTCAATTTTATCTAAGGATTTTATAGCGCAATAATTGTAAATCATAGTTTCTCTGCAATGGGGATATTAAATGTAGCCATAGCAAATACAGGTACTCTGCTAACTGCTCTTTCTTAACCCCCTTTTTTAAAATCATTCTTCTCAGTAGGAACTTGAAATAAAGCGTACTAAGATTGTTGACGATTAGCTCATTACATGTTTACAAAGTAGATAACCCTTTAAATGTTGGATAAAATTCCTAGACCTAGAAAAACACCAACAAACTAAAAAACAAACAAAAAACATAATTTTTGTTTTAACTAAAAAACATAATTTTTGTTTTAACTAAAAAACCATGGCTTTTGGTTAAAAAAAAACATGGTGTTTGCCAACCCTGAGTATGGGCCAACACCGCAGTTAATATATTGAAACTCTATTGAATTTATTTGTCACATATTACAGTTATGTACAGAAGACACGATTATAAAAAAACTTACAGACAGGTGACAAAAGGCCACTTCAAGCATTATCGCTTCTTGGGCCAATTAAACTGAATTAAAAAAAAAAAACATCACGGCCAAATCCAGCCGTTACAGCAAAAATGAAATAAAAGTTTGCAATTGCAGATAACCCCAATTATATTCAAAAAACTATGCAAGAGTGCAACAATCATACTATCTAGTAGGCCTAATGAACAGGAGCAAGTTTTTTTAATTGATTTTTCTAGGAGTGAGTAGGCATGGGGTTTAACAAATCTTCATCTAATTCATTAATTCGTTTTACCAACCGATAGATCGTCCCCTGCTTCTCAACTTCCAGTCTTACTTGAGGCATCCTAAATCTATGTCTACGCATTTTATAATTGTTCAGAGGTTGATGGGGCAAAACGCACTTGTTAAAAGATATTTAGTCAGTATAGAGAAACTTATGGGCTAATTTTACTAAAAAAATATCGATAAATGTCGTCAAACTGTAATAAATCTAAAGCTTTATACATTACGCCGGTGTTAGTTTCAGGTACATGGTTTATTGATCGCTCTTTAAGTATTGCACGTAAGATTGTATTGATTAATATTGATATTTAATTCCTCGAGGTTAATTATACACCAATCCATACTTCAATGCAATATATTACATGGGGATAGACAACACTATAGTACAAATCTTTTAACGTACTTACTGGCAGCTTGCTAGAGAGACAATTAAATAATCCAAGTGCTTTGCTCAGTTATTTGCAAACTTCATTTATATGTGAATTAAAATGTAGCTTTGTATCTAAAATGACACCTAGGTAGGTACCTATTTAAATTCTTTCACCCACTGAAGTTTCACTCCGTTAAAAAATGTCTGGAAGTTGAGGAGTATCTGTTGTGGTGGGGAGCATTAGCTTTGTTTTCTTTCACGAGGAACTAGCTTGTTCCAAGCCAGCCAAGACGTCAAGTGATCAATGAGTTTTTTTTATCCTATTAACAGCTAAATTAAAATCATCGTCGGTAACATAAGAAACAGCATCGTCAGCAAACGGTACACAATTTGCGTCAGGCAAGGAAGGAAGATCATTTATGAATACACTGAAAAGAAAAGGGCCAAGAGTTGAAACTTGAGGTACGCCTATTGGTATGGCTTTATCAGTTGAACATGCACTAGTGTAAGTGACATACTGAGCGTGGTCGGTAAGATAGGATTGCAGCAATTTGAGCGCATTATGTGATACGCCATATTTTCTGAGTTTAATAAGTAGTAAGTCCGGATTAACGGTATGAAATGCCTTTCGGAGATCGAGAAATAAACAAATTGTGTACTGCTTACGATTAAAAGCGATAAGAGTATCTGAAACTATAGACAATATTGCCCTACAAGTAGTCGAGCCTTTCCTAAAACCAAATTGAGCACGTGATAATAGATTGCTCGAGCGAAAATACGAATTTAAACGCCTAAAAATTACATCTTCGAATATTTTATTGAATACCGACAATCTCGATATTGGCCTATGATTTTAAACTAGATTTGCACTGCCATTCTTAAAAATTGGGATCACTCACGCGCGTTTAAAAATATTAGGATAAATGCCGATTTTAATACATCTGTTTAAAAGGCCATGTTCATGATGTTTTTCCTGTGAGCGACTAAACGTGTAAGCGACAGTGGCTGTCGCAAAAAAAAAAATGCATAAGATGAAGTAGGGATTAAATAGCGCGCTGAAACATGAGTCTCTCAAAATTTCATAAAAACATTTGAACATTATACTACGCCAGGCTATTTTGACTTGGACTCCTTACGACTTGGACTCCTTACGACTTGGACTTCTTACGACTTGGACTCCTTA
>LQNS02278101.1:5251529-5271947 GCA_001587735.2 Parhyale hawaiensis | reverse complement strand
ACTTGGACTCCTTACGACTTGGACTCCTTACGACTTGGACTCCTTACGACTTGGACTCCTTACGACTTGGACTCCTTATGACTTGGAATCTTTACACTCACTGCCTTATGCTGCAGATATACGATATGTCAAGTGTCCCCAGAAGAGTGCAAGGCTGCAGTCAATCATATTTTATCGGCGCTATAATTGCGTCAGAGACAAAAGACCCGTATGTGACAACCTACGACCCCAGACCATTCCCTTTACTGGTTAGGGTCAGTACCCTCGCCATAGCATTTGATCGCCGACTGCTGGCTCAGCAAGCCCAGTACCGCAAGAACTCACCTGGCTGGATGAAGTCGATGCTTGTAAGCTGACTTTCCGTACCTATATCTTTCGTGAAATTTCCTCTCTCTTCCCCTAGATGGCTCATCTTGGCTCGTCTCGATTGTACGTAACTTGCACTAAATTCTTTCCAATCTTTGTGGGCCGCTGTCAATGGCAACTGGTACTGAATCAAATAATCATTGATGCCCCTTGTAGATTTTACGGCCGAATTATCATTCTACTGTAGTTACCACTGTGCATTATTCATACTAAGGTTTGCTTGAATGAGTCTAGTTACAAGGAGCTTTCGCCTTCAGACTATCTTTTTCATGTGCTAAATACACCCACTGTATATTATATTTCAAGTTCTGGGCCATTATCCTTTGTATCAATATGCTAGATCATCCTTTATTGTGAATAATGTCCAGGGTCATTATCTTTTGTGAAGATCAGCGGCTGTCTCGGTGTGTTATTGCAAGGCTAGTTTTCAGGTGCCAAATTTACCGCCACTTTTGGTGCAGATGTTTAGGTCTCAAATGCCTTCGCAAGAGCTTTGGCCCGGCGGCCGGCCTGTTTGTTTATACAATGGGCATTTCTTTTCATCGAGGCAGCGAGCGCCCATTGCGTCAGGTGCCTGTGGCGAACTGCAGGGCGAATTGCGGGATTTCAACATGTGATCCTACGGGCGTGTAGGTTCCCGGTTGTTCTCGATTTGATTGCATGTATTGTACCCTTCCTTTTGCTTGCGATCCTCCGTGCTGATATGGTTGCATGTACGGGGCTGTCCCTGATCTTGTGGTCCTACGGGTGGGGGCTCCCGGTTTTTCTAAACATGGCTGCACGTACTGGACTTTCCTGTCGCTCGTCACCCTCCGTGCATGGGCTTCCAGTTCTTCTAGACCCAGCTGCATACGCTCTCCCTTTCTTCTTCTGAAACGCCGTTAACTCAAATTTTCCTTTAGCGCAGCAGTGACGCCTGTGCAACTGCTCCCTAAAGGGACACCCACATTCCCACAACTCCATGCTAGCGAGTAGCGAAACTTGGTCAGGCTGATATTTTGACCTCTCTTTTTGTCGGCATAGAAAACGGAAAGGGAAAAACAAAATCTTCGAAAACCTTGCACTGTACACGAGCAACAACAGACTGTTCACTCGTCTCTACAGTGTTTTCAACGAGCTTTGAGTGACATTTCCGCAGGAGATGTTTGTAAGGTTACTTAGGTATTTTCTAGATATCTATACTTCCTCTTCTGCTCTGTTAGTGGGATACCTACCGATCGAGGGGGCTGACCTATTCCGGGGGGGGGGGCTCTTATTTACCTTCTCCCGTGCGGAAGCCACGGAAGATTCGTCCGCACGAGGATCTTTTGTCTTTTTGTCTGTCTGCTCCTCCTTTCGTCTTACGTCTCTTCGGGATGCTTTGCGCCTTGTTTCCGCGCCAGCAGTAGCGCGCATGGCCGACTCGAGACAAATAATGCGTCACTGGACACTTGGTCGTCCGTGGTGTTCGACCCACGGCAGCCGTGCCGAGCCTCACTGCTGGGATCACATTTTATTGTGTGTGCGGTTGTAAGACTGCATTGAGGAATTGATGGAGTTAAGAAGTCCTCGGGAGAAGGTCATTTAGGCAGTCTTAAGGAGAACGTACTATCGTTTTGTGCTTCCCGGCCAGGACATAATCGTCTGTGCTGATGTCCTTCTGACGTCACATTACTGGCGAAATCACATAACTATTAGCTGGCTGTTCCACTGGATGCAGTGTACCATCGTGGTGAGGGAGAGGGAGGTGCTGCATTTAGCGTACGTCCTGTCGATACCCAAAAACTAAATCCATAGCACAGATACGCGTCTCGTTCAAATAGTTATTGACCCCAAAATTCTCTGAATCCTTACAACGTCGACTCCAGTTCTTCAATGAAACCGACCCATTTTCACAAATTCACACTCCGAATCCTGGCCCTTAAAATTCACCAACTTCTGTCAATTCTGACCAAGGAGGTTTAATAGAAAGGAGGGAGCCAGGAGCCTCGTCGGTGAAGCTCAAGTTTTCGGTGTGGCTGCTGCCAGTCGCCGTATGAGCCAATCGCATATTAGTACAGCAGTTTCTTTGTTTCTCCCGCGTCACTTCCACCAATGAGATTAATATGTGTTCGTTCGTTCGTTACAGTCGCCGGGTGCCAGGGGCACTCATTTTCATGGTTTATCAAATTTCTCCCCGTAGTAGTGTATTCATACAATAATACTATAATACTATTACAATACATCGCGTCACAGCCACACCGGAAAGGTTGGAACGCCATCTGGGCAAACATAGGCGGCATGACTCCCTCCTCTATATTAAAAGCTCCTTGATTCTGACACCAGCTCCGTTATCCTGATAATACTGCTACGTAGCTTATTTATCTATTGTGTTTTTATGCACTTAGTTCTTTAGTCCCCAAAATTTGGGAGGGTTATATGCGAGAAAGAGGTGTAACAGGTGGAGGGAATACAGCCGCATTTCGCAGTACTGGCCAGAGAATTTTTTATTTTTTCTTTGATGAATGCGCCCTTCCCATGCTCCCAGCGTTCCCTTTCCCACCAATCACGGGCTCCCAGCCTTCGGTGCAACCAATCAGCCAGTCAGCTAGGCTTCGGCCTTGCCGAAACATTCAGCTTTCGATCTCCTTAGCCTTCTATAAAAGCTCCTTGATATGTGCGCTGCAACCCTTACGAAATTCTGCATTTACATTGATTTCTCATTCATGATCTCAAAAGCAAAATCTGGTATGAGGTGTCAAAAACATACAATGGTCTGTATAGCAGACAGACGAACAACGGAAGAAATCAGCTGGAGTATCAGCTGAAGCTGATCTAGCCAGGGGAAATGATAGGGCAGAGTAAGGGCGCTAGTGCCTTAAGTCGGCGATGCGACATTCTTGGCCCCATATGAAGCTAAAATCATAAACTAGCTTCTGGGGCTGCCATGACCTTAGGAACTTTGTTTTGAGAGATGCATATCACTGACACGTCAATGGCAAGGGAGATAGACTATATTGACCATAAAGTTATTCCTGTCACAAGATATTTGTTAACTTTGAAGTTGCCAAGTTGGGCATTTTCGAGAGCAGTTAAGGCGGGATTCCACCGTTGCAACATGGGCAACATGTAGTATGCGACTTAACTGGCTTTCAACAAGGAGACATGTTGCGTGTGACAAAGCAACATCATTGTTGCTTATAGCATGCTACATGCTATGTTGCCTGTTGAATGCTACAAATCCTTTTCCGCTAATTCAACTGAAACTAAGCCAGTTGGCAACACGATGTCTCAATACGTGCTGGTTGGTCAGTCGGAGGCTCAGCTTGAGATGAGTAGCCAGGTCGTGGGGTGTTCACGTCCGGTAGCAACAAGCAGGTCGTAAGCTAACCACTTGCGTCTTTTGCTGGGAGAAGATCCAGATTTTTTTTTTTTGGGGGGGGGTTAGACTTTTATGTTCACGGTACGCAAATCTTGATCTCTTAAAATTTCTTCACGATTTCCACGTCACCACAATTAAATTTATCAGCTAATCCCTGCAGTGCATCTAATTTAGCCTGATTATTCTTGTATTCTTGCAAGCGTTATATCCCACAGAACTGCAAGTTTTCTATACTCTTCTATGAATTCTACGGTTTTCTTGTTGCTTTCAACACGGAAACCTTCCCGCGACTTGTGGGAAGCCGTTCAACACTAGGCAACAGGCTAAATCTTGGCGCATACGTCAGGCAACACGGCGACATGTTGCCACCTGTAGCTTCTTGCCACACAGTCGCATGCTACATGTTGCCTTCTGTTGAATTGGTTGAAACACACTTAGCCCATGCGACATTGTAGCATGCCACCATATGTTGCCAAAATGTTGCCTCGGTGGAATCGCGCCTTTTTAGGATGCTCGAGTCGAACATCCGCTTGTCTCATGAGTCGGAGTCTAGTCAAAAGTATTTGTTTTGTTAAAGAAATAGCATCGCGAGGAATCGGACATTGTGGTCTGAAATTCGACGATCACACAGCAAAATCCCGATCAGGAACAGAGAAAGAGGACTGGTTTAAGTTTTTTTGTTTGCTGACATTTTGACGACAGAGTACGGCAGTTGGGTACATTCTCTAAGACCGGGGCCCCACTGACACAACAAGCGACGCAATGCGATTTTTGCGCGAGATAAAGCGCCCGTGAGCGACAGTGTGTGGCGCGATCTGAGTTGCGTCGGTGGGTACAGTAGATGTTACGTTTTTTTCAGGCAACAAATTTGTTGCGTCACACGTCGCTTCTTGTTCGATGGGGCTCCGTCTAATGTGAGTATCACGGTATGTCATGATTAAGACTTCGTCAACTGGAGGAAGAATGTTTTTTGCCAAACCGGTGAATTTTCTGCTTAGTCGCGGTTTATTTTTCATCCGCTGTACTCGTATTTATCAGTGTATTTTATGTAACCGGCTGTCAAATATGATAACCAAGAATTTGCATGGACACCCCGTCAGTATTCATGCTTATTTTCATACTGCTATTGTGGCTAATTCCTTGCAATCGTCATGATTCATTTTTCCCCTTGAATAAAATATGAAGAACTGAGCGCTGCCAATTCTGTACATTAAACATCAACCCCCTCCTTCTGAGCAGTGAAGAAACACCGCTTAACCTTTGGCTACCATAACGAAATTTTAATGTCTCGTAGGAATACTATTGTTTGAAACGTCTTTTTATAGCACGCTTTATTTTATCGAATTCAATAGAGATTTCTCGCAGCTTCCCAAGAAAGGCGCAAGCTATTAAAATGAATATTTCCATAGTCTATCGCTCGAAGTGTGGCCAAGATACCCTGTGTGCCTTCCGTGGCCAAAGTGACCAGCAGAACACGGTAATGTTTCAGCTATACCGAAAACTTCCCTTTAGAAGTGCCGGAGCGGGACACTGATTTGGTTTGCCAGCTTGCAAAATGTTCCGTATACCCTCCACCTGCCCTCGAGCTCATCATTGCCGAGGAAAGGTACCTACCATAAGTTTAAGCCATGTTGCAGCGTCTCAAGATGTTGAGGTATTGGTACTCATAGAATCAAAGTAGGAATAAAATCAAGAGTGTACCTTCGTTGGCAGTCAGCGTTCGTATTGCTAGGATACTAGGAATCGGAAAATTACACCCGCTGGTCCCATGGGTCGGATAGGTATCTATCCTTCCGACTTCCCAACCATGATTACGTCTTTACGAGGAGGGCATCGTAGTGAAACGCCCTGTCAAGTGTACATCGGTCTTAGAAGTCGCTCGATAACATTACTGAGGTAAAGGATGTTGCCGCGGTACTCACGAGACATTGGCACCGCCAGTACAGCGACAAGGCCGCCACACTCGCCCTTGCCGGCTTGGCGAGGTGTCAAGAAATCTCTCGTCTTCCTTTCTCTCGCCGGCGACATCTCTGCCTGCCCTCTCCTCTCCCCTGCGTCTCGTGTGAAGGAAGGAAGGGCTATAGCGATTTTTTTGTCGCGTGTGCCAAGGTACGATAGCGGGCCGATGTCTGCCTCATCCCCCCGCCGATATGCATGTAGCATCACCTGCCGCGTCCACCCCGCCGATATGCATGCAGCATCACCTGCCGCCTCCACCCCGCCGATAGGCATGCAGCATCACCTGCCGCATCCACCCAGCCGTGGTTTGACAACCAGTATCGGTTAGCTTTCGAAGCTAAACAAGCGGCTTATCGGGCATGGCGGCGTTCGCGTGACCGCACGTTGTAGCAGACCTGTATTGATCGTAGGGCCGAGGCTAAGCGTGTGTATGGGGAGGCACAGCATCGTCTGAGGCAGCGTTCGAGGGAATCTCTTTTGAGTATTGACCATCCACATCGTTGGTGGGGTGAGTTCAAGCGTTCAGTATTCGGTGCTGAACCTTCGTTGCCGCCCCTTATTAGTCCCGGTGGAGGTATCATTACTGATCCCTTGGCTGGGACGAAGCTCTTGTCGGCTCACTTTGACGAAAAGCAGAGCAGATATGTGTTCTCATTGCCTCATGGCTGCCACCCTCAACCTCGCTTGACCTTTTTGGCGTTCAGATCTGGTACAATCAAGGTGCTGCTTGAGGGCCTTGATCTGTACGGAGGTGTGGACCCGGTGGGCATGTTCCTTTGTTTTACAAGCAGCTTGCTGGCCTTCTTGCCCCTAAGCTAGCAGTGATCTTCCAGTGCCTGATACGGTTAGGAAATTTTCCCCGTTGTTGACGTACTGGGAATATTACTCCCATTCCCAATGGTCCGGTGTCGCCCTATGTTGCCAACTATCGGCCCATCACACTGATGCCCATTTTGTCGACGGTGTTCGAGAAATTAGTAGCTTGTAAGCTTGGTCGTTTTACTGAGGTTACGGGGTTGCTACCTACTGGTCAGTTTGCGTACAGAACTGGTTTGGGTTGTTGTGGCGCACTGTTGTTGGTGTCACACCATTTACAGTTTGCGTTGCGTTGGATTCTAAGTCAGAGGCACGCCTTGTCCAGTTGGACTTTAGCGCTTCGTTTAATTGACAGGGTTAACTACAGCGGTGTATTATACAAACTGGAGTGGAGTCTTTTGGTGTGGGTGGTAGGGTTCTGTCAGTCATTCGCGATTTTGTTTCTGAGCGAACGCAGAGTGTCAGTTTACGGCGTTTTGAGTGCCTCAGTCGCGGTAGTGTCTGGCGTCCCTCATGGTACTGTACTTTGCCCGCTGTTGTTTGTTCTGTATACTAGTGACACGTTCTCTTCGCTGGAAAACACGATGATCAACTACGCTGACGATTCCACCTTGATAGCAGTGATACCTGCTCCTCGCATGCGGATTTGTTCCCCATTAGTGTGCCTGGTGTTCGGCTTGGAGTATGAAGCTGAATTCCAGTAAGACCATGTCGATGATTATAATTATCCGTCGCTCTCGGACCCTTGTACCGCAGCATCCACATCTGGAGATAGCAGACACCGTGCTGCAGGAGTCTGGCTCCTTGGAGATTCTTGGTGTTGTTTTTGATGAAAAGCTTACCTTTGAGTCGCATATTAGGTGGCTGGTGTCACGTGCTTCCACTAAGATTGGGATCCTGCGTAAGGTGAATTCTGTTTTTGGTGACAGGTTGTCCACAGATGTTTTTATGCTTTTTTGCTGCCTGTGTTGAAGTATTGATCACCGGTCTGGGCTTCAGCTGCTGACACTCACTTGCATCTGTTGGACTGACTTGTTAGTTCAGCCAGCAAGCTCTGCGCTGATAATGATGTGGTTAACCTATCTCACAGGAGAAGGGTGGCCAAGCTCTGTATGTTTTATAAGATGTATAACAATGAGAGGCATTGGTTGTATTCTTCTGTCCCTGCCTCAAAGGTCTTTAGGAGAGAGACACGTGCTGCGTGCGGCGCGCACTCTTTCACATTGGAGGATGTTGGATGTCGAACTAATCAGTTCGGTCGGTGCTGCGTTCCCTAGTCGCTTAAGGTTTGGAATTTATTGCTGGCATCGGCTTTCGGTCGTATTTGCCTGCAGGCGTTTAAGTCAGCTGTTAATGGCTCTATGCTGGATTTCCTTTAGTAGCGTTTCGGGCTTCCCGGTGTTGCAAGGTGCTTCATTTGGGTTGTATTACCTGTCCGTGGGAGCTCGAGTGTGAAGTTTTAAAAGTTTTAACAATAATAATAATAATAGGCATGGAGCATCACCTGCCGCATCCACCCCGTTGATGTTCATGCACTCTAGGCCCAACATCCTACCGATTCGCATGAGTTAAGGAAAACCTGTATCAGGACAGTAGGGAAGTGGCCCCAAGGAGACGCACTGGCCCAGTGGCGACGCGCTTGCGGTAGAAAGGCTGCGACGCGGCGACCGGACGCTGCAAGAATTGTCCATTACCTGCAAAAAAAAAAAAACTTGAAATGTCTCCTAAACACCCACCAAAAATCATGTATGATTTGTATGATACACAGCCCCCCTTACCGCCGGTGTGTCTCCATTGGGCCAGTGCATCTACATTGGGCCCCTAACCCTATGCTTGAGGTCTGGAACCTATACATCCCGCCGATGTACATGAGGTCTGGATCCCTCATCCTGACGATATGCGCGAGGTCTGGTACCTACATGCTGCGATGTGCATCAGTTTCGGAACATACATCTACCTACTTTTGTATATGAGATTTGGAATGTATTTCGTACAGATCTCATTTATGTCTGGTACCTTATATGGGACCGATTTGCATTGAGTGCAGGACACCCATACAGTTGATGGCGTTATCGTAGTTTATTCACTTTTGTGGCACGTCATATTCCTATTTTAATGTGATGCGTGCATGCATGGGGCCTCAAACATTCCTTTCCGCATTTTCAAATTGCATCACGCCTTTTTTTACTATTTTTTTAGTGTAGCGTTTCTTTTCCCGCATTTTTGCGAACTTGACGTTTTCGTATTTGGCGCTTCATGTTCATACAAATTTTGTTAGATCTGATGCGTGCTACTGGCTGTTTCTGTAACGGTTACAAGGTATTTTGCAGCCATTT
Organism: Parhyale hawaiensis; assembly: GCA_001587735.2. Classification (NCBI taxonomy): domain Eukaryota; kingdom Metazoa; phylum Arthropoda; class Malacostraca; order Amphipoda; family Hyalidae; genus Parhyale; species Parhyale hawaiensis. The sequence goes on along the minus strand of LQNS02278101.1, from coordinate 5,263,130 downwards.
TTGTGTTCATCTCTTCATTTCTTTGACTAAGTTTGTAGCATGCGCTTTGGATGCACGCGCGTGCTTCGTAGTTAAGTGTGCGTGAATTTGCGGAATGTTTTATGTGTGCGTGTAAGTGCCGTCAGTGAGGAGAGCATGGCACTTTTTCTGAGTTGCGCGCGTACTGCGCTTATGCAGTCCCTATATACAGTAAGTTATATGACACAACGTATTGTGCGGACTTTCTAATAACATAAAAAAAACACGCAAGTGTGGCACAACGTATTCTGTATATTCTGTATACTGTCGAATAATGTAAAAAATACATATTATTATGCAGCATAGGTAGCTACTACTTGCTACAACGTACAGTGTAGACTCTCGAATAGCCTAAAAGGGACGTAGTCTACGGTACCTACCGGTAGTATGCGTATCCAGGACGACCGAAGGCAGCTCCAAGCCCAAACTGTTTTTTTAGAACACTTTTCTAAAGGCAGGTTGTTTGTGTTGGTTTCTTATGATTGCTGATAAAGAATATGAATTGTGTAAAATGGACTCATAAGGGTTCTTAAAAATAAGTAGTCCGTTGATGTGCATTTGTGATGTATGGTATTTCATTAGCATACGGTTATGATGTTCTATCAGGAACAAAGTTTTATATTCATTCATCTTATATCTGTCATTCACAACTGTATGAATGCATATGTAGGTATAACGAATGTATGTAACATTGGCCTAGATAATCTTTTACCAAGGTGTATACAAGGTGCTAAAAGTACTAAAAAGTGCTAAGAAGTGCTAAAATGGGCAAGATGCTAAAAAACTGCTAAATGGGTAAGTACTAAAGTCAAGTAAAAGTGCTAAAACAATACATTTTGCTTGTGTCTTTTGTAGTGATTTCTGCGGTCGTTCTTTCAGAATAACTGCTCTTACGTGATAAATTTCACATTGAGAAAGAAAAATAGGTAGCTCTGTATCGAATTATAGCTACCTACTTGGGATGGCAGCTCTTAATTATCGCACTTGGCATACATGCGTTTGGCTTTAAAAAGCCTTGTATTGTGTATTTATCTCATGAACTAAAATTAGAGAAATGCTACAATGTAGTCTCTAGGGGTGCTAAAAAGTGCTTAAGTAGAAAATAGACAATCTAATTGACACCTTGCCAACATATAGCGTTATTACTCTAGTCACACACTGTCGCCACATGATAACAAATAGCTGTTATTACATTTGTCACTAGGATAGTGCGACTGTTGAGTATATTTCGCATGTTTCAGACAGCTCTTAATTGAACATGCCTTATTTATGCTAAAAGCAAGCGCTGAAAACAAGTGAAAATTGCAGTTTTTTTTAATTTGAAAGTGACTGTTGTAAAATATTGCGACACGAACCCACGGTGCACATAGCGTGTACATAAATACCCGTGTGCTACAGCGTGCATGTGTACATTATCCCCACACGTGTTAGCGGAGCGTGTTAGGTACGTACGCCTTGAAAGCTCATCGTGTGCGCGCTCCTGCTGCGCGTGTAGGCGTAGAATGCCGTGTACGTATATGTACTTGGCGTGTAGGCGTAACCCGTCACCAGATGTGTGCGGCGCTATACAGCCCGTGTAGGTGTAGCAGTATGCGCAACCTACACCGCCAGCCTGCGCTCCACACTTTCCCATATACGCCGCACTTGCCACAAATGCAGCAGCTATAGCCTCCATATGGACATGTTCCGTCTCCCTATGAGTGACGCACAGCCCCAAGTCTCAGACTTGAAACTAAGCCTTGCTACATTCCTCCGTCCGTTATAATTGTCCTAGAGCCCGCAATGAGGCTTAGGCTACTAAATGATTTGCTGTTGATATTGCATCCTCCTCCGTTTTCCGCTGTGTTCGCCACTCTCTCTTTATCCCCGACTTGCTGTTCTCACGGACGTCGATCCTGTGTGGCAGCGCCGTTGTGCGTGGGTTCCCTAATTCTATCGCCGCACTACTTGTCCCTTTCGTTTTTTCTGTTGAATCACTGTAGTTGTGTCTAGAGAGGCTTAAACGTAGGTATTCACCCACACAGTCGCTGTAAATACTGTCGTATTAAATAAAGTGTTAGTAACCGTAACGTGCGATAATCTAACATAGCTGTAACTAACGTCGGTATAAACTAATGTGTAGGTTAACGTATATTATTATGTATCCAAACGTTACGTTTCATCATTGCAATATAAAAAAAGAAATGGCTCACTGATATCTGACATAGGTACCTACCTGGGTTGGCTGTGTAAGTACAGTGACTATTATACGAATATATATTATGTTGAGCGTTTGCTTCAGAAACAGTTTATGGATGAAACTTATTGGCGATGTTCTGTAGTATCTCTGGCCTGCCGGCCGTAACGACCTTCTGCTTGGACTTATAACCGGGGATATGGCGTATAGCATGAGCCAGGTCTGACTGCGGAATCCAGTCAGGATCCGACTCCGATGTTTTGGACCCCAAAATCAGCCTAATCCGTTTCCTAGGACAAGCAAGTGTCCGACTCAGACTCCGCCCCCTTCCTCCTCTCAAAACATGCGTCCAACTCCTAGTGATGATATTTATGCTAATCGCAAAACATGAAAACGCCTGGATAGGCCTTCCAGCCCATCCCTACATCTCCTGGCGTGCTGTTTTATGATAATAATGCAACTAGTGTAATTTGGTAAAGGACGTACGGTTTAAAAACGCTACGTGTCAAGTCTACGCTAGATATTTCCACAACACTACACGTACCCTAACAGAATTCTGTGCTGCCATTTAAGCTAAAACTGCGTGTCTGCTACTGGGGCGGCCGAAAAATCTCTTAAGACCGTTGTGAGCTGATAGAAAAATCTGTTTGCATGCAGGTGTGTCGAAGCAGCACTGATGAGGAGCAGATAGTGCCATGCGATGCGATCGTCGAGTTCTATAGCCTGTTTTTTTTTACTGTCAGCTCTGGCGAACGAAGCTAAAAAAAGGTGATTGTATTGGCGACAGTGTTGTGTGTGTGGGCGAGCCCAGTGCCTTTCCAAGTCTCGCGAGCATGAGTGTCTGTTAATCGCAGATTGCCTGTCAGAATCTTGTCACGTGACGCTGTGCTGTGCTGCGGACTGTGGGTTTCCGCAGCAATATTGTATCCGTTGTGTTTAGGGTTACCCTATGTTACAGTGATGGATGCACTCATTTGGGTAACCCTCTGTTACAGTGATACACTCATTAGAATTAGGCGAGAACCTCACGAAGTGATGCATCGTCTCATCTGTGCAGACCGCTGAGGGCGGTGTGAAGATTTGAGTCGCTTTACTATCCACTGAACATGGATATGCAAACTTCTGTAGTAGCAGGCTGTAGTTTTGCGACTTCTAACGAAGACTCCATCTGTGGGATAGAGTAGTCGGCCATCTCAAGGATAATCTGTTTACGAGCGACTGAAACCTCATAGGAAATGGCCAACCGAGTGTTCAAGATTGAACTAGAGCACTGTGAGAGCGCATACCTCCGCCAAACGAGGCAACGGTAACGAAAAATTCAATATGGCTTCCAAACCTTGTTTTTCTTTGAATCAACTCCAAAATCTATTCATTTGTGCCCTTTGATGGTATCAACAGATTGTGCAATTTTCGTGAAGATCCGTTCGTACGTTTTTGAATTTTACTGCTAGCCAAAATTATGACAAACATGAGTCAAACATACAAGCGAACAAACCGATCTGCACCAAAATTTAATTGTTTGTCATTTAATATTACTAACAACTCCTATAAATTTCATAAAGATCCATTCATAATTTTTTGAGTTATTGTGCTAACAAACATAAAATTAAAAACAGTAACAAACTAACGAACAAACGGATTACTCCAAAAATTTGGGTATTTACTCTTCATAATATACGGTTCCTAACAACTCATGTAAATTTCATCAAAATCCGTCCATAACTTTTGAGTTATCTTGGTGACAGACCGACAGACAAAAACAACTAGACAAACAAAGCCGACGAAAACATAACCTCCTTGGCGGAGGTAATTATGGGCAAGTTAAAGCTAATCACACTACGTAACAGTATCTCGTAAAAAGTTGATGTATTGAACACTGTGCGTGTCCTCTGTTGTGAAAAGATAGTGTGCTCCTTACTCCAAATATTTTAACGGCTCAGTCTACAGTATTTGAGACATGTATACAATTGACTAATATATGTATCGTCCATAGGTTTATTATTGACTGATACCATGCATATGTTTACCATTGACTGGTAGCTTCTATAGGTATATTTTTCGCTGATTTCATCTTCATATGTTTATCATTTATTGATCGTCGTCAATGGGAGACGGAGAGAATATCCGCTGAGCACGACGCTATCTTTATACAATATAACGCTTCGTGTATTTATGTATTTTGTGTCCGCTCATTAGGAAATAGGCGAAAAATAGGCATGGTTGCACTATTTGTAATTACATTGACCAGGTTGCAGCAGATGGCGAAGTGGCGAAGGCTGATTCTCATCTTTTTTTCTGACGACACTTCTTGCTTGAAACACTAATTGAAATCGGAACAATATGTACCTATGCAGTTTCTGGAGTCAGATTTTAAAACTTCTCTTCTCTTAGGTCACGACGTGTAAATTCGGCAGATGGTCAACGAAGCGCTCTGGAGGTGACTTTTTTCACGAGCAGTAGGTAGTTATTTCTTCTAGCTTACTGTCTTTCTTATTTGACGAAGCAGTTTTCTCTTAGGCCAAAATTTCAGCACTTCAAAGGAAGCAGATATTTGAGTTGGCAAGACGGTATCATTGCTACGGAACGCTCACATTGTATATAAGCTGACCTGACTGGAGTTGCATTCAAGTTTATTGGAGTGTTGAATTTAATTCTGCCTATCGATTTAGAAGACCCAAGGATGAGAGCAAGACAAAGGATCAATGAAGAAAATGAAGAAGTAAGTCAGAGAAGACCGCACCGGTCTATAGGTATTGGGCAAACATATCGATTATTTCGTGAATTTTTTCACGCACAGGTCCACCAGTATTGCAAAGAAGGCTAAATTTGGAATACGGTACTACCGTCTCGTTATTAACATTGAATGCAGCTCTTGCTCTTCCAGCTTCTCTTGACGTTCCAGTGGAGTCTGATATTCATTATTTTTTCCATGCATCGAAATTATATTTTCGTTTGGTGTACGATGTACACAATTAGTAGAAAATCAGCTAAGCGTAGAGGAACCAATTTTTTGCGGTGTAGTAGACGTAGCAATTATTTACTCCAACTTCTTTGGCGCGAAAATTTTGTTCTGCTAAAACTATCTCGCTGTGTATTCTGGATACGCAGCGGAAATAAAATTCAGTGATGTTTCAGGGCTTACTAATAGTTAATATGTTTCACGTCTTCTATGGGAGAGAAAGAGTGTGCTGAAGACAAATTGAAGTGTACTGCTCAGTAGAAAGCACACGAATCCCTTACGATAATTTGAGTTTGCCGTCGTAGCGTCTTCCTTAATACATGCATATTAGTTACGAAAGTACAATCAATGAAGTGACGAAGTGTCATCACAAAGAAGAAGCAAGTCAAAGAAAGGATTACGCACCGGCGTATATTAAGCAAATCTATAGATTTTTGCGTGAATTTTTCATGCGCGGGTCCACTAATCTTTAATAATTGTACAATATTCGCATGGTTGTGCAACCAATCCTCTGTGTTGTTTTGTGTCGCGTGTTGCAGAAATTCCAGCGCAGTTCGTTCCTGCGGGTCTGATCCGTTGAACGAAATAATTATCACCAGAAGATGGGAAATGTGGGTGGCTGTAGTGGACCATAGATTAGATGTGTGATAATGGAGAGACCAAAAGGCCCATCCCTACAGCCGAGATGAGATCTGGGTTTGTTCCCGGTGCCGGTCTCTGAATGAATCTTGCGTAGTATCGTCCTGGCTACTTGACCGAGTCATTTTGCTATCTTGTTTTCTCTTCGTTTTGCTCTTCCCCATCACTCATTAAGCGAGGCTAAACTATATACTACATTGGCACTATAGCGTCAACATTCTTTTTGTGCAACCAGGCGACGGTTGTGCAACTTCGGCATTGACCGCGGCGACACTTACTCATTCTTACTTCACCATTCATTACGATACACAACGCCCTCGCGTATGGCACGTATGTGTTGCAATCTGCTGTTCGCTATCGCTGACATTCGCAATCAATGTCGTATCGAGCGACTCGCTCAACCGGAGCAGGCGGAGGTCGTTACGTTTCTTCTTTTTATCCCAAGTTCCACGACCAAAGCCTGGGCTGGACGTGTATCAATCCACTACTGCTGCTCGAATGTGTTTGTTTCTGCTGTCGTTGGTGAAATGCAATTAATGAACGCACTGTTGGGGATAACCCTATCCTAGGGCGCGTTCTGTTGGTCAGCGATGTTAAGATTTCGAGGTTCGTGGAACTTTAGCAAAGAGCGTTGGCTTTGGCTCGTGTAGCAGCCTTAGAAGCTACCCAATTACCTTAAGCCGCCTGAAAACTCCATTTCACGGAGCAAAACTTATTTTTGGAAGTTTCAAGGATAAGCGATCACGCGTCAACGCTTGAAACTCGATTCAACGGGTCGGAGCCAGCGTACCTGTCTGGAATTCCGCACAAGTCAAGCTTTGAAATTTTAATTTCGCCTGGTCATCGAACTCACCTTTTCTCAGTCTGCGCTCATTGTGCTCTTTCGCTACGAGGGCTCTTCTACAACAAAGAGACCCTTTTAGCGAGGTTGCATGATCTAACTTAGGTATGATCTCTTGAAATTTGTAGCAGCGGGAAGGTTCCCGCCGGAGTACAGTGACTTGCCCGTAGGTCACCTGGTCAGACATGTGTTGACTTAATGTATAACCGACTTCGCTCTGTAGTAATTGCCGTTCATAAGCGTAGATACAGAAGATTTATGCATCATATGTGGAGCTATACCTCCTACATTTCTACCCCTCTCACTGTGTAGAGGCCTGAGGCCTCTGGTTTCGAGATCACAAACTGCGAAGCGCTCCAGGCTCTTACAAAAGTACCGGTAATATTTTCGTGACTACAGTTAACGTATTTGACCGTCGCGTAAAAAATTAAATTAAAAGTAAGAAAATTAAGACCGTGTTTGAAACTTCACCTTATCGTAGCAAAGGTATTTTCGATTCGCGTACTGCGAGAGAGACGACCAATCCCGCTTGGATTTAATTTATCTCGCTCTTCAACAGTGGGCTTTTAATAACCCCGCTTATATCAATTTCCCACGTAGCATTGCACTTTGGCTTCAGGTTGGACTAACGTTGCATTTTCAACATTGGCCGAATGTTCCTTTTTGGAAGGTCGATCCAAAGTTGTTTTTCAATCTCGGACCAACATTGGCGGTGAAAACAAAGTAGTTGGTGATCCTACCTAGACGAAAGTGGAGTAGTTGTGCATTAATGCTAATGTATTGTTTCAGTATCGCAGATTATTCTTAATATCGCTAAGACAATCAACGTTGACCTAAACATAAATACACGACGTTAACGATAGTGAACGGGCTTCCGTGTAAAATTTATTGGGCTTCAGTCAAGGGTGATAGTTATAAGAATAAAATAAAAATAAGTGTTTACCGTAGTATTTACATACTTCTTTGATATATGAGTGTTTTAAGTATCATAAATTCAACGCGCCGTCGTTTCGAAAGAGGAAATCGCTGAATGTCGGATGCCTGCTGGAAATTATTATTTACCCATTATTGCGATCCAATATTATTAACTTCACATATTTTCCTTGCAACAGAAATTTGACTAATTTTCTGTTGCTTATAGTAAAATAATTCATAAATTTAACTAACCTTGTGATTTCTTGGACGTTTTCATGAAGCGTTTCTCGAGAGTGACCCAATGTTGGCTCAACATTGCGTGACAATGCATAAGCAGCCTTTTTCTTCGCGCATATTGGTAAAGCACAGGTCCAGGATCGGTTGACAAGGCTCCAACATTCACCCAACATTCCAATCTTGTGCCGACCTCCCGCCAAGATTATTTTGCTACGGGGGGTTTCAGCCTATAATCGCAAACTGAGAGAAGTCAATCCTCTCGTCATGTGGGATTTAGCCTAGTTTACGGCCCTAGGCGCAGATACCATTACATTTGCTCTGTATTCTTGGCTGCCATGACTGCTACCACAATACTCGGACGATCACAACTGACCCCGCACTCCGGTTCTCACTATCACCACAATACTCGGACCACTACAGCAACAGGTCGTTAGTATTCTCGCGTGGGACCAAATCTTACGAGAAGAAAGGCTCGGCGAGGACGTGATAAGCTTCCTAATTTCGTTGCGCCGAGGTGTTTCTTTGCTATATCGAGTTGCTCTTGAGTGTTTAATAGTTTATACCTGTGTTTTATCCGTTTTCTGGCGATTTCTATGTATGTTTTTATTTTAATGCTCCTCTAACTCAAATCGAGCGAAGTTTGCCCATGCTGTACGTGTCTTGGATTTGTATCTTGATTCCTACTTGCTAGATTCAATTTGCTGGCCTAAACTGCTTGAGTTTGTCGAAGTTCAAACGCGTTCTCGCCGATTTATGTGCGATTCAAGAACCACAAGGATCCTTTCTCGGTGACCTATAATGTTAGATCCGCGACCGTTTATAAGTCTTCAGTTTAGCTTTCAGCCGGCGGCGCTAATAATTAATTTCATTTGCCAAATTGTTTCTTGGATGTTTTTTTTTTTACCAACAGTAAGCAACAAACTTTCCAGCCGAGGCGGAGCTGTGGATTAATGTTGAACCGACATTGCAGCTACAGTCTAAATTGTGCACAAGCTATTAGGTTTTAGCTGGTTCTTTCAAGCGATGGAAAGGGGAGTTTCCACCATTTAAGGACGATTTTTTTATTAAGGCAGTATTAAGAGCACCGGCGCAACGCAGCCGTACTGTCTTGTTTTTGCCAAAGTCACGACGTAAATTCAGTTAAGATTTCGTTGTCGTTACGTAGCCATCGTCTTATTTCAACCACGAGTGCACGCAATTAAATTGTCAAATTTATGCTACGAATTGCACCTTTCAAAACGTAGTACGATTGTCTGTCATTCGCTTGCGCTGTGGTTAGTTTTGGTGAGGTACAGACTGACCTTGCGACCATCCCCCCCCCCAAAAAAAAAAAAAGACCTTTCGATATGCTTCATTCGCTCGGGCTCACTTTTTTGGGGAGGGGGGAGCAGCCGAATGCATCCCATGTATCCGTTCTTCTTCTCTTGCAAAGACTGAGAGCACCTAAAGAAGCGCTTAAACTAGGTATGTAGGCCTACGCAATGTGCAAAATATCTACTTAGGTCTACTAGACATCTGAGTTTGGGAGCTAATCCAATATAAGGCTTCGATACAAACAAAATTACGAATGTGGCCAGAAATGGGACGTATTTGAGGTTTCAACGACGAGGTTTTTCTATTTGACGTTTCAATACATTAATGTCTTTATTCATGAATGCGAGCGCACGCCGTGGCACACAGCATTCATTAATCAATTATAACTTTTTTTTGTGCAAATCAGCCTCTCTGATTTGACCAAAATAGATGTTCCTGGCTTCCCGTAGATAGATTGTATTACACCGAGGGATCATTCGTGAGTGTGTCTCCCGATAAAAAATCGTAAAAAATGCTCACTACTTTTGCTCAACCCAACTACGGTACGACGGCTATACTACCGTGCGGGTCATCGCTCTCAAGACTGATGCGTCCCGACTGCTCTTCTGAATGCTGGGAGCGTCGTCCCCGACCGGCAGCTGTCTGGCATTCCCCTCTGCCTCAGTTATCAGTTAACGTACCTACCGCGGTCATCACATTCACCTCTCTTTCTTTTCGTTCGGTACTGCACCCGCAGCACCGAGACGTGGGCGCTGTATGTACAGTGCTTTTTGGAATGGTGCTTTCAGGTCCTGCACCTAAGCAACTTCGTGCTGCTCATACTACGTGTAAAATGACACTGTATATGCCGTAACGAAATTAGTTGTTAGTAGAATATAAATATTTTTGTGTCGCATCAAGTTTTGTCAAAATTGTTGTGTACGTCAGTTATTCCACTTAGAGGCAATTCTTGCGTGTGTGACTGTTTCAGGTATAGCTACGCGTAATGACGATTCGCGTGTACTGATGTGCATGAAGATGCTACTCAGCTCTGCACCAGGCAGCTGTTCTACCATGAACTGGAGGAAGGCCACTGACGTAGGTAACGTCAGTGGCCTTCCTCTTGTTGATGGAAGAATTCCTAACACCAGCGGTGAGTGTTCCTTACCAAATGTTCGCGAACTTTTACTTGCGAACTTGTTCAGACCGGCTTAATCCCCGATTTGGGTTTGGAGGGTTCGGATTCGGACCGACGTCAAAAAAGATTCCGGGTTCGGAACGTATTTTTTTTCGCGAATCCGAACCTCCGAATCCCGGGAAAAATTCGAAAAAACGAAGACAACCAACCATTGGTTTTCACCTTTTCCGCGGCATACAGTTGCGGCTGGTGACGCCTATGTTTCTGTAACAACTAGAGACGCCTATGACCATTAACATTGTGTTTAACTTTATCCCTTTTCTATACTTCTATTTCAGTATGGCGTGTTACTGTGTGTCTAAAATGACCACTGTTCGAAATGTGTTCGATATGCAAGCCTGTGTGACGATGTGTGTAGTGATGCGAAACAAAGACTAGTTGTATTGCTACCTTGACTGCCTTTCTTTGAAATATACAGACTAGAGGTGGACCGAATGTCTGTTTTTTAACATTCGCGACTGCGAATATTGTGTTTTGATATTCGCGAATGCGAATGTTTTCTCGAAGTTTCATTTCTCAAGTAATATGGTAGTTTATTCATTAGTTATGTAGTCAGAATGTTTGGGCCTTCATTTTCGAGCAGAACGATATCACAGAAGAAAGACCAAGGAGCATATAGTATGTTAATAGAAACGGGGAACCCATGCACGATGGTGTTCCCTCACAGGATCAATGCGTATGGGAACAGCAAGTCAGGAAAAAAAGGGGAAGAACAGAATAAAGCATGAGCAAGTAGGAGTATGAAATTGGAAAGGAAGCAAAATGGGCACGAAAGACAGCCGTCCCGAAGGCCTAGCTAATGGCTGAGGTAACCTACACGAGCCCCTTGGGATTGCCGGGTCGCACTGGCGTCATGAGGGCATCTATAACATAGAATGGACGAACTTAAACTAACCCAACCCTATGGCCCATGGCCCATCCTATATATATGCTTCCGGAGGGGTGGCATTTTATTTAGATTCTAGGGTCTGGACTCTGGAGCGGACTATTCGAAATTCGAATTCATTGTAAGAGTTCAGGCATAGAAAATTGAATAGCTAATTGAATTCCATTAAATTTTCTGTTTCTACGATGAGGGACAAGGACCCACTTTTACATGCATTCCACCAACCTCTTTCCCCGACCACCGCCCATTGAAAAAGGATTATTTACTAGTAGATTGACTACATTCACTAGTTTGCCTGCGAACCATTATTGCTGTTGTTAGTGCATGGTGCTCGGCCTGGAGTATGAAGCTGAATGCCAGTAAGACCAAGTCGATGATTGTCAGTCGGTCTCGGACACTTTTACCGCAGCATCCCCAACTGGAGATTGGTGACACTTTG
>LQNS02278101.1:5228437-5251084 GCA_001587735.2 Parhyale hawaiensis | reverse complement strand
GTTTTTTGCTGGATTTCCTTTAGCAGCGTTTTGGGCTTCCCGGTGTTGCAAATGCTTCATTTGGGTTGTATTACCTGTCCGTGGGAGCTCAAGCGTGAAGTTTTAATAATAATAATAATTAGTACAAGTATAAGCTACAAATATCTAATGTAATAAAACCAGCGTTAGTAGTCCTTTAGGGGCGGGGCTGAATTGAACGCAGCAGTGACAAATCAAATCAATTAATTAATGCACTTTGAGTAATAATATAAATATAATTTTATCGCGTGAGATTTGGCAAAGTTGCTTTGCGTTCTTAGCCACGCCCATCGTACTCCTTACGCTGGTTCGCTTATAGTTAACTTCTATTATTGGCAGGTTGACCTTCAAAAAATAGCATTTTTTTGCTGTTTCATGAGTCAGATTAGTTCGTTTTTCATCGTATACTATGCCGGCACCACTAAAAAGATGCTCACTCGCAACACTAGTAGCGGACAAGCAAGGTAAGACTGTGCTGACTGAGAAACTTTAGGATAAATATTCGCGTGCATCTTCCGCCATTTCAGAGGATCTTCATCGGTGGATGTGCTTAGATATTAGTATGTCTACATGCGAATATTACAAATTATGCGAATATTCGACTCGCCTCTAATACAGACTCAGGTTGCGAACGCTCTCTGCCAGCCAATCAGAACGCTTGTTTGTGACACGCAGCCCCCGCGCATGCCCTGGAAGCTATTGTCTTCCGTTAATAATTATAATTCGTTTTTCTAGTAATAACTTTTTCCATAAATAATGGAGTTATCTTAGAAACCCTTTTTTAAATCGGGAAGCTTTAAATTTAGATTGGGAAATTTGGAATGCGTAAAATTATGGTTCAAAAATGTTCGGAAGGTATCGGCATTATATAAGGTTCGCTTTGCTGTTTTGAAAGATTCGGAGGTTCACGGACAAATGTTCAGAATAAATGTTCGCACCGAAATTTTGAAAATCGGTTTCGCTAGGGGTATTCGGAGGTTTGGAATCCAAAACCGGCGAAGATTCGGGTTTGGATTCGGAACACAAAAAAAAGGTTCGCGAGCCTATCTCTGCCAAATACTCTGGCATGGCACTGTGCTAACCCCCTCGTTATTATCTACGAGTTGCCACTCTTTGTTGTCCCAAAACCATCTTGCATTCTCGTGCACTAAAGAGAAATAGGTACCTACGCTGGCGAGCTCAGGCACAAGACCAAGACAATTGCAGTAGTACACTATGGTAAGTATTTGGTATCTGTGCACGGGGACGCGTGCTGGTGTCGGGCCAGCACCCGTGCCTCACAAACACAGCAGAGTTCGTGTGACTCAGAGGTTGTTCAATTCATGGCAGGAAGTAACAGTTGCCGGCGTGTGCCAATGAATAGTTTAACTATTGAGCGGTGTTTTTCTTGTACACAGACCTATTGTACAGTTCCTGCTTGTTGTATTCCGGAAAATTCATTGACTATCAACACCAGCTGTTCTGGTAGTGGAGTTGTTCAGTGTGAGGACATATTCATGCATGTTCATCCTGTCGGAAAACGACTCATCTAATCCTAAATACTATAAAGGCTGTTCCGATGATATTCTGGTCATTTTTTCAAACCTTTTAGAACTCGGCTGGTTCAAAAGGAGATTGCAGAATCACTCAGGGCTCAGATTAACCCATGAAGAGATGTTTAGCAACACCTTCCATCTACTTAACGTCAAACTTGAGCTAAAGGGCAACTATTTTCCTATCTGAATCCTTGTATCAAACCGATAGAAACAGCAACGTATACGGATTTCGCTTCAAACGTCTCACTCTTCTACTAGAAATCAATAACTAAGACATTCATTGTGCATTGAAATATTGCTTTCTTCATATAGGCTAATGAAGATATCGTTTTCTCAAATGCCTCGTCTTTCTCTTAGTGATCCTTAGAAATTTATACGACTTCATGATACTGGGTTATCCAGCCATAAAGCAGGCAGAAGACTCAAATATGATGAGAAAGCTGCCCGATTTACTGTGTAAGGAAATAAAAATCGAAGTAGTTCAGTATGCTAGGCAGGAAGTGTTGGCTGGCAGATTGTTCGGCAAAAAAAAAAAAAAACGAAAGAATATCATCCCAGGTGGACAGCTTCAATGCTTAGAAGTGAAGGAGGTTCTGCCGTGGCATGGAGAGCTATCTGCGCTTATGGTCCAAGACCTCGGGTTCGCTGAATCTGTTGTGGGATAGTTACGTAACGAAAAGATTCACACTCTTCATGAAGAGTGATGAAAAGTGGCACGCTCTTTCACCCTTTTGTGTATGAAACAAATCGAGACGATGCCAAATAGCTTGCGTGCTGTTAAACCACAGAGGGGTTATGCTGTAAAATATCAACAGCTTTGCATTGTGTGTATTAAAATAACTTTCCTCTATGATGTAAATTTTTTGTCTTTTGCGTTAATTTTCATTTTATTTTTAAAAACGAAAGCACATTATTAGTTCTATTGATTTTTCATAAATTGGTGTAGTAATTAAACGTTGTCCATTAATTCATAACTATATGTCATCATGGTCAATAACCTAATATTTAGCATAATTAGAATTTTATGAATATATTGCCAGTTCCGAGTTTTATTTTTTTTTTTCTGGCGTCACTTTACTGTTTGTTTTTCTTCACTTGGTATACTTTGTCCACTAACTGTAAATGTACAAGCCCACTGCTAGTTTGAACCATTTTAATATTGAGGAAATAAAACCTCATTGTGTTGTGGATACTTGTGCTGTGGACACAGCCAAATAAATCGAATCAATTTCTTTACACAACAGTCAGCGTTAGAACAAACCTCACATCATTTACTATTGCCTGATACAAGTAACGAACGGTGCTCTCGCGAACCTGCCGGTAACAGTTACCCTCTTAATGTTTGCTTGTATGTTTGGGAGTCAAACATTTCTCTGTTTGTGTGTGGCGAACGGGCTGTTGCAACGGAGCTCGTGGTGCGAGACATAGTGAGACACGTTGCTGTGTGTGTTGCGGTGCACGGCCTTAAGCCTACGAGACCAGCATGTCTCGTGTATGGTAGGTACATACTCCGCCCCTTTATTCTCCACACTTCCCGATCACAAATTTATAGGCATGTGTCCGATGTTATCCGATACCTCTCACTATTTGCTCGTAGACAGTTGATAAACGATTATAAATTCCCGATTGGGTTTTTGCATCTTGAGGTTGCTTTTAATACTCCACTTGGGTTTCTATTACTTGTCCATGGCCGCCCAGTCGTGTAGTTTTAATTAATGATGCAACGGTATCATATGCGCTCTAACTGGCCCCTTTAACTTCGACCGCAGTGTGCGTAGCGTACCGCATGGTACTTGTTGTGGTGAGAATATTAGTGCCCATTATTTGGGGATACGGTCAGAGTGTTGAGGTATGTTCACACGCTAGTCTTTTGTTCTACGTTCGTACTCCTCATCGTCCGAATGTTCTGCTTGTACTCTTGTAAACGAAACTGTGTGTCTGCTAACAAATTTGATAAAGTGTTGTCGCGTCTGCTGACTCGGCAAGTTTCTTCAATAAAGCTCCGGGGTCTCTTCAAATTCAACTCTTGAAGCTGTGCCTCGAATGCTGTTTAGGCGAAGACACCAATGCATTCGAACGCTGAAAAGTGCGTACGAACGTTGGGCAAAACACTGCCCTGTGAACCCGTTTTTACTCGTAGTCCTCGATTTGCGCGAGTTCAACTTGCGTCAAATTCGACTTCCACGAGTTCATTATTGATACCGAGGGCTCTAGTTGGGCGAGCTGTATTCTCGACTCGCGCGGTTATTAAAGAAAACAATTGTAGGTACGGTACCTATTTAGTTGAGGATAAACTATGCCGTAAGAAAATGTTTGGTGAACTGAATAAGTAAATTTAAAATTTACTCAGTTTTCTATTTTTTATTGACAATTATTATTGATCTATTGCCCTCTGTGGTATATTTGAGTGGGCCCTATCCCTGTCAGAATACATGGGCCTAAGGACCCTAAGGGATGTCCCGACTGTCTTCTCCGCAGTGTGTGTTGCAGCTGGTCGCCGTACCTGCTGAGCAGGCTAGTTTTGTTAGGTTAGGAAGGCTCTCAATATTTCCCTTTCTGTTCCACGAGGTACGCTGCCGATCGAGATGGTTGACCTAGTCCGTGGGACTCCTCTCTCTCGTGTGAGCCGTCCACTCGAGTGTCTTTCTTCTGTTGTTTGCGCCTTTTCCTGCCAGTAGTAGCGCACTCGGCCAACTGCGACTTTCCAGCAGGAATGCCGAGATTAAACATTCAATAACTCTTGCTCTAAAGTTTACGACCACTTGAAAATGTAAAAAATACAACGTTTTAGAGATAAATTAATAGACTCCTTTGACTAGGGATCAGTAATTCCTAAAGGTAAAAGGTGAGAAAGACGAAAAATACCTGCTGCAACAATTTATCACGAAAGTAAATTTTTGTCAAATGAAGAGTTTTTCAGTTGATCAAAATTATAAGACCAATATAATATAGGTTTAGTTTTAGGGTAATTTCTGGCGTTGCGGATCAGTTACAGGCTTGCACTGATAGTGTGAAGGTGTCACTATACCCAAAGTAAGCAAATTCTCCGAATTAAAACGTGGTAGACTGTTGAACTGCATAAGCAAAGTTTGTCGCAGCGTGCAATTGCAGTTTAGATTCACCGCAGTAAAACTGTGATTTGCAACTTCCTAAATGATCTTGAGAGTTATGGAACAGCATAATCTAGTGGTAGACCGACCAAAATTTCCCCATTTAATGAGTAGGAGAATTAAATGGTTTGTTTCTCAAGAGAGAGGACGGTCTTCCTCGCAAATCAAGGCACTCACAGATGTTGATTGCAGTTCAATAACCATCAGGCGACACTTACGACAAATGAGCGTGAAGAACGATATGTGTCTGGAAGGTTCTCTGTTGTTTCCGCTTTACAGAGTAGCCCGTTTACAGTTTACACGATAGCTGCAAACATGGGACATTGTAGAGTCTAAAGTTTTATTTTCTGAAGAAAAAAGTTCAATCTGGATTCTGGATGACTGTGATCGATAGCTTCCAACAGTACTGGCATGCCAAAGAGATGCCTCCTGAAATGTTTTCAAGCGTCACAGCGGTGGACGTTCCGTTTTGGTGTGGGGTGCCTTTTTCTACAGGGGAGCTATGAAGCTTCAGGAGGTGCTGGGTTGTCATGAAGCTGCTGGTTCTGTCGGCGTGTTACAAAGATCATCTTTGTCGACGGAAGGCCCTCGTTTGTGTAGTGATGAATGTTTTTTCCTGTAGGATAATGCAGCAGTCCACACTGCCCGCCAGACTATGACCTTCTTTCAGACTAAAACTCAATAAACCCTTTAGAAAATCTTTGGGGATGGATGACAAGAGATGTTTACGGAAATGGTGAACAATTTGTGACAGTAAGCGATCTTCGTGATGCCATCTGTAGAAACTTGGACAACATTCCTCCGACCCTCATGGTTACCCTCATTTCTCGTAGGCTATGCCACAAAGAATTTTTGAGGTTATTTATAAGAATGGAGACAGTACTCATTACTAAGTTCTAACTTTGCTCACCTCAACTTCTTTGTCGAAAGGTTACTTCCGATTTCTATTTGTGGTCTTATAATGATCAACTGAAATACTCATTATTTGACAAAAATGTTCATTTCTTATTAAATTGTTACAGCAGGTATTTTTCGTCTTTCTCTACTTTTACCTTTAGGAATTACTGATCCGGGTATAGGAAACAAGCCACGGGAGGAAAAAAAATCCCTGGTAGAAAAAAATTTCTGGTAGAAAAAAATTTCTGGTGGGAAAAAATCCCTGGTAGAAAAAAATTTCTGGTGGGAAAAAATTCCTGGTAGGAAAAAATCCCTGGTAGGAAAAAATCCCTGGTAGAGAAAAATTTCTGGTAGGAAAAAAGCCCTGGTAGGAAAAAAGCTCCGGTGGAAAAACGCCACCCGGAAAAAAGCCCCGGTAGGAAAAAAAGCCCCGCCTATCTCTTATTGTACATTTATCGTTCTTACTTAGTTATTTTGAAGGAAGTTATATTAAAATAAGTTAAATTATATTGTGCTGCATTTACCTACTCTTACTTAGTCTAGCTTTTTCTAACGCAGCTTAATCTAACCACATCTAACTAAACACAACCTATTCTGATATAACATTACCTAGCTTCTTCTAATCTGACTTACGAGCTCGTAACTTTTTTCACCTAACTTAACCTCAGCTAACTATACCTGAACGTTTTTTTCATAACAGCGATGAATGAAGAGAAAAGCAGGCCTCGCCCACCTGATATTTCATAATGGTTTGAATTCTGCAATTCCCTAACTTTTCGAATATAAGTCACGCACCCAAGGGTCCCGAGTGCCTTCTCCGCAAGGGATGCTGCCTCTGGCCGCAGTTCCTGCTGACGAGGTTAGTTTTGTAAAATTGTGTAGTTCTCTATTTTTTCCCTTTCTGTTCCTCGAGGTGGGCTGTTGATCGAGACAGCCGACTTAGTTCGTGGGATTTCACTACTCTCCCTCGTGTGGAAGGCCTCCAATGAGGCCATCCACCCGAGGTGTCTTTCTCGATTCTTCACGCCTTTTTCCGCCAGTAGTAGCACACTGAGCCAATCGAGATTTTCCGGCAGGAATGCCGAGATAAACTATTCCTTCTTGAGCTATGTAGAAAGACCGAGTCTGCACCGTACGGATCACTCATCGAGTGGATACGGTGGTAAAACTATCACTATAATAATAATTCGAATATAAGCAATTTTTATGTGATTTGCACACAAAGCAAAGAGTGCATGTAACAGGAGGACTCGATGGAACTAAAATAAAATTTAGCCGTGACCGCAGGGCATGTAGCCAAATTACTTTACACTGACGAGTCGAAGTACATATCTGAGGGGTCGGATCTCACGCCTTCATAGGTTCGGTTCGTAATCCTAACCAAAAATGTATTCAATGTTATATTCTTGACGCGAGAGAAGCCATATGAATATTTGTTGCTGAAACTTTCTCTACCTGACGATGATCTTACTGTGTTTTGTGTATGGGTGCACCTCAAGTAGCTGGCCAGTCAGGAGCGGGAGATTGAATAAATTAAATCCAACATATACGGCGATATGTTTAAATATGTTTTGGGAAGAGCACTGTAATTAAATACGAAGTGTCAATGAGGCTTCACTTCAAAGAAGATCAATCAGGGGGCCATACTAGGCCAGATTTTGCCTCGAGTGCAGTGAAAGTTTCCACCAGCCTTCACTGCATGTTTTAGCCTATTGGTGTAACATGCACTGGTCAACAAGAAAATTTGCTACTGGAATTCTTCCAACTATACTTGGAACAATTCCACTTTGTTAATCCTCATATGAAGACCGTTTTTGTGCATCACTTCCTATTTTCCAGTAATGACGCGCTGTTGAAATTCGCAACTGATGACGATTTTTCAGGCGAAATTTATTAAAATATTCATAGGGGCTGTTGACGGGATTAAAGACGCCACTTTGTGATGCTGGTTTCCCGCGAGTTCTCCCGGAGCGCTCTTTGCTGCTTGGATAGGGGCAGCCTGAGATATCTGATTTTTGGACTTAAAACAAGTTCAAAATGTAAAATTTGGGCTCTTATGCATGGGTACAGTCTAACCCGACCTCGCAGTCCTCACTAACCCAAACTAACTTCACTCAACTAACTTAACCTAAGCTGATCTCACCTAACCTGATCTCACTCAACCTAAGCTTACCTAACCTTACCTAACCTAAGCTCACCTAGCTAAGTCTAACTTAACCTCACATTACCTATTCCAGAGGTTCTTGCAACCCGCGTTCGCTCGCAAAAATGCCGGGTCAAATTTAGCTTAGCACCATATAGTTTAGTTTACTTTAATATGCTTATTCACATGAATGAATAAAGCTCTCAGATATTGGTAGCTTCGAGACAAAGCGGGACTTTTTTCCTCCCGAGGCTTTTTTCCTCCCGAGGCTTTTTTCCTCCCGAGGCTTTTTTCCTCCCGAGGCTTTTTTCCTCCCGAGGCTTTTTTCCTCCCGAGGCTTTTTTCCGTTACCTACTGATCCCTAGTCGAAGGAGCTTATTTATTTAGGTATCACTAAAACGTTATTCTTTTCTACATTTTCAAGTGGTCTTTTAAACTTTTTATCAGGAGTTTATTCTGAAGCGACATAATGAACTGAGTCTCACTGCTTGGACCGCGTCTTATGACGCAGGTGCGGTGGTAAAACTGAACAATTTGTATTTCTTTTACAATTTGTATTCATACAAAGTTGTCGATTTTAAATTTTTTTTGGTTTCCAGTACAAACAAATTCTTTCAATGCGTCCTCTCACCGTTAATTTAATAGCTATAGCAATCACAATTGAGCTGTCATCCCGGAACTTATGCGTAGAAGACAATGTCTGATACTCGACTTGCCCGAATTTCCAATTGCGCCTCCACCAATTACTCGAATAAGCCGAGGAATGCCTGGATTACATCTTTTCACTTCTCAAGCATAAGTAATTGCGGTCTCATTTGAAACAACTATACTGTAGTATTATCAGCTGGGAACGAAGTGATAATGTTTTCGTTGGAAATTTAAGACCGTACATAGGCCTATATATGCCGCATTTGTTTGTCTGTCCACCAAAAAAGAGAGAGAAGGAATTGAGCAATATTGATAATTTTTTGCAAGGACTTAGGTGAGTTGACCTAGATGTGAAAATTGCCAAAACTCTAGAGTAAACTGGCCATCAAAAATTACGGCATTGAAATTTTCCCCCCTCCGCGGGTGATGGTCATTACGCCACGAGACGTTCTAGTTACCTCCGCCAAGGAGGTTATGTTTTTGTCTGTCTGGAAACGGAGACTTGAACTTCTGAATAGGCCTATAATAATCATAGACTGCAATAGTACTTGACTCTTAAGTCCAAGTGGCCTCTGACGCTGGCAGCCAAAATGGGAAAAATGGGATTTTCTCAAGAGCGATTATGAACATGCCCAGACACGGTCATGTAGGCAAGCGCCCAAGTGCGTCCCCGCCGTATCCAAGATACCTTCTCCGCAAGAAAAATGTTGGGTACCTTGGAATTTTTTCTTCAGTATTAGATAGGGGGAAACGAATAGCTCATGAGAAAATCCATTTTTCCGTTGCCGACTTTTGGCCGCCAGCGTCAGACCTACGAATCAAGTACTGTTGCGGTCTATGTAATAATAATGTTTGTCTGGCAATCTGTCTGTCTCACCGAAGTAGGTAATTCAAAAAGTTATGAGCGGGTCCTTACAAAATGTACAGGGACTGTTAAGCATGTTAACAGTAACAGATGATTTACTTTTGGTGAAAATACGTTCATCTGTTTGTTTTTTTGTTCGTTTGTCTACCTATTTTTTCTGAGTACTATAGCTCAAAAAGTTATGGGCGAATTTTCATGAAATTTATACGAGTTGTTGGGTACATTACGAAGAGCAAATGACAAAATTTTTGTGATCTGTTCGTTCGTTTATCTCGCTGCGATAATCCTGGCGGCACATTTCTATCGACATTCTACATGTTTCTTCCTGCTCCTCTTAAAACACCGTAGTTGTGTCAAGCCAGGCTGTTTACACTACGTATTCACTCCCTTATATGCTGGATGCCGCTATGGCGTGTGGCCTGCG
This sequence comes from Parhyale hawaiensis, assembly GCA_001587735.2. NCBI lineage: Eukaryota > Metazoa > Arthropoda > Malacostraca > Amphipoda > Hyalidae > Parhyale > Parhyale hawaiensis. Next base: position 5,241,444 of record LQNS02278101.1, on the reverse strand, counting down.
TGACTTTCAGGCGTTACAGGCACTATGTCAAGCTATATCTAACCTTAGTCGAGCCTATCCTTATTCTTAACTAACCTTACCTGTCCTAACGTAACCTCAACACATATGTTTTGAGGTAGACCCCGTACCTACAGTACCTGGACCCTTTTTTCCTTGCACACATATACCTGGCGGTGAAGTCAATTCACGCAGAAGAACTCCTGCATTTTGTATTTTTTATGATATCTTTTCTGTCAGGGGTACTTGATGACTGCATTTTATTCTCTTATTGCTAGCATCAGCACTGACTTATTAGCTAAATCAGTTCTAGCGCTTACAGTGCATGGGTAAGTGTATCAGTAAGTACCTATAGCTTCTGTAGGTCTATGTATCCCGTGTTGGTTCGCACTCCCTATAGCTACTACAGGTCTGTGTATCCCGTGTTGGTTCGCACTCGATTTCTCGGCTAACTATTATATATATAGGAAGACAGTCCGTTTGCACGTAGCTCATGTTCGTCTTATCTCAGCTGCGCATGTCGTAGCTGCTATTATTCTATTACTTTGCGCAGTATTTACAACTAGGCTGACACGGCTCGGTGACTGATGGTGCCTGCATGGGCATTCTGTGCAAAATCCCCTACCCGTTCTCTAAAACTTCTTATTAGCTAACATTGGCACACAATCTGGGTGTATCACAGCCGTTTGTGCTCATTTCCTGGCTATTTATCGCTGTACGTCTGCATGCCCTAAATTATATCGTAATTATGTCGTTGAGTAACACGGTGTTTATGTTTCCAGTTCCTGGGTATCCTGTGCATGGCCTGCGCAGCCCCCGCTTGGACCACAGGCACCCACTGGTTCCTCTTCGTCGTAGTGACAGCCTTCGTGGCCACGTCCCTCTGGTGCTTCATATACCTCCTCAGCCTCAGAGAGGCCATCAATCTCCCCATCGACTGGCTACTCACGGTAAGCTTATTTACTCGCCCAATTTATCGCTCTGGAAAGTGTTGTCCCTAAACCAGCACGCTCTTCCGTGCACCAACGGGACGCACCTGCGTATGCGTGCTGGTCCGCCCCAAAAGCTGCAGTTCTTGTGCCTCACAAGTTCGCCACGACTGGGACATCCCGTGGGCGCACGGGAACGGTGGCCTGTTTTGGGGACAGCACTTATTGCCCTATAGCGGGGAATTAGTTCGAAGCGTCATTCATTATCGATGCAGCCTAGCATTTTAAATGATATAACTTCAGTAGCTAAATGGTGTTTGGTTTATAATTAAACTAGCAGCTGCAGATGTTAGTAGATTATCTGCTACCCTACCTCATACATTGTCTGCTCCGTAACTGTTCAAGTAATCAAAGTGCAGGCCAAATGTATAGGTCTGCTACTGGCACTCCATTAGCGTACCTGGCGCCTTTTCATTTTATATTACCTATAGAAATATTTCTGGTTTTGCACTTTTAAAACAATAATTTATGTAGCGGTTGTTGATGCTAACTTCTTTTTCACTCGTTATCTCAAGTATTTTCTCATTTTTGCCACTATCACAGTATTTTGCTAGGAATCTTCATTTTCAATATCATAATGATGTTCATTTTCCTTTATTTAGCACCTACGCCTTGCGTAATTGCTTTAGAAGTGACTTTTGCCGTCAGTTACCTATTTGAATTATCTATCTTATTGTTTATATACGAACTGCCACAAATTAAAAGAACATGGAAGGTGTCCTCTCCCAGCAAAAAAAAAAAAAAAAAAAAAAATGGGAACTAGCCTCACGAGCGAAATCCAATTTTCTAGATGTCAGTAATCTAAATTGCTGATTAACTTTTAGCTCTCTAATGTTGTATCCCGGAGAAATAACAAATTGAAGACTCAGTCACTTGAGTTCCCTTAAGTGAAGGCTTATTTCTTCCTAGAAATCTGAAACGCTTTGTCTTTTTCTTTTCGTGTTTTTTCCTTGTAATTTTCTAATTTTTTTTCTGTGTTGTATGCCATTACATAGCTTCAAGTTTGATACCTGGATGTCATATTTTTTGTAGCGGTTCATGTATATACGATATAGGCTATTGCGTAAGGCTAGTTTACTTAAATATCTATTATTGCCAACGATTATCAATTACCATGTTAGTATTTACGTATGCCTGTCCTTATATTGATTCATGTATTTTTTTCACATGGTGATGGAGATTTTCCATACTTAGCTACTATTATTAGTCTATTTCTCTATGCCCATTTTGATTTCATTTTTATTGCTGTCTAAACCGATTGGTAGTTTCCATATAATTTCCCTCTGCGTATTTCATGTTTATTTATTCATATACTGTCACTATTATTTCTCTATGCCCATGTTTGTATCTTTAGATTCGATAGCTGTTGTTGCCACTTTGTAATTGACAAATTCTATAGTAGACTCGCCACAACATTACTTCTCTTCTGTACTGTACAACAATACACTGTAGCGCATAAAATGTTCCTGTTCCTAGAGTTTTAAGACACAGCTTGACGCCCCCCCTGCCCCCCCCTCCCCCAGCTGTCGTGCATTTGGCACTCAGTCGTCTTTTTTACTTGCACTGCTATTGGTTCTTAATCAATTTACTGTCCTCCGTAGCACTACGGTTCCCACAGCCTCTGATTGCATCGTAGTTCCTTGCAGTTATACTTTTTATTTCTTTGTGCGGGGTTCTGCTTCTGGTCCACGGTGTTTGCACGCTGTCACGAAGCCAGTCAACTTTCTAAATTAGTCCACTGCTTCTGTTTTTATTTTTTCCTTATAGGTTCTCTGCATCATAGTTCTGAGCAATTGCATCTCATTTTTGGTTTCTACTAATAGGCTATATCATTCTTTCTATGGGTGCATAAGGCGAATGCAGTTGCAACGCTGTATCAAATTTCCTTTCATGTTGTGCACTCTTTGTTTACCTTGCATCGCCGTTCTTGTCATTTCTCTACTTTATAAAGTTTTCTATTATGTGAGCGTCGTACTTTTTTTATTGCATGCAGAGTTTGCGTTTTATGTAACGAAGTTGAAATATCTGTTTCATCTTGTAAGAATTATGTCCCACTCAATTTTTAAGAGTTTTTGCATTTAATTCCTCCACATATTGTAACTGACGAAAGTCTGAGTATCTATCTAATTATTGCCCTCTCAACACGGTATCTTCAGTATAATACCGGTGGCACCCTTTCATCTTCGCGATATTTGCAGTTGGTTACACTTACTCGCTTGATCACAATATGTGCAGCTGCATTTTATTTACGAAAGTTTTTTTTTCCAATAAACTCCAAGTGATGCTCTTGGTACCGGTGTTGCGGAGTCGGACGAACAGAGTCCGGGTCCGACTCTTGAATCGAGCCTGTATCCGATTCTAATTTTTGGCCTCCCAAAATTATCCACTCAGATTTTGTAGCGCTGCTTTTGTGACTCGAATGCTTGCAGTCGCAATACGTAGCACACGCTGAAACAGTTTTGGTAATAGGGTGATAAAAGCAACATTTTAGAGGAACACATATATTGACCCTCACCCTTCTTCAGCACACTCTCCTCCAAGGTCTACGCTCGTCTGGAGCCGTGTCGTCTTCTTGACAAAGCACTCATAGTGCTCACAAGCAGGTATACTTTACAGCTCTGAATTTATTCTTCTGGTAAGGTCCTGTTCCCTCTGAAAATTGATTCCAGCAAGTTAAAACTCGCCACCGTTGTGGCGGAACGAAAGCTGGAACTCATTGACCAACCACCTTACAGTCCTGACCTCGCACCATATGAGTTTTGGTTATTCTCTCAGTTGACAGAAAAACCTGCTTGGTTCTGCGAGGATAAATTTAAAGCTGAAAAGTATACCTGCTTGTGAGTACTCTGACTGCTATTTCAAGAGGACAACCCGGCCCCAGAAGAGTGTTAACCTTGGAGGAGAGAATGTGCTGAAGGAGTGTGAAACATACTAAATGTGTACGCTTATTAATTTTGTTTTTATTATCCTGTTGCCAAAACTTTTCGAATGTCCTACGTAAACGGTCACTTGGATCAGACTAAATGGTTGTGTCTTCCTAAGTTTTGCGGTATTCATTTCACCTATATTATTAACTGTGGTCATTATCTTGCTTGTGTTTTTTTTTCCGTAAGCCCTCGTCTGCATAGTTTGGCTGGTGGCCAGGCAGCCACCGTTATCGCTCTACACGCTACTTTTCCCTGCGGTCAAACCATCCTCACTTGTTTGTTTGGCTGCCACTGATGACCTGCAACTTCGACGTGTCACACTTTGTTTTTATGAATGGGCGCCGTTTCGTCTGAACACTTACTAGGAGAAACTGTCTCACTGTCCCTCATATTTGCTCTAAATCCGGGATTCTTAATTTACTGACAGTTAAAAATCCCCTTGTGATTTGCCCAAGATGGACCCACACCCATTCTGCTCCGCATTTTACTTCAGCATTACAGTAACTTGGGAAACTGTTACAATGACCTACCTACCGAAATTCTGTATATCACATATTCTTTACCTGTTGGTGAGTTGCCCAAGATGGACCCACACCTGTCCTTTTTCATAGGACTGAGTTTGAGGTTGTCTCAATGGTAATCCATTTGATAATAACGCGAAAGTATACAACCAATATATATGACTGGAGTCCTGTTAAGTTAGAGCTAATGAGACTAGATTAACTCGACGAAACTACCACACTCGGTAGCACCGTAATTCTTTGGCTTAAGACCGTACCTCATTCTACCACAACTGCTGGTCTTACGTTTCTCTGAAATCTCTGACGTCATCTTCAGTATTCTCACCCGATGTTCTCGCCATTTCTGTGTAGGCATTTATTTTTAATTCACAAATGTGTGGGTGTTGCGAAGTTTTAACGTTTCCCTACGAGTTCTTTAAATAGTTCAGAAGCGTTTGCATTCAATCACTTTGATTGGAAAGAGTTAAAGTGTCACGATGCTGTTGTTTACAAACCAAGCGTTTCCTCGCACTATACGGGTACCAGTATCAGTTCAAATGCAGAATTCATTAACGCCGCCAATACCACTTCCTCTCCACTAAAGCAATATATGTTCATACAAAGTTTAAGTAAATATTTCACTCTGGTCATTCTTTTGCTAGAACATTTACAACTTATGACAGAGGTGTGTGATGTACACACGTTGCAACACCCTCGTGCGTGGCTTCCACCGTTTCCTATCGATATCAAGTTATCGACGTATTATCGTCCCTTCCTTGCTCGATGTAGCTATACCATCTTTACAGTGACTATCATGGCTTCGGCTCACTTATTTAATAACTCATAAATATCTGTATATTATATATATTTCTCAAATCGTACTTGTTTAGCTTACACCTCTTAATACGCCGTCGATGCGCACACGGTAATGCAGATAATCTAATCTACCTAGCTTCAGTTTACTCGAATTTTAATCGCGAGCTTTCGAATCGGCACTTTGGATGTAAAGCCCACCATCGAAGTTCCTGAGCAGTAGAAGCTAAGTAACTTGGTTACCCCAATCGCAGTGTGCGATTCAAAGGCGCTTTTGGTACCGCTAGACCGACCAGTTCTTATCTTTTTGCTTTTAGCAGCTTTGATTCTACTGTCAACCGATTCTTTTAATTTTCTCATTCTTTCTTATGGTGTTCTTTGTGTTCTTCCTTTTCTTTCCTGACTTGATACTACATTCATCATCCGTTAGTTGTGGTGCTCCGCGTTGTGGTTTTGGGTTTTTATTATAATATATATAATACTACATAATGAGGGCCCTAGAACAATAGGGGCGTAAGCTTCAGGTTTTTCAGAATTAGTTTTTTTGCACCATTTGATTGTACAGATTGAGACCTGTCGTTCTGTGAAGTCAGGAAGGCCTATATCCGAGTAGAAATGGTCGAGAATCGTATGTAAAGGAGATTGTCTTGTACCTTATTACTCCAGCGCGTTGTTTTAAAGTGGCTCTCCTGTATATTTAAAAAGTATCGCTTACGCCCCTATTGTTCTAAGGCCATCTCTTTTTTTTGTTCTCTTGAAACATTGTGTAGCGGATAGGGAGGTTCGGTATGATAATGGGGTTCGGCGCACAGATGCGCCGAACCCCAATTATTTGGTTTAACTAACATGGCTGTTTGACACAAGTTGCCATATGCTTTACGTTAGGGTTCCGATCCCTAAATTGTCGTACATTGAGGCCCACGTTTAATATTGCAGTTTTGAAGTAAGACAATTCGAGCAAATTCAAAATTCAAGAACAATGTGCAACAAATAACAGTAATATGTTGCAACTGCAGTATATTCGAACATTTACGATATTCAACAGCCTCAGTTACATAACTGCAACGTTTTTCAGTCCAGTATTATGCAAATCAAGTAAATTTTCCAATGCTTACCTACTTATGGCCCATCAGGCGTGTACAATCTAATTACTTTTCTCATTTTTGTGTATTCAGTGCCGAACATATACTCCATTCTATTACCTCACGCAGTTCACCCCTTCGCCTGCTCCATGTAACTGTCGCCGTCCGCGCGTTCGTTATTCTCCAATCATTTTACCCAAGTCTTCTAATTTTAGTCGGTTGACTCAGACGGCACCGGGACCTCGCAAGGTAAGGTTGCTTCTAACCTTTTATGCTTCTGCTCTCGCTAATGTGCTGTAGTTTGCATCGGTTAAATCCATCCTGAGTCCCCGCTTGTGTCAATTGCCCTTCTTTATTATGAGCGCCTGCGGCCTGCTGTTGATGGCAATGCCTTGCTTTGAAGAAGGTACTCTTACTTGAGAGAACAGCGTAAGAGTTTTGCTAGTTATCCTTGTTTATAGCTGATGAGCTGTTTGTTTACAACGGAAGTGAAAATATAACTATGATTTTTTTTGGTTGTTATGCATTGCTTTGACGTACGCTAACTTCTGAGAGAACAGTGAAAGATTTTTTGCAAGTTGTTCTTGTTTATAATGAGCGGCTTTTGAGCCATAAAAGTGAAAATTAAAAATTTTTTGAATGCAGTACTCGCTGCGAATTAACTATTTCCCCTCAGTTCTGTAAACAACGTACAAATTTTGTTATTGTTCTGCTTGCAATATAGCGAACTGCCTACTGCTGAATTAAAAATTCAAAACTCTGTGATTGCCCTAATTCTGTTGAAGAAATTCCCCAATTTCTCAAATCAACATAAGAATTATTCCTGTTGTTCTTGTTGACAGTGAACGGCCAGCTTGCGTTGGAGTAAAAAAAGTGGTTTATTTCGTATTTATACGCTACTGTGGCGAAGCGAACGCCGACTGTATTGCGAACAGTACGAGTTTATATCGTGTGTGTGAGACTGTGCCGATCTGTCCATCCGAGGGGCTCAGTGTACCGCCTGCTGTCGTAGCGGTCGGTGGTCGTGCTATCCTGCAATTTTTCTTTAAATACTATCAAGTTTAGTCCATCGTTCTGGAAGTATTGAATTCCGCATTTCACACTCATGTTCAAATATTTGAGTAAATGTTCAATTCGTATTACACATCGGCTTACTCAGGCCTTCTGGATATCTTTCTGAACATGCTCGCTATATTTATTTTGTTTTTCGTCTTCTGTCGGATGATCATTTTTATGCTTTTCCTATCTTCTTCCTCATTTGTTGCCCCCATGAATGAGTTTTCGATTTCGCTTGACATGCAACCAGTCCCTTCTTTCGTACTCTCCATTGATCGCTGTGAAGATTGTGGCTAGAGCGCTTAAATCTGAATATGTACGTCCCAATTACGTAGTAGGGACGTTTCAGCACAAATCCAAATTATATATACTAAATTCTATTCATTTCAAACATAATAAGGTCAACCATATTGCTCATAATCGGGTTTGCACTCTCGCTTCCAGCAGCTTAAGTTGGGAACAGTTTGTGTTTCATACAACTACGATTTGTTGCTCTAGGTTTTGCTCGTATCTCAATCGTATTATCTTTTCTGCATGCGACTGTTTTTCCATGTCTTTGTACTGTTTAAGACATTTGTTTTCCAGTAAATAATAAATACCGTAAGTAAATGTAGTTTTGTTACACGTAATTCTTCATTTTCCGTATTGACTAATGTCCTCGTAACCCTTATTCAGAAGTGTGCTTCTTCGCTACGACGGTTTATGCAGTGAAGTAGCCTAGGATTAGGTTTTAAGCTTGACCGATGACAGGTTACAATTTTGCTTCCTCTCTTTCGGGCTGAATTAACCATCACTTTTCGGGGTACACACCGAGAAACGTACTGTCCAAAACCAGCACGGCACAGTGTTGTACTTTTAGGACGGCACTTTTCTCGGTGTGTACGTCCACATGTGCGTACAGCAATCACCAAAAGGTTCACTTATGTTCATATTCGTATTCCTTGCTTTCTCCACTGACCATTTAATTACGGTCCGTGATAGGTACCCGACGTGTGATGGTGCGACTAGTAGCGTACCGGTATGTATCTCAGTGGTAAAGTTGCCTTGCTGGTGACCCTGTGTGCCCTGACAGAATTCTTGGCAACCAAGAAGTAAAACAGCTTCTGGGCGGCCACGAACTCCGTAAGGGTAGTCAGAGGCTCCGCACGGCGCTGTTGTGTATGTTTGGAAAGAGAGTTCGCTGCTGTCGGTAGTGGGCTCAATTTTTGCCCTATAATAATGACCGGGTCGTACTTTTTGTTACAAATGCATTTTACTAAACCGCGTACGGACTTGGATGAATGCACAGCACGTAGAGAAGAATGTGGGGTACCTATGGAAAAACAAGACACGGTGCTCGCAAAATCTTGCTACTAGCTACATATGTTAGCTTTTTTTACGCACTCTGACCTTTTTTTCTGTCCTACACGATGTGAATTACTTTATAGACCAATGGGCTACTGTTGACATGCCGGACCAAGATTTGGTTTATCTCAAGAATATCAATCTTTGAAGTACTATGCATAGACGGCGCTTGGCCACCAGGTTATTTATTCATTGTGAGTTATGTCGGCGACAATACGTTCTCCATTTACGGCTGAAAATTATCATTGATGCTTTCGTGCTGCCAGTTAGTACCAATTATTTGTATCCTCAACTGAGGTTGTGGGTTGGGGTCGTCAGGCGTTGGAGGATCTCTGGGTGCCTGGAGTTGGGAATCCGACACCCGCTGGTCCCAGAAGTTTGAATAAAACTACTAGTTTGCCCCCACTGACAGCGTCATGTTGTCGGAATCGGAGTCGGACACTATCTGGTTCCAATAGTCGGTATTGGGCCGTTTGTCTTCCGACTCCATAACCTGTCTAGAACAATCGCCTGTGCCAATATTTTGGCGAGTTCATGCGATAACCAAAAGCTATCGTGCGAAGTTGCTTTCACTCTACACTACATGACAGTGTTGTCATCTCCGTTGTAATAACCGTATTACTTAGGTATTTAGTACATATACTAGACTACGCAGTAAATGAAGGTTAAGATGACTCCAGAGACCCATACAGCACTTACTTACCCTCTTGTATTGTTGCATGCGTGTGTGGCCCATTGACCTGAGTTTGTATAGCACTGCATGCCTATTTTTTAGGGCTCCATTTCTCCATTTTACTGAACAGTTTGTAATACGCATGTTACAAATAATTCTCTTAATACTGATATGAGTTGGAAAGGTTTAAATTTTGAAATTGCATACCCTAACTTATATAGGTATGTACAGCACGGGCACTGTATTGCTACAAAATACAGTTGTTGTTGTTGTAATGGTAAAGCCTTAAACTTGCAGAGCATGCCTATATATTTCTCTGTTCACAATATGTTTACAATTTGTTTTTCTCAGATTGGAAAAAGAACACCTAGAGCATGGAACATAGGAATTATCCCAGGCTCTTCTATACTGAACATTTTGAGAGAATTGTTGTTTTAGTTTTTTATTTCATGCAGATTCATTTTCTTTGTTGTACTGGTAATCAGATTTTTTTCATCAATTTTTCAATATATGTAGTAGAATTATTATTAAATTCCATTGCATGAATTAAGAATGCTGTGTACTCTTAGTGTATCGACTGAAAGTAGCCTCATTTGACTTATGACTGTTCTATAATATATATTCGAGTAAAATTTATTCATAGTTTCCCCATCACTACCTTATGAAAGAGTTTTCCACTGCTAAATACTTCAATATGAACCGCTTTAGTTGAAAAATTACAGTGACAAAAACTAGTTTTAAATAATCGTGTATGATGTGTACAGTGTAGAATGCTGTATTTTGTGTATAACCTTTTCATGCAAAATCAGATAAAATCTTAAACGCCGTGCGTCTCTGTCTAAAACCCTCAAGTATCCACTAAGTTGTACTGGCCCGCAGGGTGATCTTAAAAGTACTTTATACGAGCTCGTTATGTAATATAGAGGGGCCCAGGAAATTCCAGCTTTGCACATCTCTACCTTTCACTGTGTACTCTAATAAAGAATGACCCACGAAGATGTCTACCACTCACGGATTGATATACAGTAATTAAACGTGGCCCCATGTTTATTCATAATAGGAGTATTCATTACATGTATCTATCATTCACTAAGTAGCTCCATACTCGGATGATCACCCAATATCTATGCGCTGCAAACCATGTATATATTTCTTTATTATACGGCTCTTGCACGCCTGGCACCATACTGGAGTATAAGTTGGCCAACACCTCTGTTCATTACATGGTAGTGAGCACTGTTTTATATTCCTCTATACAACTTGCGGTTTCTCATTTAAATTTCTAGTGACCGTAAAAAAGTTCGTATTCTTTGTGCATCACTTAGCTGTAAAGTAAATACATTGTTTAACTTATTAGAAATTTTTGTTGATCGTAATACTGGAGCTTGCGAGGGTAAGCCCCTAAACTTGGGTCTCGTATTTATTTGTGGATTAAAAAAGTGTATTTTCAACAATGCTTTTGCATCATGTTAAAGCAATGGCATGGATCTACTTTCTACTACTCGCCATATCATTGATTAATTTTTGTTGGCGCTTTGGCCGATGTCGCACCAGCTCTCCGCTGTGTGAGAAAGAAATGCCCCCTAATCATGGGACTGTAGTTTGGTTTCAGATATGCGATAGAACAGCAAGACTTCATCACTCAATGGATATCGAATCCTTAAGGTTGTCGCTTTCACCGGAAAGTGGCACAAGTATTCTCGAGAGGAATCAGTTCATTTGCGTTCATGGTTCGCTTCCGTGGGACTCCTCTTCGAACTTCAAAGAGCTGATGCTTCCCGCGAATTATTTCGTCGCTAGTTTGATGAAAAACACAACCATTTGGATTGGGTTGCCATTGATGAAGAAATCTTCGTGTTCCATTTCAGACCTGAAACCAAACGACCTCTACGTGAGTGGCGGCATTTGTTTTGCATATGGCGGCGAGCTGGTGTGACATGGTGGTAGAAAACTGCATAGGCCTACAAATATGTATCCCCCTGAAATAGCGAGTTTATAGAAAATAGATACATGATCAGGCTTAATAATGATTTAATCAGTATTGAATATAAACACTTTTCATTTTATAAATAAACAAGAGCTTAAACTTTTGGGATTACCTCCATATTCATGGATACTCTATGCGCCAATCGTTACTTCGTATCGGCCGCCTTACTGTACCGCATAGTTCACGTGCGTTGTATGCAAAGAGAGTTCTTTCTATTATGAGTTGTTGTGCAACTATATTGACGTGAAGCTGTCTCTTTTCAAGGTATATTCATACGTTTAGCATAGAGGCATATAATCAACAGTAACAGAATGATGAAGTTACGAACAGCTTAAGTATGAGTATTAAGATCACCCTGTATTTACTGGCAGTCCTCGAATTAGACCCCCGTTTTTTGTGCAGTTTACTATTTTGATTCAAATTTTTTTATTTCTAGGTAGTCGATATGTGCATTATTGATTCTAGGATCGAATGTAGAGTACCTGGAAGTGAAAATTTAGAGTCTAGATAGCAAAACCGTCTAAAACAAGTAGGGACTATTTCGAGGACTGCCGATACCGCCCGTGAAACCGTCCTTTATGTAAGTAGTCTGTCTCCCCCCTACACCTTTAACATGTCCGTGTGTTGTCCTTCTCTCACAGGAGCTCATATTAACGGCCTTGTTTGCGGTGCTTTACATAATTGCTAGCATTGTTCAGCTAACTACCAGCGTCACAAAACCCAGACCGCCTCCTCGGCTCAGAGATTTCTACATAACAGCGGGGGTGAGTTGCACTCTTAAGATATGTACACTAGTGGCTCTACCGTGCCTTCTCTGCTAACTGAGGACATGACACAGTAACAGGGGTGAGTTACGGACTTACGATATATCAACGAGTGACTCTATACCAAGTCTTCTCCAACATTTAGAGCAGGGGTGAGTGGTTTACGTTAAATATATATCCATACTATAGTGGCTCTGCACCATACTTTCTCCTCCACTAAGGGAAGTTTCCATAACAGCTGAGATAACTAGATATACAGAATGGCATTCACACAGGGTTTCAAAAAACAATGGTCGAAAGTCAACGCCTGTAACGCAGAAAGTGCTCGACATAGCAAACTGGAAAAAAAACACAGGAAAGGGTGTGTGATGAAAATCTGTTTCATGAAAAAGGTATAATACCTCAGCTTACCTATTTCATTAAGTAGCAGCGCTTCAGGAGCACACTGCCGCTATCGCGCCGAACTATTCCTGTGTTTTACCACAGGCTCGTGCGCCGCCAGGGCGCGGAATATGTCTCATTTTATATTAAAAAGTAGTTGTAGGGAGGAAATTATTATTCATTTTACATATAGTATTTGTAATTAACAAAGAAAAGGGTAGAGCCATAGTTGACGGTACAGTAGCATATATATATCGGGATGGATTCATCACAGTTTGTGATAGAGGTCACATCCTATTATATTAATTGTCATTACTATGAGCATTTCTGAAAAATCTAGCTTTTCAAATTAGTCAGTTTTCTAGTGAGCAGCTGCCCTCAGGGGCATATTGTGGCGGGCCCTTTCCCTGCCATAATATGTTTGGGCATCACGCACCCAAGGGTCCCGAGTGCCTTCTCCGCAGGGGATGTAGCATCTGGCCGCAGTTCCTGCT
>LQNS02278101.1:5209008-5228417 GCA_001587735.2 Parhyale hawaiensis | reverse complement strand
CCGTAGTAGCGCACGTAGGCCACGCGACAAATTTTGTGGTATTTGAATACTACACACTCATCTCTGTTGGAACGCCTGAGTTGCGGCTACGGAGGTTAAACAAAGTTTATAACTAACTAACTAGTGAGCAGCTTAAAACAAGTTAACCACTGACTTTGTCGCCATAGCTTGCATTGTTACTAACAAAATAATACATAAAAAAATATATATAGTTTTTTTACGTATTTTTTCACTTCTCCATATCAGTTATTTTCTGAGTTACAGGCGTTTACTTTCAAGTAGTTTTTGTGTCACAAGGTACGGTACATAATATTTTTAGTACTGGTAGTAACGGAATTCTTCAACTGAAAAAGGTAAGTGTATCTACCCGCCCCTAAGTTCCCTGCGTCATCACCCTGTACATAAACGGATCTCTGTCTTGTACAAACCAAAAGCTTCCCGTTAACTGCTTTTCTGGTTATCTAATTCGGCGATAGCCTTCGGCTATCACGCATCGTCTGATGTTCTTTTGTTTTTCATCTAGTCGGTTAATTTTCCGTCATTCTGGTTATACGTACCTGGCCTTATAGTTTCTTCTCTTCCGACCGGTACCTAGTGGTGTCTGACGAGGCTTACTCTCAATTTTGGAATTTAACCCTTTAACAAAGTATCATTTTCCCAAATTCTTTTTAATTTGAAACGAACCCTTTGATTTGGAACGAATAATCCCCAAACACTAGCCAATTGCGCGTTGATCCTGTGTGGGCACACCCTCGTGCATGGGTTGCCCGTGTCTATCGTCATATTACATGTCCCTTCTTTCTTCCTCCTGTGATTCTGAATATGACAATAATAATAACAACACTACACAATTGCTAGACGGATATGTGCTCGGGTAGTTCGTTACAAGGCTGGATCGTGCACTGTGCATATTACTCCACTGTTGTGGTTGTCACTTGATACGACAAGATGTAACCCCTTTTTTTGGCTCCTAATATTGGTAAGACTTCGTTGAAGTGATTAATGCCCATCATCATTGCTGACGGTGCCGGCCTCGATATTAATATCGTACAAAAAAGCAGCTATGTGTGGTGGCGTAAGCAAGTAACAAACTTTACCTACAAGCAACAGGTAATATGACGCAATATCCCACAGTAGATGCATCGCGTGTAATCCTTTCCGTAGTCGTATGAGCAGCTAACACTGCGCCGCGATGTTGCTTACTAACATCACTAATGGTGCCCCCTGTTGCTGTTTACCTCCTGCAGTGTTGCGCCCCCCCCCCCCCCCCCCCCCCCNGCCCCCCCCCCCCCCCCCGTGTAAGATAGAGCTCGTGTTGGTAGCTGCTGCTGCCATTTCGTCGCGCTTAATGCGTGTGTGAAATAGAATCTCAAGTTCTAGAGACTTTCCTCCTTAGCGGACAGTTTCATCTTGGCAATTCCCATAATACTCGAGTTGCGTATTTCTGCCGCGCTAGTGTACCATTTCGTCTCTCTCGCATAGAAATTTTGCACCTTATCCTTCTCACTCAATCTCTCGCTGTCCTAGTCTACCTTGTCTGACTCCAGTGATGCTGCTTCTCTACCGGGGCGCTTTTTCCCGTAGGAATATAATGGTGAGAACAGCCGCTGCTCCACCAGGGGTGCTCCCAGAGTAGCCAAAGGGAAGCATTAGTGTGGCACTTATCACCTCACTGGTCTCCTCGTCATTCCATCTCATACGAGTACAGCTTCAGCCGTCTGCTTTGGGTGGATGGTCCCTTTATGAGTTGGAAGTTGTGTCGTTGCTTCCAATCCCTGCTCGTGTTGCTAACAAATTATATTGCTCGTTTCTTCTCTCTGCCGAATTGCTTTGTCTCGTTTTCTTCCACCTGTGGTTAACTCAATACCGCTCTGAAACTACGATGCAATCAAAACAAAATTTTATCGAACCTCTTCGTCATATTTTGCTACACTCGAATTGTTCCTACAGAGTAGCAGTTACATAAAAAAACACTCTACTCAGCGGAACTAAAGTGCTTTAACAGCAGGAGTTGTTCGGTTATGAAGCCGCGATGCCACTGCTTTGTAGTAATGCTGTTCATTTAACTGTATCTCATTGAAGTAAATAAAGTCCATTGAACAAGTTCTTTTCTAATAAATATAGCCTGTAGATTTAGTTATTGTTGCTAATAGGTTCCATGGAACTACGTCTTCAGTTCTCCATACCTAGATATTCCAGTTAAAGCGCTTTGGTTTCACTGGCTTCTGCCTTTGGTACCGCATTCACCAAGCTCTTACTCCCTCAGCCTTATAGCCCCCAACACGTCTGTCACAAGGTTGACAGAAAGCTTTTTTGCAGCTGCAAATATTTGAAAATATCCCGTGCTGGCAATTTTGCAGGAGTTACTTAACACTTCCCTGACGACTATCCTCTACTTGATCGCCGTCGTAGTGCAGTTCTGCAGCATTGAGAGAAGCGCCGGCCGTAACATCACTGCTGGGGTAAGACTGTCGTCATGTCACCCTAGTTGGCCGTAAATTCCCTTTTCATATAATTTCTCGAGGCAATGTCATACGGTATTCAGAGGAGCTCCGGCTTCATCATCTCTACTTGGGTAAGACTGCATCCATTTCATCATATGTAGTCGGCTATATATCCTGGTCTAAAGTAAAGTTCTGCAGAATATGGATGAACTATGACCCAAAGATATAAACTAGGGTGAGATTTTATGATCATTTTACCTTATTCTGTGGTAAAGCTCCTCTGGTTCTAATGAAATAAGTATTCTCTAAAATTAGTGAATAATGTAAGTGGTGGAGCACATGCAACCATGGTGAGTATTATTGTCGCCATATATTTAGTACGCTTTATACATAAGTGTCTCAATTGTAGCTGCACTCTATGAGGTAAGCTAATATTGCTGCATTAAACATGTTAAGAAATGATTGATATAACATTTAATTATCTGTATTTTTCAATATCTTTATTCCTATAGGGTAACATGTCTAGTACCCGTCCATCATGCTAGTAACCGTCCACTTGGCACTAAAACACTTCCTGTGTGAAAACTAGCAGAGCTAGAAAGCCGTACATAGGCTTAAACTGTAGGCTAAGTATTGTCGCACCATCCCTGAAAGTGACGGGGGAAAAAAATGGTGGTTTTCACGTTGTATTCACTAAAAACATGAAAAAAATGTGAAAACCCCCATTTTACACGTTTTATTTTTTTTTGCCCGTCATTTTCAGGGATGGTGCGACACTACTTAGCCTACAGTTTAAGCCTATGTACGGCTTTCTAGCTCTGCTAGTTTTCACACAGGAAGTGTTTTAGTGCCTAGTGGACAGGTACTAGACATGTTACCCTATGGGATATGATCGTAGGGTATGACGTACCCACGCTCTTTGTTTTATTTACACAGATAGTGTTTGTAGTGGCAATCCTACTACCATGTTCTTGGGTAAAGTAGATGTACTTTTTCCCTCAAAATGAAGATGGTTCTACCTTTTCTCAATACCCCGTGAGACAGGAATGTTTCAGCGCTCGGGTTAGGAACTTTTCTGTCCGTTTTATCAGTGGCCGATCTGTTTTTATTTTTTCTTTACCAACTGAGTACTAGTGAGGTGATGAGCCTCCATCTGATCCTTTCGACTGTTTCACTTTTTCAAAAATTTTGTTGCCGATTAAATATTGGTTCTGCTATAAACAACTGAAATTCTATATACGATTGTGAATTTATTGAATCACTTGTAAGTACTGAGCAAGCACCACCAAACCAAACTGCATTTTATTTAAGAGTGCAGCACTGAACTCCTGCTCACCATAGTCCTGCCTAATGTAAAGTGCGATTCGCGTAGTTGTTGTTCTGTACCCAAGCCTCGATCAGCCTAATAATGGGATACCACTAGCTCGATAAACGTAAATATTTGCATTTATAGTAAAAATGTTCCATCAATTGGAAGCTGATGCTATTTACTCACGGGAATCGGAGTTCTCAAGCATTCCAAATCTAGTTTAATGTCCCCTAACCTAACATAATTATGAGCCCTCCCATCTGCTAAAACCCTCTATCAATTTCTGGGCCGACCAAAAATTTCGTGAGGGAAGTACTTCTCTTGGGAATAAATGTCGCTGCTTGCCATCTTTGCTACGTCCCCACATGTCACACATCACAGTTGTAAGCACTGAGATCATACATATTTACTTATCATTAGTGTACTCTTTTGTCAATAACGACGACAGAAAATTATATCCTCGACCTTTCATTGTTGGGATTCTGCTGTGGAGAATACACTGCATCTGGCTGCATGATCTGTGCGCGAGCACTTAGACTTGAGGAAAGTAAGGAAGGTGAAGACCAGGAAGGCTGTAAGTATCATCGTATACTAGTATACGATGATACGTACAGCCTTCCTGGTCCTCACCATCCTTGTAAACCTGCGATGCAGAAGAGTTTTAGATATAATTGTGGAAAGTATTACCATCCTTCCTGCTTTCCTGCCGGATAATTAGGAGAAACCTTTACATATGGCGAATTTTTGTCAAAGTATATTCATTCTCCTTTTATTGGGCTGCTCGGAACGTTTGTGACGATTTTTAGTCGTCCAGCTGAAACTTATTTAAGAGTCCGAAAAATGGGATTTGACTACACCTCTATTTAGAGTACAGTTTAAGCTATCTTTTCGTGGAAGAGGGTTTGAGCTCCAAGAACCCGTGTCACTTCTGTAACCGTTTAAAATGGATGATAAAAATTCTATTCGGCACTGGATGTTTTTCTAGTGCCATGAAGAAAAAACTCATGATCAACCAAATAAATATACACAGTTTACGGTGATGATCCGTTATCCAAAAAACTGTACTGAAGCGGTTCGCTAGGTTCTGAGCTGGACAACTTATTTAGAACGATCAGGCAGACCATCCTCTACAGAGATGACCACCAAATCAAGTCATCAATTGAGAAGAACCTACATTGCACAACCCGAGCTGGAGAACTTATTAAGAACGATCAGGCAGACCATCCTCTACAGATGACGACCAAATCAAGTCATCAATGGAGAAGAACCTACATTGCACAACCCGAAAACTGGTAGAAGGCCTCAACGTACGAAAATCCGCCGTTCATGGGCCCCTGTTAAAGCTTGGTTATATTTATTGATCTTTCTCTTTTCTTTAAACACTGGCAAGCAGTTTCCAGGCAATTAAATATTTGATGTAACAGTGCCACAGGCAAATTCCTTATATATACAGTGAGGGTTGGCTGGTTTAAACCAAATGGTTCAAACCAAATACAAAAACCAAGGTTTAAATCAACCAAAAAACATATATTTTTTTTATTCAACTTTTGTTGGTTTTTATTCATGAACATTGCAAAATACAGTTTTACTTCTAGAAAGTACCAAATTTTGGTCAAACAACTGAAAGGAAAAGTTAATGTGTTTCTTTTGCGGAATCCGTTTTGAGTGTTAGGACAGTTAGGGTCAACTATTACTTATGTTTAATAAAAACCTATAACTTATTGAATTTTGTGTTATTTCATTTAAGAGATGCATGTCTTATTTTATTCTGGTAAGCTATAGAAGCTACTGAATCTTAGAAGTAGTAGTTATATAGTTGCTATTAGATAGCTAGTGAGCTTATGAGAAGCATGTAGGCATATAGCTATTTCACTTTCTTCAGTTCATTACTCTAGCTAGTAGGTAGCTATTTCTATCAAAATGCCTTTGTATATTGGAGTGTTTCTACGCTTTTCAGAGGATTTTATAGCTGTTTCACTTTCTTTAGTTCATTACTATGTTATCAATTAGCTAGAAGCTTGCTATTTCTGTCAAGTATTGTTTGTATTTTGAAGTGTTTTGAAGCTTTTCAAAGGATTTTTTATACTGAAGTTTTAAATCATAGCATATATGCTGTTTGCATATTAGATGTAGCGATAGCAAATACAGGTACTCTGCTAACTGCTTGTTCGTAACCCCTTCATCTTAAAATCATTCTTCTACAATAGGAAGTTGAAATGGAGGGACTAAGATTGTTGTGATTAGCTAGCTACATGTGTCTGCACAGCAGAAAACCCGTTAAATCTTGGATAAAATTTCTAAAACACTGGAAAATAAACAAAATAAAAAAAACAAATAAACAAAAAAACATGATTTTTTTTGTTTAAACAAAAAACTTGGCTTTTAGTTTAAACCAAAAAAACATGGTTTTTGCCAACCCTGTATACAGTATACTGTAGATATTTATAGCGCAGTAGTTGTAATTAAATCCTTCAAGAGGAAACAACAGATAAATACACAAAGGTCTTTATCACGCTCTTTGTCAGGTGCACTCATGTTGATTGTTCTCAGTGTCTACATTGTCTGCATCTACCACATTTACGTGGCAGCATCTTAATGTAGTAGCTCGCGGTAACGTTCAGACACAACGTACATGCGGGCTTTTTTGGGCACTTTATAGCGCGTACAGAAATAGCCGCGCCCGCTCTCAGGTCGTCGACTGGCAGAGCTCGACGTTTGCATGTTGTCTGCCGCACCTCCTGCTGTTCTTCTCTTATCTCCCGTACAAGTGGATGCTGAAACGCTCCTGGCGTTAAGGAGCCTCGAAAAATTGTTGCTTTAGCCTGAGTAAAAGATAAGGTAAAGTCAGCTCTGACTGCACCCCCTCCACTGGGAAACCCACACGCACCGGTTCGTGCTGTAGATATAGGCCAAGGGAGCCCAGAGGTGTAAGTACAACTGCAACCCACTACGGGTCGTTAAGAACTACAGTATAACATCGTCGCGGAAGGGTCAACGACCCGCGCCCTTGACCCTCCCATTCCTTAGAAGGTAAGTGTCCCCACGTAGATTAGATTAGATAGGCGGCAGTAGACGAACCAACAGGCCCATTCTCAAAGAGACACCGAAACTTGCGCCCCGGCTTTCTATGAGCTATTGCCATTAAGTGAGTAGGATATAAACGATTCGGGAAAGAGAANAAGAGTCTCAGCAAAAGAGACGATCACGAATACATGAAATTATGATCAATAGCCGCTGATATGCGAAGTTAAAGATGTCAGACAGTGTAGTTGGAGCGGAAGAGAGAAGAAAACGGATTTAGGAAGCCCCTGGGGCTTTAGCCGTTAAGAGTGTGCGACTACTGGAGGAGGAATCCGTAATTTTCTGGAGGAGTAGTATGCACACCAAACAAGTCTGTTAACTCAGCGGGTCGGGCAACACAAAGATCGCTCGCTAGGGTCGGGGCTCGTTCCCGGCTTTTTCAGCTCAACTGTGCAGCACGCTAGACCTGCTGCTACCGTACAAACTGATGCTGCAACGTTCCTGCTGACATTTGGGGGCATCGAGAAAAGGTGGCTGTAGTTTTTATTAAGTAGCTATACTACATATTTCAATCAAGTGCTTGCATTTTGTTTATCTGTAACGTGCAGTGAAGTATCCCAAAAGGGTATTTTTAGCTCCTTCTATGCATATCGTTAACTACATTAGATGCGGTATTTATATGTGTCACTTGTTTCTAACACTATACTTTCCTTTAAAAATGTATTTAAAAAATACTTCTGTTTCTTAGTCGAGTTCTTTTCGATTTCATTGTTTCATTGACGTCCAGCGTCTTATATGTAGGACGGTGGCAATAGTGTTGTCTGTACTAGAAAAACAAATATAACAATTGGCCCAAACCGTGACTGTCTGGTGTCTTCAACTCTTTGAGTGAGTAATAAAAAGTGTAGAACTCGGAAAGTTGTACCATTTTTTGTATTTTTTTGAGTTTAGACAGACGCAGCAACGAATCCGAACGCTGTGCCTTGACAACACAGGATAAAAGACAGTCGTGTGCCGCGGGCTTTACGACTCGAGAAAACATTTGGACGCTTACAACTGAGAGCACACATTGAAAAAAGAGTAACATGTGAACCATCCTTCAGTTTATTAGACTTGTTTCCGTTTTTTTCCTGGCGCTGACGAAAATATTAATTGTGTTGACTAATTAAGTTTACTAACGCTAATGCCTACTTTCAGGTTTTCGGCGTCTTCAACATGCTGGCGTACACAGTTGGTTCCTTCTACCTCTACAGAGACTGGAAGGACTCCCACCCGAACTCTTCCTTCTCGGGTTCCGTACTCAAGCGAAATCCCTGAGCTTCTTCGCTTCGTCAGTAGAAAAATCAAAATGTGTGAGGTGGCAGCTGGTGGACGACCTGCTCTTTGGTGTTACGGATACGTGTGTGCGTGGGCGTTGTGACTCCTTGTTTCCGTCGTCATGTGTTGACTTCGCATCTATTTCTCTATGCAAGAAAATCTCGCCTAGCTGTATAATAAATAACCTTAGCGCAGGCGTAGCCGTGATACAGGCCTGCAGATAATGCTTCTACCATAAATAAGATTTTCGCAGAATGCAAGGCCTCTATTTTACGGCTATTTTTTGTGTGCCGTATCGATTCGAGAGCGAGAACGTATAGGCGACAGTTTGTTTTGTGTCCGAGGGGGGGCGATAACTGTTTTTGGGCCGTCAGTGTTGTCGCGTGCGGTTATGCTATGCTGCGGACTGTGGGTATCCGCTAGGATTCTAGTTTTTCATTGATGCTATGTTTCCAGCATTTTACTCGATGTACGCGTTTTAGCCTGCAAAAGTTTGTTTATCAGTGATCGGATTATTAACGTTTGTGTAAGGTTGCTCGATTTCCTAGTGGGTATCTGTCGCGTACTTTTTTTTTTTAATTCTACATGTTGGTAAGATCGTGACGGTTGTGCGTTTGAATGTGAGCGTTTTGTCTATAATGTATGTAAAGTTGATCATATATATGATAGATTTATCTTAACCCATGGGAGATATTATTTCTCATTATGAAGAAAGTCGCGCTACTCTGCTCGACGCGAATATTTGCTATCTACAGTACATGAAATTCAGGCAATTACAGTGTAAACGGTCAACTACTACCGTGTTGAATGGAAAGTAGAACATGTTCATCTTATGTTGCGTAGTGAAAATCGTTATTAATAGCATTATCCATCGTCGGTTTATAACTCAATTTGTCGCTCGTTTTATTTTATCAGTTAAGAAAAGCTGTAAATTCAAGGGCTGAATTTACAGCACTGAATGCTATAGCTCATAATGGGCAGAATTTTATCCATGAGGATTTATGTTTTTCATCGGATCTGCTTAATTCGTGTCACATTATCTTGACTTAAATATTCGTGTTTCGTAATTATCATCCATGTCTGGTTATCTTGTGTTAGGATTGATTTCTATGGCTGATAGGATCGTACATGACAGGAGCGGAGGCTTGCGCTTTGCCGTTCTCAGTTAGAACTTGGAGCCGTTTTAATAAGAGAAACAACGGCTTAATTTTACTTATTTTCCCTCTGCATCATTCAGCAAGTTGTGACACTCGTTACCATCTGACGGGACTGCAACCTGGTATCAGCGCCCAATCGGCCATTTGTGGCGCCCAATCGGCTTTTGCCGCACCCAATTGAGGTTTTACGGCGCGAAATCGGCATTTGCTGCCCCCAATCCACCTTTACGGCCGCCTGTAGAGTAATACCTGCTCGTAGCAGCGTGCGACAGTTGACGACCATGTACCGACCCCAAAACTACGCCAGTTCTTAAATGGACTCGTTTATCATTTTAAATATTTAAAAGTGTTTAATGTTCGTGTTCGTGTCAACGGCTCAGAAGTTTTATAGTATGAGAAGCATTTGTATTTGTAGCTCCTTTCGTACAGAGTATTTTTTTTTGTAAATCCAGTGCCTTCAGTAAGGTGCGATAATTCGCAGTGACTGTGCCTTCCTTATAATAGCGACAAAAAGAGTGCCTTCCATGATGATAAAACGTTCCGTATTTTCTTTCTCTGCCACCATTAA
Source organism: Parhyale hawaiensis (assembly GCA_001587735.2). Taxonomy (NCBI): domain Eukaryota; kingdom Metazoa; phylum Arthropoda; class Malacostraca; order Amphipoda; family Hyalidae; genus Parhyale; species Parhyale hawaiensis. The sequence continues at coordinate 5,218,601 of LQNS02278101.1, read as the reverse complement.
CCAAAAATAAAAAGTTTTTTTCTTTTACACGGGCATAGAAAGGGAAAAATCAGGTTTTTATTCTTATCCTTGTGAAGCTTTTGGAGAACTTGAGTTGAAAATGAACCATTCATAATAATCCAAATTTAGAAATTGATATACGTTATGGCGTACTTTACCCGCCTTTTGGCTGATGTTTTCATGTCATTATCGTCTTGCCGATAAATGTATAGACTGATTCTATAAAAATCAACTTAAATACTTAGTACTCGTTGGTGATTCTTCTTAGCTCTGGGCGTCCTGGCGTTGCATATTCTCCTAATGGGGTTCAAAACCTGTCCGTGGACGTCCTTCTTTTCAGATTTAACCTGTTAACGACCAGCGTTGAATAATGTCGATGCCCCGTCTTGTTCCTTAATGGCCTTGCATCACACTAGTTGTGGGTAGGGACATCTATTAAACCAAAATAACTAACTAGTATTCAAATTATAAAAAGAAAATATCTAAGCCACTTGTAAAATGAATTTCAGATTTTTTTTTACAAATTTTTAGCAATAAACTCGTATGCCAGGTAAACTCGGGCTTCTTCGTAGACTGTCTGTTGTCGGGTTAATAATAGTAATTATTAAAACTTTTTTCGCAATGAACTTGCCAAATGAAAAAAAGCCGCTTAAGAATATTTCAGTGACCGTCCCAACGGTGCCCCAACATATGTATTTCTAACTCCTACTAATATAAGGCTCCGCAAAAGTAACTTTACACTTGTGTAAAGTATGAAATGTACTTTCAGTAGTTTCCTTTCATCCTTTAAGGTTGCTTATTCGCGTAGTTCATTGCTTGCTGAGATGCCTATTACTGGAACCGTAGTTACGACATTTATGAAAATTTTCAGTATTATTTTCTTCACCTGGAATTTGGTTATTTCATTTTCATTCTTATTCCTGCTAATGCTGCTTCATACCTTTCTTCTTCGTCTTTCACGACTTGCAAGCTCGTGCATAGGTTCTAAATTTTCTCGCCATTCTGTATGTCCCTTCTTTCTTTCTTCCTCTCTTTGGTTCACAGTGTACGCTCTGGGTAGGGACGCTTAAGCTAGGATTATAGTAATAAAAATGCTATAAACTCAAAAATAAAAAATGAAATTAATGAGATAGAACTAAAGTTTAAAGTTACTTTTGTGTGATCATGAGCTTCACTCCGTTATAGGAGGCAACTTCTGCAATGCCGCTATTTTTCACGGCTTCTGTGCATGTGGAGATATTTTCTAACGATCTTTTACGAGTTGCGTGTATTTTTCTCGAACTATTATTAAGCAACATTCATGCACTGCCTCTCAACATCTTTTTTGTGTGTTAGGATGAAATCTCTTTAGTAATTTCTCGTTGTCCGTTGTAGTGGTTTTGTGTATTTTGTTTTTACACCCAAATTAATCCTGGCTTGTATGGTATGCGGAGTTCATGCTTGATGCTTGCTCTTCAACACGTTCAGGACCACTGTACTTCATAAGAGGTGTTCCAAACATGGCTGCTCTTACGACCAACTAATATGTAGCTTGCTGCTGCCAGGGTGAACTCTGCAGCGTCGAACCGTACTATTATTCACTCGCTTTAGCGGCTACCTGGAAATATCTGACCATTAACGCATGCTGCCCATTTTTCTGGATGGTATTAATGCTACTATTCGTACGAGCAGCAGCAAAGGTTTGCTTTATTCATTAATGGTGTAGTACGCAAAACATCAACATAAAAAATTACAGCAATTAAGTCTTTGTACTTGTTAATGGAAGCAACAGCAAAAAAACTAATACCTGAGATCTTGCAATAACGTTGTGTGAAACTTCGAAAAACGTTTACACTCTCGGCGACGCAACGTTAACTCTTCGTTAGTCCCGTTGGGTCGTTGCTCGGCCTCTGCACCAATTCCATCGACTGTAGGGCATTCCTACGGATCTTTAAAGTTTAACTTCATCGCTGGTGACTCGCGCAAGGTTAGCCCAGTAACTGCTCCGGCCGCCCTCCACCGCGTACATTCGATACAATTTGTTTGTAGTAGAGAAACGAGAAATTGGAAGGGGGCACGCCACAAGAAGACGCCGTTAGCGAACAAGGCCATGGCTTCTAGATATCTAATTAAATTGCTAATTGTGGAGGGCCCCTTGCGTACACAAGTTTGAGCCTCGCTTGTCTTAGGAATTGCCCCGTCTGTTATGGCTTCAAATCAGCACAGAAGGCACCATTGAATTAATGACTTCTCTACGTGCCAGTTTTTATTTCTTTACCTACTTCTTTCATAGATACGTACACAAAGAGCGGTACAACCGGAACCTTTCGGTGTTTAGTTAAAGAGATTCATACATTAATGTTAGCATAAATGGATGGTAAAGATAAGATTAAGTCAACCAGTGAAGAGTTAACTGGGTGGCATTACATTAACCTTGCCTTTTCCGGGCAAATGACCATATGTGGTTACTTCCATAATGCTATTCCTACGGCAGTGTTTTTCAGCCGCAGGTGCCCTCTGTTATTTACAAATTCTTGTGGTAGTTACGATACTGTAATTATAAATGGAAATTTATCTTGTCCAAACAGCTCAGTTGGGACTGGTCGCCGATTGATTCACTTCTATATAATTTGCTACCGATAAATATATGGAATATTGTACGATCGCATCGTGATAGAAAAATATACAGTGTATCGATTTGAAAGGACAACGGATGAGCTCGAATCTCTTGTGCGCAATACTTGCATGTTCATCTTTGTAACGTTTCGTTGTTGCTGTTCAGATGACGGCGCCTTCAGATACAGAGCTGTTTACTAGCGAGCTAGTGAACTAGAGGGCTGTTACTTGCCTCGAAGGCTCAAGCGTTGTTTTATAGCTCAGTGGCCAGTGCTCTGGTTTCGACAAGTGCATTCGGACAATATACGGAGTAAGTCTTAAGAGAACGTTGAAGTTGTGAGCGTGTTGCGGATGCATCCTACAAAGTTCACATCAGCCGTTGACATATTGACAACGTTTTACTTTTTGTCACCAATGGGGACTGACCGTTCCATAATTATAAATTATGATACGCATCTAATGGTGTTATTCAGTTGGAGAAGGCAAGATTAGACCTTACAGTGCAGCAGGATCAATAACCTTTGGATGCCAAGTTAAGTGTATTTGAAAGGGTAGGATTCCCAAACGCCAGTCAACAACAGCTGGTCGGCAGGATGGACAATGTCACCATTTACATCGGCCTTTCGATTTGTAACTGGTGCCATTATAGTCTGTATAGCACCTACCTTTTTGTAATCCCGCGTTGCCCCACTGATTTGAATTCCTAGTGTTCTTCTGTGATCTTTTCCCACTTGCGTTGCCCCGATTAATGATACCGCGGATTGTGTTCCGTCCTTCTGAAGAATTTGAATTCCTCATTCTCGGTGACCAGCTTCATCCAAGTACGATGCCCAAATTTCGTAGATACTGCAAAAATTGTAACTTTGCCTGACTGGAAGTGGTACAGTGAACTAAGTTCCAGGCGAAGACATGCATTCATACGTTTCTAGATGACCATTATTTCTCATGGGTTTAGATCTCTACTGATATATAATTTTGATTTTTGGAAGCTGGTTGCTGAAAATACGACCAAATATTTCAAGAGGACTGTAGTAGAATTACGGTAGTTGTCATCTTTATATGCATTGTAATTGTTGTACTGTGTTATCACTTTTCTTTGCCGTTTTATTGGTCGGTCGCTTGAATTCCTGGCATTTCTTCACTTCAATGGATAGGATGCCAGAGTCTATATGGGGTGACACGTGGACGTGGTGTGGTTGAGTATTCATGTTCGTGCGTGTGTGAGATGATAGCAAATAGACTGGTATTAAAATTTAGTGACTACGGTTAGCGATGGATTTTTGCCCGAGATTATTAAGTCTTTAGACATGTTTTTGTTTAAATAATGTGCAGTGATATGTTTTTTTAGTCACAAACTATTTTTTTCCTGCACCCAGCTGGTCTTCTCGAAAGTTTTAAGGAAATGCGCAAATGACAACATCAAATTTAATAAGGTGTGCCTACTCCATGCTAATTTTCATTCAGTCTTGGCGAAAGGGTGCGTAGAAGATGAGGCTAGTGCGGATTTTCTGTAAATTTCGTTCTTCATGAGGCCATTTCTCTAAACGACGTAATTGCGCTGGACATGGTTCCTTCACCGAGCATTAACAATACTAGCCAAATGTAGATATTATTGTATTGTTATATTTGGCTGGCGGTAGTGGAGTACACGTGATACATATTTCAGTAACGTTAGGTATACAAATAATAAAGGTATATCGCTTTCGAACGTTAACTGCGATCGCCATATTGCAATAGTAGGCGTTACAACTGGTCTCGATGCCCCTATTTTGTTAAGCGAAATTTACACTCTGAACAAATGATATATTTTGTCAGCGTTAGGCCTGTATTAAAGCAGTTGAAATTCTGATATGTATAAGGTTTGTATGTTATTGGATTTAGATGTACTATAATTATAGTCTCACCCAACTTATTTGAATACCCCCGTCTATTGTGAAGTGACTGAAGAGTTCTAGATTTAGCTGACTTACCCTAGACTGGTGCTCACATAAGCCGAATCTCATTGCAATAAACTACACTTTATAAACTTTACAACTGTATCGAGTTTGATTTTACTCCCTGTCGACAGGAATCACCGAAATTTCTTGACCCTTTACTTGGTAAGCGACCATTGAGTGTTGCGTCTATAGGGCTCTTGCTGTAAGAGAGTTTTACAACCACCCAGTGGAGCAGTAAAGGGCTAAGTCAACTGCGCAAACGACGAAAGTTGCGCAGTCAGCAAACTACTACACTTCGGATCATGTTGCTGAGATCGTGGCTACACCTTAATATGTGTGAAAACCAAGCTAAATTGAAGTTATTTGTCATTATATTAAACTCGCCGAACATGGAGAAAGACGAGACCACCCGTGACCCTTTGAGTCTCTTTGGTTTTGAAAATATGAATTTTCTTGCTTTTCAGAAATAGCTTTTAATTCTCCATTCGTACCTGGACCAACGCCTTCCTCACCAACCCAACCTCCAATCGAATGGTTAATAGCGGACGTCCCATGGAGAGCGCTAGCAAAATCACAAGTAGCCATGCCGATCTGATTGTTAACTAGTTCAGTTGGACTCGATAATCAGCGGTAATACGTTCCGCACTTCCAGCGCAGTTTTCAAGGCATGACAGACCTGATAGGATCTCAAAGGTATTAGGTATTATAAGAAGATTTAAGCCTCCCTAAATAAGTACTAAGCTCTTCTAAGAGAGGAAAAGGAAGGGACATATAGTATGTCGACAGAAAAACGGGGAACCCATGCACGNCCATGCACGAAGGTGTTCCCACACAGGATCAACGCGCATGGGAACAGCAAGTCGGGAAAGAAGAGGAAGAACAGGCAACAGTAAGATCAGTAGGAGTATGAAAGTGGAAGGAAGCAAAGTGGGCACGAAAGTAGGATCTCAAAGCAGATCAGTTGGATATGATTTATTTCTCCACTGACGGGAGATGTTCTGGCAATACGTAATACTTTTGCAACTGATTTCGCTAAATTTACTGCAGAGCTGCTAATCCTGCGCAAGTGTCGCACCACGAGGAAACTGTGCGGAGAACGTGGCAAAATCCAAATTATTCACCGGCCAACTGGCGAATGGAGAGAGTCTCGCAGTGCCAGGGAGCAGTGGATGGAAATGCTGAGAACCACAACATGCACGCAACCTACCAAGATGTGAAGCGGAACTTCCAGAAAATGGAACATTTTTTACACGTGTGTATCGGAAAGAAGATACTATGAAGGGAAATTTCCTGGGAAGAAAGCAGAATGGAATTCAACAACCAACCTGGCACCCACCACAACATGGAAATCCTGCCCTTACGTAGATACAGTAAGATATTAAATACATTTCCAAGTTGACCATCCAAGCACTGCACTGTCCCTGAGAATTAAATGGTAACCGAACATTGAATAAACTTTATGTGGTCGACATTCCAGGCCTATTCATAAAAATTACAGAAAGCGGCTTATACTCGGAGACATTATAAGTGAAGCAAATTCACTCTTCTTGACAACAGCCTTTCAAAAGAAATGGAGTTGATGTGTTTTACGAACTTTTCTCTCGTCTCGCGATGCGTGTGTGATAATACTCTACGGAACAATTAATACTACCGGTGATAGAAGACTGTTCTCCACTTGGAAAAAAGCTAGAATAACTTAGCTATGCAAAAATTATGTACTGCCAAAATTCAAGGCATGCAAGAGTTAGACTATCATAAGGAAACATGGCTGTCTCCAGCTGGGCTCAATTCAACTGCCACAGATTTACGCTAATACCTTTTATCAATTCCCCGTTCTATGTATTTGTAATAAAGTTTTATCGTAAAGCTGATCTTACGTCCGACGTTCTATAGTTTGTTCTTATTCTCAGACGCCCTGTAACTCCAGATTCTGTGATCTCATCGACGTGCTCATCAAACCATTCGTGCCTAGAGACGATGTGGGCAAGATCCCGGTGTTCTCCTCAAATTTGATTCGACAAAAACAACATTCTGTGATCTGTTCTGAACTTAGTGTTTACCCGGGCGCTAATACCCTGGCTGGCTGGTGATGTGCCGCATGCCAACAAGGGAAGTTGTTACCCAACATTTGTAGGACCAACACGATGACTGTGACCAGACAAGCTCCGACTAGCTGTGCCACCGCCGCCGAACCTCAGCAATTATTTCTGAGCCCGAGAACAACGGAGATTCGAACCCTCAGAATCATATCTTTTTGCAAAATTCTGGAATGTATCACAGTGAATGTGGCTGAACTGATTGTTACCTGACACTCAGAAAGGACTGGAAGGTCTTGTGAGGTACGCATTCCGAGCAGAGTTGGGGGGGGGGGGAAGTAGTTGTGACAAAGTATTCCGATTTAATAGCTTCATTGTGCGAAGAGCACGAAATGCCGTGGCATGGCCGAAATGCCCCGTACATGGAAGTTACAGAATCAACAAATTTACTGGATTCTTATTTAAAAAGAGTGTCACAAAAGTTGTCAACGGCTCCGTGCATTGTGGAGATAATTCGCTGCTGTCTCTGCTTTTGGGCGCCAGCTGAAACGCAACAGAAGACACCGAGCATCGCGACTTGACACACATGGGGCGATATGAACGGCGTTACACATGGACTTTGTTCGGAGATCCACAAGGTAAGGTACAATTTTGCTGGTAATACTCAGGAAGTGAGGTTGTTACGGAGTCTCTAGACGTTCCCTTGACATTTGAAATGGGACTTGTTTGGCTTGTACTGTACGTGACAAACTAAGGAGAACCGAACTGGCCACACCTCACCATCATAGCTTAAAAGACCTTACCGTAATCATACCTCATCTAATCTAACCTGCGCGCTAAATATTGGGACGTATAATCCAAGTTGTAGTGCCAAAAAATCGAGGCTACTTCTGTGCCGCCTTTACTCATCTAATACAAAGATTACACTCGCAAAAGTCTATGGAACTTCTATGCCAACTTTGTTCATCAAATAGATGAGAAAGGCAGAAACTGAAACTGGCAATTTAACTGGAATAAGGCATTTGCCCAAGATGTGAATAACAGCTTTGACATAGCATTAGAAAAACACATATGTTTTTGTATTGTTTATGTCCAAATTCAATTTGACACCTCAAACTAATAACTTTAATAAGTATGGAAAACAGTACCGGTTTCACATTTTTTTTACAACCGTAATAGTGTTGCTCTACGGATAAAATAATTTCATTCGTTTTGCATTGATACCGTAACGGAGGGTGAAATTGAAACGGAGGGCGAGTTCGAAAGGCTTCCAAAAACGTTTTGTTTTTAATGTAATGTGTAAAACATTAAAGGTATATAAAACTAGGTATATAGGTCTATAATATACACAAATATTTTACATATTACATTAAGAACAAGAGGTTTTTTGAAACCTTTCAAGCTCGCCCTCCGTTTCAATTTCACCGGCCGCTACGGTACATTTTATTCTATATATTATATATGAAAGTAATGTATAGGTACTGGTATGTACTTGCTATTAAGGTTAATTAAATAGATTTCTACCATTGAATATAAATGTACCATAAAATATTTAATATGCAGAACATAATTAAAAATTTTATATGCATCAGAATGTGCACAAAATGTTTAGGAAAAATATAAGCCATTTGATAATTTTATAATACAGTACTGTATACCACAGTACAAGAAAAAGTATGTACTCATCTACTACCTTTGAACGCTAGCTCCTTCTTAAATTGAAGATTCAACTCAGTCAAATTCAATTCAATCTTACGTTCCATCTCTATTAAAAATTCGGTAGAACACGGGTGGCATATGGTAGCCCCGCACACGGTCGAGAAAAGAAGAGGCGCATTCGAGAGGCTACCGCGCTGCTCGGTCGCCAAGGGCGTTTTTAGGCTGGCAACATCGACCTCGTTCCGAAAAAGATTCACCCGAGCAGTGAACGCTTCGCCGCGATTGCCTGACCGTGTTCCCCAGGTATTCCGGGCCTTCGCGAATGTAGCAGAATATTGCTGCTTTGGGCAAGCGCGGCGAAGAGTTCACTGCTCGGGTGAATCTTATTCGGAACGAGGTTGATGTTGCCATCCTAAAAATGCCCTTGGCAACCGAACAGCGCGGTAGCCTCTCGAATGCGCCTCTTCTTTTCTCGACCGTGTGCGGGGCTACCATATGCTACCCGTGTTCTACCGCTACCATATGCTACCCGTGTTCTACCGCTACCATATGCCACCCGTGTTCTACCGAAAAATTTTAATAGGCATATGCAGGGATTCATTGATGTAACACCAGAGGTAGAATAAGTGTGAGTTATATCCACTTTGTTTCCTTTGAAACTATTACCGGCTCTGAAGTAACTACTCGTCGGTTTTGAAACAGATGCGTATCATACTCGCACAAAAGCAATATACAAATCATTGTAAGTTTCGCATTTTAGAAATCCGCAGTTTTGAGGGTACCAATGTATGGAGGTACTCGACACCTTGTCCACTTTCTATACATGCTATGAAAACTGCAGGGGAGCTTATAGTTTGAACACATTTTGGATTGTGAGAAATATGCAAGCCGAAACCATGATCGCGGCTATGTAATCGAACGGAAAGGTAGACGGCTGTGCAGCTTTGATCGTCAGTGTGTATAGGGCTTCACCAATGGGTTCGCCGATCCTTTGTTATTGGGAGTTGCGTCTAAGGATGATTCTCTAGTTGGTTACGTTAGCCTTATCTATTCCTTCGAAACATATTTCCGTGCCCATTTTGCTTCCTTCTGTTTCCCCTTGCTTAATTCGCTAAAAAAATGTAGTTACAAAACCTGCACACATTCCTTCGCACCTCCTGGGCAGACCTGCCGCGGCATGCTCCTATAGCAAGAGACAGGCAGTTTTCGTCAGCCGTGCACACTATGGCAAGTTTTCCCACAGGAGCACTGGCAACTGTGCTGGTTATGGGAGAAAGCTTTCATGTGTGAAGAGAATAAGTTTCATGCGTCGTGTCTTGCTTTGAACCAGAGCGGCAGGTACCATGCTCCTGTGTGCCCATCTGGG
>LQNS02278101.1:5173265-5190614 GCA_001587735.2 Parhyale hawaiensis | reverse complement strand
GCTTTGGAGTTATTTTCTAAAACATGAAATTTATGAAGGTAATAATTGCGCTTTGCGCGTCGCAATTTTCCAGTAAGGGTATTTTTAAAGTTATTATAAACGTTGTAATTTAGAAGTCCGAATTTATACTGTCTAAAAAGATAATGCTTGTGATGTATTAGGCGACGAAATTCTGTTGTAATCCAGGGTTTGATGAGGGTGTTCAATCTAAGAACACTTCCCGCCCGTGGAGAAATATATGATCAATAAATAAATAAATATGAGAGGGCACAGCATCGTCAGAGGCAGCGTTAGGGTAACATGTCTAGTACCCGTCCACCATGCTAGTAGCCGTCCACTTGGATTTAAAAACTTCCTGTGGGAAAACTAGCCGTACTAGAGAGCCATACATAGACTTAAACTGTAGGGTACGATTTAGCCTACAGTTTAAGCCTATGTACGGCTTTCTAGCACTGCTAGTTTTCGCATAGGAAGTTTTTAATTCCAAGTGGACGGCTACTAGCATGGTGGACGGGTACAAGACATGTTACCCTAGGGAGTCTCTACTGAGTATTGACCATCCACATCGCTGGAGTGAGCTATAGAGTTTTCCAGTTTCGGTGCTGAACCGTCGTTGCCGCCCCTTGTTGGTCCCGCTGGTGGTATCATTGCTGATCCCTTGGCTAGGGCGGAAACCTTGTTGGCTCACTTTGACGGAAAGCAGATCAGAGATGTGTTGTCATTGCCTCATGGATGTCACCCTGAACCTCGTTTAACCTCTTTGGCGTTGAGATCTGGTACTATCAGGGTGCTGCTAAAGGTCTTGATCCTTATGGAGGTGTGGACCCGGTGGGTTTGTTTCCTCTGTTTTATAAGCAGCTTGCTAACGTTCTCGCCTCTAAGTTTGGAGTGATCTTCCGGCACCTGACACGGTTAGGAAATTTTCCCCGTTGTTGGCGTACTGGGAATATTACTCCCATTCCCAAGGGTCCAGTGTCGCCCCATGTCGCCAACTACCAACCTATTACGCTGACGCCCATTTTGTCCAAGGTGTTCGAGAAATTGGTCGCTTCTAAGCTTGGATGTTTACTGAGGCTACGGGTTTGCTGCCTGCTGGTCAGTTTGCGTACAATACTGGGGTGTGTCGCAATCAGCATTTTTGTGTTACCGGTCCTACACCGCGTAGCACCTGTGACCCTGCCAGTCACCACCCGTGTAGCCATCATAGCTCAAATGACGACTGCGACACGGGTTACGGCGATGCAGGTCACCGAGCACAAACGTCTATTTTGAATAAAAGGAGCAGTAAATTTATTCAAATACGTAACAAATAAACACCTTACACTAAAATAAGTACATTAGATCAGAGACCTGGAACATTCAATGAGAAAATTTCAAATCAAACGGAATTTTAAAATTTTTGATCTTACTCCGATCGTCGCTAAATGGCATTTTCACAGGTTACGGTAACCTTATTTTAGGTTGTGGTAGCCCGGATTTGGCGTGATTGCGACACACCCCTGGTTTGGGTTGTTGTGATGCACTGTTGTCGGTGTCTCACCATTTACGGTCTGCGCTGGATTGTGGGTCTGAGGGATGCCTCATACAGTTGGACTTTAGCGCGGCGTTTTACAGGGTCAGTCACAGACGTCTAGTGTACAAGTTGGAGGGGTCGTTTGGTGTGGGTGGTAGGGTTCTTTCCGAACGCAGAAAGTGTCTGTTGACGGCTTTTTTGAGCGCCTTTGTCGCGGTGGAGTGTGGCATCCCTCAGGGTAGCGTACTTGGCCCGCTACTGTTCGTTCTGTATGCTAGTGACGTGCTCTCTTCGCTAACGAAAATGATGATCAACTATACCGGCGATTCCACTTTGATGGCGGTGATACCTGCCCCCAGCACGTGTAATAATGTTGCCCAGTCTCTGAATAGGAATCTGTAGCACATTAGCGCATGGTGCTCGGCCTGGAGTATGAAGCTGAATGCTAGTAAGACCAAGTCTATGATTGTCAGTCAGTCTTGGGCACTTTTACCACAGCATCCACATCTGAAGATAGATGACACTTTGCTTCAGGAGTCTAGCTCCTTGGAGATTCTCTGTGTTATCATTGACAAGAAGCTTACCTTTGAGCGGCATATTAGGCGACTGCTGTCGCGTGCTTCCAGTAAGACTGGGCCCCTGCCTAAGGTGAATTCTGTGTTTGATGAGAGTGAGGTTGTCTGCAGATGCTTTTATGCTTTCTTGCTCTCTGTGTTGGAGTATTGCTCACCGACCTGGGCTTCAGCTGCTGACAGTTACTTGCGTCTGCTGGACCGAATTATTAGTTCAGCCAGCAGGCTGGGTGCCGAAAATAATTTGGTGAATCTGTCCCATAGGAGAGAGGGGGCCGGACTGTGCATGTTTTAAAAGGTTTACAACAATGAAAGTCATTGGTTGTATTCTTCTGTCCCAGCCCTTAAGGTCTCAAGGAGGATTACACGAGCTGCGGTTGACGCGCACTCTTAGAATCTGGAGAGTGTTAGATGCAGAACTCGTCAGTTCAGTCGGTGTTTCGTGCCCTGGTCTATTTGGGTTTGAAATTCATTACCGGCGTCGGCTTTTGGTCGTGTTGGCCTGAAGGCGTTTAGATCAGCTGTTAATGGCTTTTTGTTGGATTTTCTTTAGCAGCGTTTCGGGCTTCCCGGTGTTGCAAAATGCTTCATTTGGGTTGTTATTACTTATCCGTAGCGGCCTCAGCGTGAAGTTTTAATAATAATGCATTGTAACACTATGTAAAATTTTGTATAAAATCTCAGCCGTCAGTAGGCCTATGTCTTTTACGTCATAGCAAGTGCCAATGGTAAACTGTGAATACTTCTCTTGATTTTGAGTAAGTTTTCATTCGCAAAGACGTTCATTTTATCGTGTTGATCAAGCTCATTCACTTGAAGTCACGTTCGCGGTAACTTTTGTTCCAGAAACCTGGAACGTTTCACAGCTCGTGCAGCGGTGAGCCCCCGATAGAGTTTATAGGCATTTTTATTTTCTAGTTCGTTTTACTTTTTTCGTTTTGTGCGCTACTACTTCTAGCAAAATATTCCCTGTTTTCCTGTGATCGCGAGATCAACTGAATTCTTCTTGATTGCCTTACTGCTCTTTAAAACTTTTTTATTGTTTATTGCGATTTTAACTGTAACAGGTGAGGGAATATCAATTCACTTTTGAAATTGCTTGGCACTGACAATAATATGTCGTAGAAAAGTTGATAGACGTTCTACTAAAAATATAAATTTACGTTTTGGTAAAATGTAGAAAAAGAAGGGAATGCATTGTGATATCTATTCTCTATCAACCTGTTATTTCGCATCCCTATAAAACTCATTAACATAACTTACCTTGATGGAAGAGTTCCAGTTGAGGACGCTATAGTATACCAAAATAGCTACTTATAGACTTGTGTGGCTATACGGTCTCTTATTGCTTTGAAAATTGCATTGCGCTTCCAAAGTTCGGAATTGCCAACTTTATTCCCGAGTAGCAGTTTAATGTCTTACGGAATTTCTCTTTTGCTATAATTTATTTTTTTGTTCAATTATAATTGATAAAAAGTAAACAACTGCTCGCACGATATGCTCAGTTCGTTCTGTAACGAGTTTAAGTTGATTTCTAATGCAAAATAATAACAATAAACATCCTATATTGAACAGTCAGGCTCACTAGCCTCCTTGCACTGTTGCTGCTCGGCTTCAGGGCTTGTATCGATGCAAACCTGTTCCGATGCGCCTGCTCCTGTTACTTAGCAGTAAGTGCAACCGCAGTGCTTATCTTAATTACAATACACGGACCCTTGCACACCAGACAGCTTCCTTCAATAGTGCGGCGCTGCTGTTACCAACCGCCTGAAAAATATTGTTTGTACCATCTAATTGCTATCGATTCAAATTTTACCGCCCCATAGCCCATTCGGTCTCGCTTCCAGTTGCGTTATTGCTATAGAAATTGGTGTTTAACTGTAGGCAATAGGGTTAGACATAGGGTTAGATTAACTCGGTTTACCTGCATTATGGAAAGTCGAAGCCCCATTGGCAACCCATAGGCTACCTAAGCCTTTACCGAGCTTTGCAAAAGTCCTGACCTGTTTTAATAATTTGCCATCCGAAGTTTGTAAAAGCTTTGTTAATAATGAAATAAAACAAGATTTGTAATGTATTAGTTTATTATGATCTAAAAAAACATTGCTTTCAATGGGACCTAAATTGGGAGCAATGACACGCCCTAATCCTGGTCGGAAGTCCTTACACACAATACGGACGTAGTCCTTCCTCATCTGGGCCAAAGTGCGGTTCACAGGGTCTTTCAGCTCCTCAATATTGTTGTGGCGATCTTTGCATGCTAGACTCTCAATATGCACCATCTTGCTGAAAAGTATAATCTCCATCTTTGACGATTTTTCGGATCCAAGGAAGAACTTTCGTGGCCATGATATCCCTGTATTCAGCCCTTGTCAACCTGTAACCACCCTTGAACCACACTGGAGGCATTTTCTCTCCATTAGAGGCCAAAACGCCAAGCATCATCACAGAGGCCGGATGCTTTGTTGTGGAGACATAACGGACATCAGAGATGTCTTGGCCAAGGCTCACAACTCGATCGTTCTGTTTGTTGAAGACAGGATCCACGGTGAAGGTCTTCTCATCTGAGAAAATGATGACTCGATTTCCATGACTTTTCAAGCCTTTAAGAAGTCGGGAACATCGCTCTTGGCGCTTTTTAACCATGTCAGCCCAGCAGCGGTCTTTTCTCTGACTTTTTAAGCTCATCCTAATTTCACTTTTTACAGCTCTTGACACGGTTGCAACAGAAATCTTCTCCTTCTTCGCAAATTCAATCATTTTGAGTTTCGGATCATTTTCAAAGGCTCTTCGAACACTCTTCCGTTGAATAACTTGTGGTCTGCCTGGGCGTTGTCGATCTTTGAGGCTTTCATTATTCTTAAAGCGGTTTTCAACCCGTTTCACCGTTGATAAACTGACATTTTGCAATCTAACAATGTCCGCCTTCTGGTGTCCTGCGCGAAGGAGAGCTGCTATCTTTATCTTTTTTTGTTTTCATTACCAACAATGTACAAAAATGAGCACTGTTACAAGTTATTATATTATCTGAAATAGCTTAGGAATGAGCCACTGGCAATGAATTTCATCAAGTCTTTGAGATGAGTTTAACAGTTTGAAAATACAAAACAGGTCAGGACTTTTGCAAAGCCCTGTATTAGGCCTTCCGCACGTCTGTCCTTCATGTCCACAATGCTTCCTTTCATATTTTTATACTTCTTCTGATGATATTGTTTTCTTTTCTTCTTCTTTCCCAACTCGCTGTTCTCATGCACGTTGAACCAGTGTTAGTACACAGCGTGGGTTTCACTCTTCTGTCAACACGCTCTACGTCTCTTCCTCTTCCCCTCTTGAACCCTCTTGCTGTGGCTAGGGACGTTTTAACTAATCCCTGAGGTACAGTTATGTGCTAGAACTGTACACACCCTTACCATAATGGCCATGTCTTAGCCACCATCATGACTGAGTGCCTTTCGAGTCTTGGAAATGCTTCTGGGTTATATATATACCCGGTATATAGAGTACTAGTGAAAAGCATAGCAATATACACGGTATTTTTCTGACGTCTTTCAAGAAGTTCTAAATGTTGAAAGATAACCAAATGCGGAAGGGCAAACGTATACATCTATTACGTTTCAAGTTAAAGAACCATTTACATTGCTTACATTACGTACAATTTTTTGTGAAAAATACAGGAAACTGTTTAGTTTTTCATGCTACTTCAGTTTATATTTGCACTTTCAAGTTGGTACTTTATTGGTAACACTGCACTGTGTTAATCCATCATTTGCCTGCTGTCTGACCTTTGCATAATTGATTTGATTTATGTTACATTAATTACATGTAAATAATCTAATAAAAGCAAAAACAGGTCTTGTCCTATAGTACTTTTTACCAGTACTATGCATATTTATAGAACAAAACTTCCGCACCAAGAAAACGACAGATAACGCCTTTTCATCCGTAACCCGAAACTAATCATAAATGGGCAAGCCATTAGAACAAACCGAACACTAAAACTGTACGGAGAGCCTGATTTTCAAGAAGGGCTTTGGCCAACCCAGCCAAATGTTCGGTCGCCCGCTCACGAATTTGCTTACGCCACAAGAGTTCACAAACTGGGGTAACTTTCAATGCAAGAATCAGATTTTACTTCGAAGTATTTTAATAAACATCCCCTCCTGTGTACTTAACCTAAAAATGACCGCTTGAATGGGTCAAAATGCGTCGACGACTTTTTAACACCGGACTTCATTCACCTCACGAGTGCACAATCCTGCTGCGGGTTCTCTCGCCTTGAGTGGCAGCTTGGGCTTGCAGGGAGAGGCAGGAATGAATCATCTTCATAGGGTACGTAACCATTGACCTTTTGTTTAACTGGTTTTCTTCTTAAGTAGTCCAACAAATTTATATGTGTTCTATATATATGGTATGGTTCTGGTATTGATATCATTCATAGCAGTGGCAAAAATAATATTTTGTGCATTGAAGTTTATCTTTTCAGGGATACTATTCTGAGTGAGTCTATTCAAATCTTAAAGATACTCATACTGAGCCGAGCTAAAGAGTCGTCACTATCGCACATAAGTGTAAGAAGTACCTGTGCAGATTTCAAAGAATGTAGCAAAAATCGCACGGCAGCGTCCAGACTGTCGCCCTGCACACTATAACGAGAAGAGTACCGCGCCAGCGCGATGCTCGATCAGTGCAGATGTTCAGCAAAGCTTCGTTACTCGCCCTTTTTGGTTAAAGAAAGCTGCAGGTTTTGTCACTATGAATAAATTAATTAATTAGAGTATTGACAAACTATGAATAAGATGTCATTGTGAATGCTGATACCATTTGTGAATGTGCGTTCTCTAGCAATGCAAGTTCTGCCAACTGAGCTTGCATGGGCTGACATTTTAACATCACTGTTTTGGTTACCACACGGTAGTTGTATCGTGGGCATAGCGCCATTTTCAAACGGCTGGCTTGGAGATCAAGTTTAAAATGGCTGTCAGTTAAAGAAACTTGAAACGTGGAGATACTCGACAATTTTCTGTTCGTCATTCGCAGAGCAAAGTGTGCGAACACTTTGTTTCCTCTATCGAACACAACTGTGTGCCCATAAAACGTCGCTAAAATGTTTTCCGTCAAGTCAGTTTGCTTAACTAGTGTCTACTGTAGTAAAGGTTTATATTTCTGTTCAAAACGCAGTGAATTAGAACGTAGAGAAGCGCTAGGCTTTATTAATTTGATTAATTTCTGTAAAGCAACTTGAGAAAAAAATTTTTAGAGAACACCTAATATGTTCGTTTTGCGTGAGTGGTTCAGCGTGAACGGCTTTATTTGCAGCATACATCTTGAAAAAAAAAAATATCCAGCACGTTGGAAACGTGTGAAAATGCGGACAGTTTCGACTTACCGAAGAAAATTCGCAGCGATCTGGGAAACGCAACACTGCGGACCCATTTTTGCGGTCGTCTGGAAGGAGCTTTCCTTAAATGTCCAACTAGTTTGGCTAACCTAATGCAACTTACTGAACAAACCCCTTTTGTATCCAGAAAATTGATGGGTCAATGAAAAATAACTAAATAGCCCAATTCAGCTCAGGTGCTTCACGATCACACTTCCAAACTCTCTTTTAGTGTTGCGTCAGTCATCCTGTACAGTACTCGTATGCAGGGAATTCACCATTTACCGCTCCATACTGCTTTCTTTCCTTGTGCCGTGTCAATGATAATGGCTGAACATGGCTTCAAATAGGGTAAGTGTGCTATTTGTGTATAGTAAAAGTTTGCTACACTTTTATACTCCCTGTGGAAGAACGATAGAGTGCTGAGCTTGCACGCTGGAGGTCGAGTGTTCGTCTCACTGTTGGGCAGGTGAATTCTTGCAATTTTCGGCTCGCAACATCAGCGCTTCTTATGTTGACAGTCCACTACGAGGGCACTGAACTAACTAGAAATAGAGACGTCTGCTAGTCGTTGTTGTCACTTGAGCTTTCGGTATCTGATGCCACAGATCTGATAGTCTGTGGTCGTGCACTCGTGTAGGGTCTAGCGGGCATATATCGACAGCACGAACGAGTGCATGTGGATTTCCCAGTTTTAGTGCGTGGTCAAGTTGATTTTGCGTCAACCTAAATGACCAGCATCCATGGGGCACCAGTGTTGTGCACTGCAACTGCCCTAAATTATATTAATGATATCAATGCAGACGTTAAGTAAATCGTTTCACTACCTTTTGGCCAAAAATCTGCGGTAAAGCGCGTTACGCCTAATTGGTAACGTATGGTCATGTTGTATCTACAGAAAATACAGACTTACCCTAAGTAAAAGCTAGCTCATTTTGTGTTAGCATTATTTCGACAGCGATGTATAGAGGCATGCACGTGGTGTTGAGTTGCTACCGCCCAAAGAGTCGGGTAACGTCATGCCTGAACTCCAGTCTCGTTACCTGACACGTTCCGGAGCAGTTGCCACTCACCAGGGCATGACAGTGGCACTGTATATAACCTCAGCACTGCCTGAGGTCTGCCATCAGGTGCTGCAGTGCTACCTCCTGGTGAGCTTCAGACTACTGCTCCTATCCTCACCAAGGTAAGATAGTAAACGGGCAATGACAATGCAGAGTCAGCTTCTATAACCTTTTTCTATATGAATAAGCTAGCGAATTGTAACTATTTGCCTTGTATGCATGTAGAATAGCGAAAGCACAAGTTAAGTAGTAGTAGTAGTAATAGTAGCGTAAAACTGTTGTAAAAGTCGATTGATACAAAGGCATAAATTCTATAATTTAATCACTCTGCAAAAGTTTGAAAGCATTACCAATAGCTATTAGTTCAGGAGTTTCGTATTTTTTCATTACCTTTTGACGTTATTAGTTATAGCAGTGAGCTGCATTTTTTGTTTTAAAAATAAATTATAGTTTAGCAGCTGTTGATCCTTTATACTGACCATTGTAAAATGTATTCGCTTCGTCCTCTTGGATCGGAGTAATCTAATCTTATTAACTTTAACTTGTTTAAAACTTCAATTTATTCCCATTATTCTTGATTGATACTAAGGACGTCTCAAGTGTAAGTACTTTGCGTACGGTTACTGAAACTTGATAATATGAATCGCATCTAACACGCAAACCTTATAATCTTTATAGGTTAAAGCTAATCGGATTAGGACTGGTCCGTATGGGGCTAAGTTTATGTGGCGTATGTGATTAATTGATTGATAATATTTAGCACATAGAGCGATGTAACTGATTGTGAACATGTCGCAGGTCCCTCAGTCTCTCCCTTGCAAGTTGATGCCCAAAGTTTCTTCGCTGCTGAAATCCATAAAGTGAGTCTTTCATTCTGCTTTAAGATGAAATTAGTCTCAGAAGCTCGTGAATTTCGTTACTACTTTAAGAAAACTTAACAGCTCTAAGATGAAATTTTCCAGGAATTTCGTGAATTTTTGAATATTGGAGTTAATGACATAGTTTGTTGCACTGAAGGAGGTGCTGTTGAAAACCAGCGCTCTTTAACGTGTACCGATACCAAATACTTGCCTTAGTTAGCGTGCTCGAGTCTCACGCCAAAGTAAGTATTTGTAGTCAGTGTACGGGAATAGCCGCTGGGACAACAATTTCCTCGGTGTATACACGCGACTTCTGCGCCAAAGGCAGATTTTACGACAAGAAAATGAGGCATTGATAATAATTTTGTGAACTGTTGAAAGAGTGGAGGTAATGGCATGCATGATTAAAACAATACTGTGATAGAGATTTGGATACATTATACAGATATAATTATAATTAGAGGAGGTGGTATGGCCGATGCATGAGAAATATATGTAGGGTCTGATTCAGCGAGTGTAACGAACGTGGGTGAATATGCATTTAATTAGCGAGGATGATAATTCCTCAATGTGTAGATATTAAAGCGAAAACATGAAAGAGTACCATGGCATGGCATGAATGTCATGCTTATGATGGGCTAGGCTGGCGAACATGACGACAATGAGTGAATGAGCTTGACTTCGATAAATAGAGAACTACTTGTCTTCGCGGAAACCCTCGGACAGCAGCTTGGCAGAGTCGTACGCGACAACAGTCTACCTGGCACTGTGCCACCAAACAGACTTTGCACGTTATACAGTGCGGGCACACAAATGAAGCCCCGCACTGTCGCCCGTACAGCCCTCGCTATTTACATCGGGTTGTGAAGATATTATCCTCAATATTATAGTACTGATATTATCAATATAGGGCATTCAGTATATAACTATTATTATTATTTTAATATCATCCAACTACATAACATAAAATTATGATAAATGATATTCATGAGAAGAAATAAGCATGACTTGTGTGCCAGTTTTAAGCTTTACGAGTAATTAGAACTAGTGTGAGTAAGACGGCTATGAGTAACTTCAATGAACACGAGTAAGAATAATGAGTAGCAGTAGATATGATGATGAGGTTGAGAAGCTGTAGCAAGCCTGAGTAGGTGTGAGCGTGAGTGACTGATGCAAATATGAAAATATGACTAGCTATATTGAATGTAAGTATGAGGAGAATGAGTAAACATGGTGTGCATGAGTTGTAAACGAGTATGAGTATAATAAGTATGACTTGGAGAGCAGGCTCCAGCATGACTCATGCCCCGCAGGCGCTCTCTCTCTGCCCTCAGGATGAGCCGATTTGGTTACTTCGACAGCCGTAGAGACGGCGACGGCTACGATGACCGTAGAGATGACAACGGCCGTTACTATGGACGCAGCCGCTATAGCAGTGGGCGTTACGGCGACTCTTACGGGTACGGAGGTGACGGATACGACAACGGCCGAGGGTACTATGGTGGAAACGGTTACTACGGCCGCAGCCGATCTGCAGGTGGTGTGAGCCGTTTC
Source organism: Parhyale hawaiensis (assembly GCA_001587735.2). NCBI lineage: Eukaryota > Metazoa > Arthropoda > Malacostraca > Amphipoda > Hyalidae > Parhyale > Parhyale hawaiensis. Next base: position 5,179,674 of record LQNS02278101.1, on the reverse strand, counting down.
TCTGGTGACCGTTACGGACGAAGCCAATCGCGGGACTATGGAGGCAACGGCCGTAGGTACCGTAGCCTGTCCGGAGGAGACAGGAACTACGGCCGGCAGCCGTTCGAAAGAGCATTGTATAGCGGCAGTCTGGAACGGTACCGTGGCAGGTACGGCTGGTCTGACGGCTACGATAAAGATCAGTACGGCTACAGTGATCGCTACGGTTACGGAAGAGACCGCTATGGCTATGGTGGCGACCGCTATGGTTATGGTGGAGATCGCTACGGCTATGATGGGGACCGCTACGGCTATGATGGGGACCGCTACGGCTATGGAGGCGATCGCTACGGCTACGGAAGAGAGCGTTACGGCTATGATGGAGGTCGATACGGCGTTGGAGCAGATCGCTACGGAAGAGACCGTTTTGGCTCAAGTTATTACGGCAGCGGTGACCGATATACTCGAGGTGCTATTGGGTATGGACGTCAAGATGGCTACGGTCAGGACGGCAGCTATGGCAGGGATCGCCTCGGCTACCGCAGTGGATATGGCTCTAGTGACCGTTATGGTTACGGAGGAGACCGTTACGGTTATGGAAGTGACCGTTATGGTTACGGAGGAGACCGTTACGGTTATGGAGGTGACCGTTATGGCTTTGGAAGTAATCGTTTCGAATATGGAAGAGACCGTTATGGCTTTGGCGATCGCTTCGGCTATGGAGGAGACCGTTATGGTTATGGAGATCGCTCAGGCTACGGAGGCGACCGCTACGGCTATGGAAGCGATAGTTACGGCTACGGAAGCGATCGTTATGGTTATGGAAATGACCGTTTCGGTTACAGCGATCGCTACGGCTATGGAGGTGACCGATATGGCTATGGGGATCGTTCCGGATATGGAAGCGACCGTTACGGCTATGGCAGAGATGGCCGTTATGACTCTCGTGGGTATGGCGACAGGATTAGCCGCTACACCTCCGGTGATGGCCGCTACGGATACGATGACGACCGTTACCGTACGGTCAGCGGCCGACAACAGCAGCAGAGGTGGCTCAGCGGGGACAGATACGGCCGTGACCAGCCCGGCAGAGTCCGTTTCGACAGCGGCCGTTACGACGACTCCCGTGGCGGTTTCGACAGGAGTCGGTACGACAGCGGGGGCTTCAGGACCGGCCAGTACCCCTTCGGGCAGTCGGACCAGGAGCGAAGAGATCAATTCTCCGGCCGGCGGGATTTTTACGGGCGCACCTGGAGCCAGAGACCGGCGAGTGAAGGCTTCCGGGGCGCCTTCCCCTCCTACCGCACCGACGGCGACAGCAACATCAACAGGAGGTTAGTTAGAGTCCAATACCTAGTAGAGATAAAGATACGTTTTAGTTACAGCCTAAATCGAGTATTTTGTGGATAAAATTTGTTAGTCTTTCCCCCATGTCACACCGACGGAAGCTATAACAGGAGGTTAAAATCGAATAGTTTTGGGTGATTTTTTTTAAGTTACTCATTAAATTGAGTGTTTTTTATGAAATGTGGATAGTCTTGCCGTCGTACCGCAGCGACAGGAATATCAATAGCTGGTTCGAGTAGCTTGAGTGAAAAGTTGTTTTAGTTGCGGACTGAATTGAACATTTTAAGAATGAGATGTGAACTGAATGCAGTGAAATTTCAGTTCCGAAGATGAAAATTCACTAGGATATTCGCTGTTTCTATTCAAATTTCCATTATAAATTATCCAGCTATTTTTAACGCACCGTTTCAGTACAATTGTCATCATTCGAAGCGTCAGTTACAGCCAATATAGTAAAGCGAAATCGGCCGTAAATACAGTCCATTCCCTCAAATTTAGTGAAAACGTAAATTAGTCAGAGATAAATGGATGAACTTTTCTGGTTCTGGGTGCAATCATCGGTAGCTCTTAAATGAACAGAAAATAGTTATATGATTGTTGTATGAAACTGAAATATGACTAAAATTTCAAATTCTTGCATTGATAATTAACTTTAAAAGAATGAATGAATGGGTGATAACGACAAGCGTGATTGCACACCATGCAGTTCTTTCTGGTTTAACCCTTTCATGCCCAAATTAGAAAATAGTTTTCACATTAACAGTTCACTTGGAAACTTAACGAAATGGTTATCTATCAATTAGATAGCTACATTGAAATTCAAGTTTCAAAACAACAGCAGTAGAGGAGTCATGCATTCACTGTAAACTAATACTGTATCTACGCAATCAATTAATTATTGAAATGCCTATTTTAGTGCAATGAAATTATAACATCCAAAAAACATCGATGTTGATGTTGACACTGAGTTGTATAATAACAATATTGAAAAAAATAGCGCGTAGGTAGTGTTATAGTTTTTAAAAGTGTAATTCTTTATTGCGTCTAATACATGACTAGGTTCGAGTCATCCTACCGAGGGCGTCGAGGGGCGCCGTACCCGTACTCGAGGGGACCGTCGGAGGAGAGGGACGGCCGACGTTTCGAGATGCAGGGAGCGTTCCAGTACCGCGGGGGTGGCCAGTTTGGTACACAGCTTGGTCGGGACAGAATGCCACCACCCATCCCACCCTTCTCTGAGCCTCGTTCTAACTACCCCGCTACTTTGGTAAGTGTACCATAATGGATCTTACTTTTGCAAGTGTATCGTTATAGATTCATCTATAGGTATGCTTACAAGGTACAACCACCCATCCCATTTTCCTTGAGCCTCGTTCTAACTACCCCGCTACTTTGGTAAGTGTTAAAGGACTCGCCTACTAGTTGATGTGTATTGTAATTATGTCTCGGTAATGCAAGTGGAACCTAGAAAACGCTTACAATGAAATGAATTACGGTGCCCGTACGCGGTTCTAGATCCTCGATGGCGGTATTCCCATTCCAAGTGGAAAATACCTCAGGTTCGGTTACTTTACGTTTACGTTTGCGTAAGCTGTTTCCAACTATCGGGTGGTCCAAGGCTAGTCATATATTCCATTTATCTAGCAACCGGGAATGTTTGTGTGGTTTTAATAGTGAACTGTATATCAGAAAAACCCAAGAGATTGCTGGGTTACGTATAATTGTTTTTACTTTTATTACATTTTCATATACATTTATTCGTCGTAACACTGATTGAAGGTACATCAAGCGCTTCCGCGATGAACCTCTTTGAATAAAATCATATTAAAAGGTACATTGTAGCTACAATATGATGCATAAATATGCCTATTGTTGTACGTCGCTTATTTTGATAGCGCTGTGTTAAAATAGCGATGCAATATTTTCATTATACAACATGTAATGTTATATAAACAATGTGAACCAACGTAAACAAGTGCTAGGAAGCTAAGATAAGAACCGTTTCTACGGCCCAGCAATATGCATGAAGCCAGTTTTGTTTAAGATATATGTTTAAATTTCTACTACATACCACAGAACTATTAAGCATATCACATTTAATTCATTACCGATCACTAGACGAAGCACACTAGAAAGACAAACGTTTGTAAGTCCCTAGAAAACATGTTGCCAATAAGTCATGTAGTGGGATAAGCTTGTAAAATGGAAGCACATAGTTAAAAAAATTCCCATAGTTTCTTAACTTGCCTTGCCGTATTTTTATATTTTTAGGTTTGTAGATGAGTTATAGTGAATGATAAGAAATTTCTGGAAATGTTAAAAGGTAGTTCTTTCAAGTACTGAGTACCCGTGTTGAAAACGTATAAGCATCACGATAGAAAACATACTTGTAAGTGGGGTCTACGTTTCGCTCAATGCACGTACGGCACGACCCTTCCTATTTCTCCTTGAACCATCGAATTTTATTTCCCAGGAGACTTGACTCACTCAATAAATTCATTTTTCACTGCACCACAGGCGCTGACATGGAACGACGAGGACCGCTATGGGGCGAACGGCACTAACTGGTCGCGGGAGCTCGCGGTGAGGGCGGCCTATGACCTCATGCGCCGCCGGTACTACGAGCGGGCGGCTGACCCCTCGCAGAACCCCACGTGGCTCCAGAGGGGAGGTTAGTCGTGCGACCAAGACACACGAAAATGAATCGTCATTGCACATATACAGTTTATTCTTTGGTTATTTGGTCTCTCCGTGCCAACGTGAAGGATTAGATAGGAGAAAATGATACGCTGAATGGTAAAAAAGTCATTGCCGCGGTAAACTTTAGGAATGTATGTACTGGAAGACGACCGAAAAACCTCTACAGTATAGGTGGTGGCATAGATGCCAGCTTCAATTTCCTCCCTCTGCGAATAGGCTATATTTTGTTCTGTGTGGTCAAGATGCACAAACCGTTACGATGCCGTACGGGCCAGTATTCCCGTTCGTTTTTTCCATCGTGTGTGGATGTTTGGAATGGTCTTGATGGCTCTGTCTTTGCTGGTGCTGGTATTGGCGGCTTTNCTATTCTTTTGTTTTCTCCACCCGCTGGGCTGGTTGCGTGGGGGTTTGTTAACCTCATGGAGTTTCTCCGTTCCTGCGTCGCCAGTCTGGTGTGATTTAATAATAATAATAATAATAATTTAATAGAAGATGAACCAAGTAGAAGAGAAAAATATTCCTGAGAATAGAACCAAGAAGAAGAAGAGTGCAACAAATAGTAGCATTTCTATAAGTGTTCTGACATTTACTCTGCAAATTACACATAACATCAAGGAACTATTGTTTGCCAGATGCAGAGTGTATGCAATGTAACTTGAATCTTTGTTGTAAAATCCGTAGAGTTTTGTTTTCGTGACCTCTTTTTTTTTTTTTTTTATGAAAATTAGACAAATTTCAGCTAACGCCGGCCATATAGCTTGTGGTATTTCTAAAACAATCGTTGTAGTTAGCGTAATGAAATAAACTGTCTTTGAAGATTTTTGTATATGATGTAAACATGATAATGAATATGTGATAAGCACTTTCAATATTCTTGCCATTGGTACAGCTGATGTTAACTCAAAAAGAGGCATCAGGTTTGATCTTTTATGAATTCAACATAACTTGCGATCGGTGTCAACATAATTTCGGGAAAATTGAGTTTCTTTCTTGAATGCAAAATTTTGAATTTATTTTAAACTATGTGCATATCAAACTCTTCTTCTTTCTTTCATTTAATGTTTGGATTAGTGTATTATCTAGATAACAATACATACATTCAAATGTTTGCAGCAAACAATGCCTACAACACGGCGGCCATTTCCCCCGAAGTCTTACGCGTGGACTTTGTGGACTTCCGACCTACTGAAAACGCCAGAGAGCACCGGACATTCGAGTACGAGCTCGTCCAGGACAGGGAGCAGCCGACCCCTGTCTACCGACGTGGCCAGTCTTTCCTCGTCACGCTGGTTGGTCTAATGCATCTTTTTTCATATTATCCATCTGAAAACGAACATTTGTAGTTTGTGTTGAAAGAGTTGCTAATACTTCACCCAATTTCAATCAAGAAGATATTTCGATGATACACGATGGTTACATGATGCTGCACATGGTTCAGGATGATAGCTGCCAAGTTAAAGTGGGGTAAACTTTTCTAACTAAAATTCGGCAAGTAGCCTGGGGTGGACAAGAATCTTTGAAATACTTATGTTATCTGATGTATTCGATGCTGACACCACATAAACCCTTCAGCAGTAACAGAAGTACAAATATATTTCTCCCACAGCGATTCCAAGACCGTGAGTACAACCCTGACCGTGACAACATCTACCTCAACTTCTACTTCGGCCCTAATCCGTCCGTGCCGAAGAGGACGCGAGTGGTGCTGAGGGTGAGCCCTGACCAGGAGTTCCAGCGCGTGCCGCACCAGTGGGACGCCAGGATCCAGAACAGGGACGCTTCCAATGTTACTGTTGAGGTGGGTAGAGGATATGTGTTGTAAAACCTGTCTGAAGTGTGCCAAGATCTGCAGAACTGAAACTTCCGTTATTGCCGTCGAAGTACGTGGATGTCTTCCATGGTAGAGTGTTTTCCCAGTCTCAGTATAATTATGAAGCCAATCTTATCTTGCAACAAGACAAAAGGAATCTAAATACAATTTTTCTTCGCCTATACCATGGTCCAAAGCGAGGACCCTTCATCGCTTCTGGCGAGCATAGGTGGATTTATTACGACGTAGGATGTATCTCTGAGTTAACTACTGCTAGTACGTACAATGGTACGGTCAACATATGAGCGGGCTTACAGGTCGCAAGTCGCCTCTATACACAGTGGAAGAAATGTTGCACCCAAACATAGCACGCTTTTTCAGGTCCCGATGGAATATATACCGACTTTAGGGTGCTTGTAAAATTTACAACACGAAAACTGCAGTTGTTTCCTTTATTATTATTATTATTATTAAAACTTCACGCTTGAGCTCCCACGGACAGGTAATACAACCCAAATGAAGCATTTGCAACACCGGGAAGCCCAAAACGCTGCTAAAGAAAATCCAGCAAAA
>LQNS02278101.1:5157869-5173211 GCA_001587735.2 Parhyale hawaiensis | reverse complement strand
CCGACCAGGGCACGAAGCACCGACAGAACTGATTAGTTCATTTTGCGCACAAGAAGACGAGCTGTTTTTTGATAGTTTTCTTTTTTTACTGTAAGAACGGAATTAAGTTAATGCTGTCTCACTAACGACAGATCTCGAATTCACAGGGCTATAAAGATGAAAATATAGTTTCTTTGAATTGTAATAAAAATGTTCTGAGATTAATTTTCATCTCAGGTGCACATCCCCCCAACGGCCCCCGTGGGCATGTGGCGCTGCGTACTCGAGACCTCCACACGAGAGGCACCCAGCGCACGGCTGCAGTACCGCTGCCCGGAGGACATCTACGTCGTCTTCAACGCCTTCTGCAGAGGTTAGAATGATAATGTAATTTTCTATCTTAGATATTTATGTACTGTAGATTCAACGTCTGAATTAAAGTTGAAGGCCGGTGGAACATACAAACTGATATACATCTAAATGATGCCAAGAACAGTGTATGTAGACCAAGTACTTGAAAAGATTGTAAAAGCCTCATTTATACTAGTAAATAGTTCCTTCTGCTTGGAGTACTGGATTCTATGTCAACGGTATACCTTTGATTCACAGGAGAATGCATTAAGAGGCTGATATACCTGCAATTGATAGGAGACTACAGTAAAGGGCATATATCCCTACAGACGATTCGGTGTACATGGAAAACGACGCTCAGAGGTTTGAGTACGTCATCAACGACAACGGTAAAGTGTACACCGGAGGATACCGCAATGTGAGGGGCCGTCCGTGGATCTTCGGGCAGTTCGACGACTGCGTACTGCCCGCGGCCTGCGTCCTGCTGGAGATGTCGGGACTGTCGCCTTCAGAGCGCGGCAACCCCGTCAAAGTGGCCCGAGCGCTGGCATCCATGGTGAGCGTTTTAACATATCTTCTGGTTTGGGGTATTATTCCATATTTTGTCTCTTAAATAATTGTATTGTGGTGAAATTTTTTTCTCTTGAGCATATGCGAGATTTATCGATAGCTGTACAACTGTCGGTCCTGCTATTAATTGCGTTACATGTTAGTATCGAAGTTACGTTAAACGTCAGGGTTCTGTACACCCGAATAAATGAACACAGCATTCAGCTAAGACTGTATCAGTAAAAACTATTATTGCTATAACTTTACAAAAAATCTTTGACTTCGAGTATATTGATATGAATATAAAGGCGCAAATGCTTGTAGAATTGCAATATCTATGGAACATTTTGAACAGATTTTGCATTCAAAACCGTGTTGAGACATGCTGTATTGTGTTTATTACACTATGTCAGTTAGAGATGTGCACAGGCTGAGTTTTTACGCTTGATTTTTCTCTCCTCTGCCCTCTTTCTATCTCCCCATTGGCTACGCTCTACTCCAGCTGAGCTTGATTTACTCTATCCCAAAATTAACTCGGCGACCGCCTCGCTCTTTCTTCCATCATGACCGCCGTCCATCCCGCTCTCTTGCGTGGCCATGGCCTTCTCGCCTTCCTCTGCCTTCGACGGCCCAGATCAAGGCATCGCGGTCTGGGGACAGATCCAGCTCCTTCTGGGACAGCTCAAGCTTTGGCCTCATTGAGCCCAGATTCGAGGACGACTACCGTGGGGGCTACACCCCGCACTTGTGGACAGGGTCTGTGCAGATCATCGAAGAGTTCCTCCGCGGAGGAGCTACGCCCGTACGCTACGCGCAGTGCTGGGTCATGGCCGCGCTGATGACCACGCGTGAGTACATCCATGTCATTTCGCTACACTGATAATATTAATAAATGTTTATTAAGAAATCATTTACTATTCTTGGCTACTATGGGTAAACGGGGACAGTTAGCGACAAAAATTGTTTGTACACCGTACCACATTAATTATTCTCACTAATTGCTCAATACCTTGCGTTTGTACTTACGTAAAGATGCTGTACAGCACTAAGTTTACATATAAGCCTATGTTGACATAACTACTGTATTATTATAAGATCGTTTCTCTAGGTTTTTGACCCAATAACAAACGGAGGAACACATAGAAAAGGGAAAAAATTAATACTAAGAGTTTATGCCTGCCTTTACGCAGTGAAAAGCGAGAAAACATCAATCACATTAATAGAAATAGCAACAACAAGCAAGTATGAGACCCAAGCTGCCTACGCATAGCAATTGTCACCTGGGGTGCCATAACACTTGTTAATGTCATTGTATCTATATCATCTATCTTACTCCCATTGTCACTACATAGATAATAGATTAACTTCATGCCAAGTTGACCAACTAAGACTCTGATATCCGCTAAGACAGATACGACTGGTTACTACCTCCAGACGTAAATACCTTGAATATCTTAAAGAATTTTGAGTAAGATCCAGGTGACGTGCATATGCAGACCACCTGCTATGTGTTAAAAAGGTCCCACCGCGGTTATCTTCGGTTGGGTGTCAACTTGACAACAGAGTGTCACCTCAGACTCAGTATATATATCACAGTTCACGGTCTGTCAACAGTTTGATTATGTGACACCTGCAAAATATTAAATTTCATTGCATTTATGTCAGCGATATTTCAAATATGCTATAGAGCATTTTTTGCCCACTGTAACGGTTTTGATCTATATATTTACAACTGTACGCTGGAAGGCAATTTCCTTTACTTTATGTAGGTTAGCATAAAGTTAAAGGAGCTTCAGATATTTCAAATCTATCGAATTCTAAAGCCTCCATGACTCACCTATGATACAGGGACACAGTCTGATAGAGCTACATCTGCTTACAGTGAGAGTGGTGGCTTAGTATTCGTCCCTATCGGTGTACGTGCTTTGGATGTCTACCAAACCGAGCATACAAATGACAGTGGTCATTCCATACAGTGCCATTAAGCCTTGTTTGTGCTTTGTAGAGGCGGTGCTAGAGTCTTAGTATATTGTAAACGTTAATTGTATTGAAAGGGTGGCTTATGAATAGTCTTGTAAACGCGCGTGTATAAATAGGACGCACAGTACGGTATACCAAGTTAGACTTGTTTAACGGCGGCTGCGTAGTGAACTAGCTCCGTGTTTCATATTTCCTAGAACTGACAGTTTCTGTACAGTGTGCAGAACCCTGGGCCTGCCGGCACGTCCGGTCACCGCGTTCGTCAGTGCCGTGGATACACAAGACTCGCTCACTGTGGACAGATACGTCGACCGCTACGGAGACGTGGTGAGTGCGCGCTTATAAAAAGGTGTTGCGCCATTATTTTCGAAAGCTTGTATTGGTAAAAGAGCAGAAGAGTCCACAGTGTAAATCCTGAGAATCTTGTGTTGAATATTAGTTTCTATTTATTCTGTAGCAGCTTCAGAACAAATCACTTTTTTAGTATCGCCAGCGATAGCGCACTCAGGAAGAAGGTACGTTATATACAGTTCTCCAAGTGATTTTGCGATGCATTGAATAGGATAACTTTAAGCAAAATCGCTAACGTTCACTGAGAGTAACTTATTACCAGCACAGCATGTGTAGTTGTTAGTAAAATTGTTTATACCGTATGTCTCGATAATCAAATGGTTTTCGGTCAAAGATCAAGCGGTGGAATACAGGTTACCTGGCGTGTGTATGGGTTTATTTGCTTGCGCTCTCTACCCTAGTGCATGGGCTACTCGTTTCCGTCGACATACGACATGTCCCTTCCTATTCCTTTCTTGAAACACAATATTTGTGTCTAGGGAGGCTCAAACACCACATTCACTCACTCATTCGCAATGTTCTGTGCCTTGACCAGCTGGAGCAGGGACCAGGCCGTGATCAACCCGACTCCCTGTGGGCGTTCCACACCTGGTGCGACGTGTGGATGTCCCGCCCCGACCAGCCTCAGGGATACTCCGGCTGGCAGGCGACCGACCCTTGCCGAACTTACCGAGACTTTAGAGACCGTGAGTTGCAACTCATTACGCCGACCATTGTGGTGTAATAACTGGGATATTACCTTGATTAAGTCAGTAACTTTACGAATTTTTATAATGAAATTTTTAGTGATCTTTGTGAGGGTTGCAGTGTTTGAATATCAATTGTCATTCAACTTAAGTAGTAGAATGCACAACGGCCGCTCACATAAATAAAACAAATAGCAACATCCGATAGGCAGATTTTAACCGCACATCAAATAAGATGTTCGTGTGCGAAGGTTTCGACATGTTCAGTATTTACATGTGGTTATACTTCGTGCACTTTCCACTCTACTACTACATTGCGTTATTGCCGACAACTATTTCCCTAACATTACGTCGTTTTTTTCACATTTTCATGTAATTTTAAGGTTAATGTAGTAGAATTTTATAAATTTGAATTATAATATTTGAATTTCAATGAATTCCTATTCAATGCTGGACATTTTATTATTTCCCGAATCTTCTATAATTTAATGCATAATCAATGTCATTCATGACAACAAAGTTTCTCAACTTTGCTATTAACGTTATCGAGAGCTTTCTAGTATCGGCCAGTCGGATGACTATCAAACTCAGGTAATACAATGAAACATTATCGAAATTTTGTATATTATCGAATACCGGCCACTGAATTACCCGTTACCGATGCCGACAGTATTCTCCGGATCCTGCGGACCCTGTCCCATTGAGGCTCTCCGCCGAGGGGAAGTGGGACTCAGAGATGATGTGGACGCCTTCTACGCTTCTCTGAACTCCTACGTGCGCTACTTCTACGAGGACGAGGAGTCCGGCTGGGGCTTCTCGCCCTTCCGTCAGTTCAGGTGTGTTGCTATTTCATCAGGACACCGCTGTAGTCCTGGAGATTGCCAGGAGTATGGAAGTCACGCGTACGACACTCGTACGTTCCCTTGTGTTGCTTCAACAAATCGCGACAGAAAGAGGAATTTTAGCCAGCAAGTAAGGTTTTTTTTTAAGGAAAAGTATAAGAAATTTTCCGTCAGTGCCTATTAGCAATACAAACTTTGAGTACAATGAAAGAGAATTTCCTGAGAAATAAAAGTTAGGAGTCCTGTATTTCCTAAGAGAAATGGTAAGACGAAAGACTTATAAGGAAATATATACAGCACTTTCTTTGGTACAGAACGAAATGTGTTGTCTAGATAAAGAAGGATGGAATATCTCTGACGAGAATGTAGAAGATGCTTGTAAGATCAGCATTACACAGTACTAAGGGCTTGAAACCCCGAGGCATTGTCTCCAAATGCTTTGCAGAGTTACGCGTCTCGTAACTGTGCAGCTTCCAGTCTGAACGCACTCACTAAGGGGCATACGTTCTATGTTATTCTTCTAGAACTTAGCTTTCTAGTGTCTCTATCATATTTAATGAAACTTCATTTGAAGTCTGAAACAGTTAAAGCTTTACTGGGCCAGTGACCTTACATACCTCTACCTACCTTCCTGCGAAGATCTTTTGACGAGGTCCAGGCGGCGTTACGCACTCAACCCATTTTGTTCAGAGGTGATATTACGCTCTGTGACCAGAGGCAAAGTTAGTAGCGAGATATCACTACAATGCACGTAACAGCAAGCAGCTGGTTTGTCTGCTACTTTCAGTAACGACAGAGTGCCATATTCTAAGCCGTGATAGCGGGACACCTTCACAGATCGGTCATTATTCCAAGTTCACTTAAATTTACCAATCATTTGACAAACCTACCGGAACTGTGCGTACCCCTGTTTTGGAAGCACGGCTGAGCCACAGGACCTCAATTGCCTTCTCTAATACGACGAGGTGATCTGCTGCTCAGGTATCCCGTCAGCCGCTACATCCTGACGAAGGCCGTCGGTCGCTACGACGATGACGGAGACAACGACTGTGACGACCTCACCAACGTGTACCGTGACAACGAGCGCTCCGACGTCGAGAGATTCAGCGTCTTCAACTCCAGCCGCGGCATCAGGAAGGACTCTCCTCCCTTCGAGTACCAGGTGCGGATTTTTTAGCTTTAGCAACTCGCCTCTCTAAAAGCCCGTTCAATTGGGCGCAAAAATTGAGCCATCGAGCCCTGACTTGTGTGAAACTTCAGGTAGACGCGTGTTATTTCGACTCGTGTTGCAAGTGTTAGAAGCAGCCCGATTACTCCTGCTCAAAACTGAATTTTACGGGGTAAGATTAAGTTTCTGGAAGTCTCGAGGGTAACGGGATTAATTATAAGCGTTACATTTTATAATTTTCGTAATCTTCAGTTGACGATAAATTATATAATTATTTACACTCTGCGTAGTTCGGGTATCAGCTATTTATCGCCCAATATGACTACACAGGCTGCTTTGAATTGCGAATTTTATATATTGGTGCGAAAACGCTCGTCTAATTCGACTGGAAAGTTTATCGTACATTCACGGCCAGTACACAATGTATAATATCCTTACCGAACTCAAGCAATCAATTCTTGTAGACTGCGCATCACAGTTTCCAGCTCCCAACACTTTCTCAAGGACTGCTTATCCTGAGCTAAATATCGTCCATGAAAAGAAAGAAAAAAATCGTTAGTAAGCCCAATAACTTGATACAATTCTTTTCCATTCTAATGCAACTATCGTCAATACATGGTATTTCCTGTGTTCTTAGAGCTATCTATAAAACGACCAAAATATATGCATATATATTTTATGCAATTCTTCAAGCGTGATAGAACAATCAGCTAGATAAACATACACAACAAGCTGTTGTTTTATTGTAATGTTACATTTACGGTGCAGGCCGCTGCCTACAAGTGGGGACCCTTCAACCCAGAAGACTCTGACCAGCGCAACTACGACGTGTCGTTTGAGCTGGACGCTCCCGAGCGTGTGATGGTCGGCCAGCCCGTGGTGATCCCTGTGGTCATCCACAACAACTCATCCGAACCCAGGAACATCCTCACCAATATCTGCACCAGGTAATTACGGCGTGCTGTAGCGGGAACATAAGCATGGCTGTATTGCAAACAGAGTGGATAGTTTCTTTGATTAAAATTCACAGCACTTTCAGTACAGCCAATCCTACGAAAATGGCTGCTTACTACGGACTGCGAGAAGTTATCCACAGTTACGTCAATTTCAACACCGGCATGGAATTTTAATTAAAAAAAAACTAAGGACGTATTCTCCCCCCTGAATTTTTTCTATATTTAGCTGCCACTCCAGAAGATGCTTTGGGTCCGTATGCTTTAATCATCTATATGTGTTTTAGTTAGCATGCGCTTGTTGTCTTCATGACCAATAAGCAGTATATCCTATGAGGCTACAAAAATCTAGTCTTCGCAGAAACGCACAGACCGTAGGATAGCACAACCGTATGTCACTGCACTGCGTCATTCATATCTACGCGTTCCCTCATCCACTTGTTTGAATGTGCTACTGTGCCCCAGAACTAACAGAAAAGTGAAATATTTGCTGAGTTTTATTTCACTGCAAAGTTGAAGAGATATCGTAACTTGCCAAGTAACACAGGGGAAACTCATCTGATGGTTAAAATTTTTTAACTTTTTGCGTTGTACACACAAAGTTGAGCTTAACACGATTCTGCAAAACTTTCGGACTAGTGGATGAGTGACCACGTTGATATGAATGACGTGTGAACATGACCTAAGTTTGCTACCAACACCCGAGAATATGCAGTCCTTGACAACTACTGTTCCGGAATTTCGTACAAATTAGCGGCATAAACTGTGAACAAAGCAAAGGTTTTTCTTTTTGGTCATTTTCCAATGAGCCATTCCATGACACGTTTGCGACATAAAATAACATATGACATGACATTGCTATGCCACAAACCCCTCCAGTATTTCAAATACTTTACCAGAACTTGTTCCTGGTCTAGTTGCATTTTTGACTGTAACGGCCAAGTACAACATCTCAGGATCTGTTTCACATTTCGCCCCCGCCCTGGTTTATTTCTCTATCATTACAAACGCAACAAGGAATCTTTGCTTTGTGATTTTGCCTTCCAACTAGCCATCTACGTACGGTAGCATCAATTTCTTTATTTATTTTCATAATTTCTACATAGTTCATTGCCAGTAGAAACTTAGTCGTATTAAACATTACAGACTGGCTACAAGAGAGGACATCAAAGGTTTCTCAAGCAGAAGCGATGAGTAGAGAAAAATTATTGCTAGTTCTGCAGTTCATAATGCGCCAGATGGAACAAATACTAACTAGTGGCTACATCAAAGAATGCATTAAAGAGTTAGAAATGGACATGACGACTCAGTGAAGCGGTTTCATGGATCAGATCGATTCTGAAAGCGTTTTTAATTGTCTTTTCCAGGAGCAGCTTCTACACCGGAGTCCTGGGCCCGTACCTGAAGCGCTCGAGCACCCAGCTGACGCTGTCACCCAGTGAGCAGGAGACGGTGACGCTCACCCTCGACCCGTGGGATTACATCGACAAGCTCGTCGACATGTCCTTTATCAAAATCACAGTCACGGCCTTTGTCCAGGAAACTGGCCAGTCTTTCATTGATGAGTTCGACTTCCGCTTCAACAAACCTTGGCTCAACATCGACGTAAGTTGAAGCTGGTCGGAAATAAAAAGTTCTTAAGAACAAGCCTTTCCTAAAGTTCGAACGTAACGTTACTTATTTTAGAGTAGTTATTATTTTACGTCTCTGCGGGGGTAAAAGTTCCGGTAGACGTGTACCTGGAGGTTATGTAGTAGTCACATACGCTACATAAGGGTTCGTTCACACGATAATCTTTTGCCCTGTAATCATGCCTCAAAACATACGAATGTTCCGACGAATCCTTGCAAACACAACTCCGAGAACACAAAAGGACTTACTAAAATGTTAGCTGCCACATTAACTTGCTTAGCACTGGTCACTAGCAAAGTTTCAGATGTCTCTTCAAATTGTGAATACTTAGGACTTGCAAATCTACGCTTTTTCTGCTGGTTAAACAGGTGCTGTGAAAGATGAGAACAACACTCACGTGTGAACTGGCCTTTAGTGGTATAGTGATACCACGGTATGCCCTCAAGTAACGTAGTTATACCATGGGTCAGTATCAAGCATAATGGTCAGAAATCGGACATTTACCTACAATTAATAGACACCAAATGTTTTTTGTTGAGATATTTATTATTTGCCCGGACCGATCTCCTGTAGCAGATTTCAGGCGACTACAATTGGTTTTGAGTGGCTTTCACTTCCGCAAGCTGGACAGGTTTATAATGTAACTGTTTCTATTAATTAATAAACAATTTTCTCTAATATTTAATTCAATTTGGTAGCAATAATCTCCAAACACTAGCTAACTGCTCAACGAATACGCTCAGGCTAGTTCGTTAAGCCTAAATTAGCATTGTATTGCAATCAGGTGCCTGAGCTGCGCGTAGGCCAAGAAGGAGAGGCGACGTTCTCGTTCAAGAACCCTCTGGATGTCCCCCTGACGGACTGCTTCCTCACCATGGAGGTGTCGGGGTCCGTGCGCCCCCGAACTATGCGCATTGACAGGTGCGTGCAGATTGGTTATTTTTTCACTGCTCTTACTGCGGGATCATGTTGCATATTAGTTTTAAGCCTCTATTTTATTTTATTCTTTACGATAATAGATTGTTGTGTCGCCATTGTGCATTTACCTCAAATACGGTGTTCCAAAAGAGATTCGACTGAACTATTCGCAAGTTAGTAGATTTAGGGTGAGGTCCAGGTAACGCTGTCCACGCCGCCCTTCCTTTGCAATCAGAAGCCCCACTGTCGCTCTCTCTCATTGTATAGTCGCTGGATTTCTTGTTCATTCGAGGGAAATTCAAAAAAGTTCAGGAAAAATTTCTCTGGCAGCGTCATTACTGAACCAATAACATCAACTGCTGTCTGGTACGGTAGCTGGCATCGAACCGCTATACATGGCACAAGTCAAGTTGTAACAAATGGTGGCAGCGATGAGATGGAGGCTTCATTTTTGTTTAATCTTAAACTACTAAGAATCATTACTCTGAAATCGGCAGCAAAACAGAGGTTTAGAATTTGTTTCCTACTCATTCGAGCACAACGCAATTACCACTCCCCACGCACACAGACAGCAAGGCGCAGGATAATCTTATACTAACGAACTTCCAGCGACTTCGATACCAAGCGCTTCATGGTGATGCTCAAATGAGTAATTACTCATTTAGCGATCCAAGTGCAGCAATTTACGTCAAAAGTGGTAAAAGGAATCCGCGGAGAAGAGTTCCACACTTGGCAGAGCAATACATTTGCACGAACGCAAAAAAGCTTCAATTCTTGAATTCGTGTTAAATATTTTCAGTAATTCCATGTACTTTTTGAATTCCCCCGCATTTCACGAGCTCCTTTGCAGGTCGCATTTCTCACGTTTATGTAACATTTCACTACAGGGAAGTGAGGCCTGGTGAAGGCTTCTCGTACGTCCAGACCTTCACCCCTCGCAGCGCAGGCGAGCGGCGACTGGTGGCGACCTTCGCCTCCCGGCAGTTACAGGACGTTGTGGGTCAGCGGCCTGTGGTTGTCCGCGACTAGACGATCTCATCCAGCAGTACAGAACCATATCCCTTCACTGCACTGAACCTAATTAGTGTAGAACATGTACAGCAGAGGCCCCTAATTCGTTGCCCTCCCCCATCCCAAAATAAGGCGATTTATGAACGATTAAGTACAACTAAAACTTGATTTTAGAGGCGGGAACTTAGAAGAAAAGAACCAATCCTACTGCTAATTCACCAGTGCCAATTGTAAAATAGCCTCCCTCTTAGTGAATCGCCCCTTACTGGCTTGCCCTGCTCAATCCACACTTGGCAGCCTCATGGCTGCTAATTCTACATGCGGAATAAATTTCTGTTGTGACTTGTGGTGTGTTTAGTCTCAGAGTTTCTGAGACTCTCTCCGGAAGACAAGGCATACTCCCTGGTAAGAGTATTCGCTTGTTTATTGGGGTTTCACAACCACTTTCACATTTACTGCACGCTGTGTCCCTTCCTTGTATATCGCAATCAATCTGAATTATTAATGCGAAGTTAAAGCAGCTTTTGTGTAGGCGGGGCGGTGAAAAACAGAATTCAACATTTTGCTCTAATAACTAGGGAAGTTTGTAGCTTGAGTGCCATTGATATTACAGCAGGGACTCAGTGCAGTGAAGGGTATACACTAGTTGTAAACAAACTGCAGCCTGCGATGTGGACCACTGATGATCTTTGTACCAGAAAGTGCGAGGTATTTTTTGTGTTCAGTTATCGCGAGCGGCAGGAGACCCTGTCTGACCAAAGATATTCTTATGGACGCAGACTATCTAGAGAGCATAGATGAATTCAGCCTGTTGTTCAACACCAATTAAAAAGCAATGCTGTAAATAAACCGAGGCAGTTTATACTCCAGCAAAATAAAAGATATTACTTGACTCCACTAATTTCTAGCCATAATTTTGGACGTATTCTAGTCTGCATTGAGACTCTGTAAACACCTGAGATTTAGCTTTAAAAAAATTGCATAAACGCATAGCCACATAAAATTCGAGTAAAATTTACATACGTTACTCTGTTAGGTTTTTAATATCCATATAAAAGTACATGGGCTGAAATAATTCTCCATTGCTCGATAGAAGTCGAATATTGCACTGCCAGACTTTCATGACGCAAAAAATTTTCCTGTTAAATAACATAGCAAGAACACAACGTTGCGACTGTAAATTTAGAATCAAGCACATGCCGTTATGAAACAAGCCCGTTTTCTGGTTGACTGATGGCCGAACGGTAAGTAAACGTGTTCCTGCTAACAAAAGATGTTCGACCGTTCCGATTTATTCAAAATATTTCTAGGTTTTTAAAAGAGTATACGAAGATAGTTGGCTCGTTAAAAGTCTGCCGATACTCGTAGTGCCAAGAATTAAGCAAAGTCAGCCAGAAACCGACTTTTCTCAATAAAAGAAGCCGTACGCGCAATATTGTTCAGTGGCCTTCACACAACCTCGTTCAGCTGCCATGCAGCCATCGAGTGAAGACTATTAGTCTCTCTAAGCAATATTGTCAAGCCTGGTGATTATCAATAAAAGACGCTAATGCACAAACCTTTTTCCTGACCTTTCGATGAATTCGCTGTCAAGAAATAATGTTCAAAACTATGTACAACATCCCGTGGCGTGTGACCATCGCCCGCGGTAAGGGGGGGGGGGGAGGAGGAGGAGGAGGAGTGGGGAGGAGTGAGGAGTTATAAATTCAACTCCGGCATTATTAATGGCTAGCTAACTTTTGCTATTTGGCGTTTTCAACATCTATGTCAGCTCACCTGACTGCCTGAAGAAGATTGAGATGGTGGCGCAACTCCTTGTGCCTCTTTTTGGGTGGACAAACAGAGAGACCTGCAGCCGTAAATGAAAACGGTATCGCCAGTCTTCGCTTTGCTCGCGGGTGATAATTAATGTAAGTTAAACAAATGTTACCAAAACAATACGCGGGTAAACATATTTCACCGTTTTACCAAGTAGACCACTAGATACACGAAGTCGTAAAAGCCTAAATCAATATGTTCTTCAAGCATAACGAGTTTTTGGTAAAATTTTCTCAATCGTTAAACGAGTTTCCGTTTAGAAATTATCGGAATCTGTCGAAACGAACGTTTCTTTAAAGAGGTTTGATCGAAAATTTACATCGAAGTTAACTTCTTGTTGCCTACGAATGAAGACGCCTATAACGGGTGAGTTATTATCTCCTACGAGCGAAGCGAATAGAGGTGAAAATGTTGTCGCTGAAGATTTACGCATATTTGTTTGTTTGTCTGTCCACCCAAAAAGAGGGAGAAAAAGTTGAAAAATTCATCCTAATTATTTTGCAGGGAGTATGGTGGGTCGACTTCTAAATGAAAAATGCCCAAACTATAGAATCTAACTTAAGTTAGCCGTAAAAAAAACCGGCGTTGAAATTTACCCCCCCCCTCCCACTGCGGGCGATGGTCTTACGCCACGAGGCAGTCTAGTTTACTTTCAATTGAGGCTACAGATATGATGGTGTCCAGAAAGTAATTTGACTATTTCAGCATATTTTTTATTAGCAGCACTTAAAGCTCATAAAAGAAATGATCAGACCACGACGTGTTTTACCAACAGTAATCACTGAACCAAAGTTTGGTTTCCGGTAGGAGTTGCGTTGCCTGGCACACCAAGAAAAATTGTCACTCGCCAAATAGGGAGAAGCTTCTAAGTGTAGGCAAAGGGCGTAATGGAGCAATAGTCTGACCATTTTATCAAGGCAGGTCGGTCGTGGTCAAATTCCTCTATAGCGGTGTCAATCCTCTGGGTATTTTTGAGATTTCTCTCTGTACAGGTGGTGGGCGGGATTAAGATATGGATCGAACAAAATCTCAGATATACCCATAGCAATGGCAACGCTGTAGAGGAATCTGACCACAGCCAAACTGCCTTGATAAAATGGTCAGACTATAATGCCGTCAGCGATTCACCTATCTGAACCAAGTATTCTAATCCACTTAACTTGCTCATAATGACATTACTGAGCGTTAGCCACTTTAGCTCGCTTGTGATCAGCGCGCGAGACTCGACCAGAAGTGGCGACGCCAACGGTCAACATAGGAGGTCAAGAGAAGTTGAGTCTGATCGGTTTAGATGATCTCGACCGAAGTGAGCGAGTTGAGCAAGAGTGAGAAGCGTGATGCAGAAACGCAGCCCCCCCCCCCACCAACTCCAAGTCCCTGAGCTATCGAAATGTCTTCAGTTTAAGCACACTTGATAACGAGAATCAGTGGCAAGAAGGCCTTTCTAATTTCTTTTCGAAGCACCAGCATTCCTGCCCGGCAGAAGTTCTTGGAGAAACGGTAAAAAATCCTTTTTTTTAAATGTGTAGTCGCAGCAGTGGAGTAACGCGTTAAAGCAGTACGAATTCATCAATATTTTGTTATGTGACGCAGGTTCTCTAAGAATGGGATATTTGTGCGGCTGCCGATTAACATGTAAAAACGTCATAGACATATGACCAATCAGCTACATGAGCACCCAACTAACCGAACGCTAGAAAAAAATGGGTCATCCTTTGCTTGCCGACGGGGTGGTTTGTATTATCTATAAACTTTACTAGCCACAAAATTGACTTATAAACTCAGCAAAGATCAGCACAAGTCAATCAGATTAACCTCATCAAAATTCATGGCGGCTTTTCGTCATCAGAGCAGCGACGGGAGTTGCTTATTATGGGACTTTTGTAGTGGGAGGAAGTGTCCGAACCTCAGTGTGAGCCAAGGCAATAATACTATTTATGGTTTATGCTATTATTATGGCCTGTGTTATTCACGAGTGTGAGTCACGGCAATAAATGTTATTTGTGATGCTTGCTATTATTCTGGTTTATTATTATGGTATCACATTTATGAATGTGAGCCACGGCAACAAATGTTTTGTATGGTTATCACAATACATGTTAGCGTAAGTTTCCCTAGCAACTGTACAAGTGCTTTAAGAGAGAAAGAGAAACTTAAAAGTCTGCCGTTACCAAAAGAGGACCCGAAGAACTACGGGAGACCGTACATGAGAAGAGAAGCTCGATGAAATTGCCATTATATTGAGCAGTGCAGGCCTCCGTTTCCACTACAAAGGCAATCCCACAGAGGAAGGAAGAGGGACGTATAGTATGTCGATAAAAACGAACGTGGAACCCATGTAGAGTGTGTCCCCA
The DNA here is from genome assembly GCA_001587735.2 of Parhyale hawaiensis. Lineage (NCBI taxonomy): Eukaryota > Metazoa > Arthropoda > Malacostraca > Amphipoda > Hyalidae > Parhyale > Parhyale hawaiensis. The sequence goes on along the minus strand of LQNS02278101.1, from coordinate 5,158,619 downwards.
CATAAGATCAACACGCATAGGATCAGCAAGTCGGGCAAGAAAAAGAACAGAAGAAAGTAACATCAGAAGGAAAGAAGTAAAATGGGCACAAGAGTCAGACGCTCCGAAGGCCTAGCTAACACTAACGTAACGTACAGGGTCCCCTTTGGGTAACCTCGGGTAAAAATGAGAAGAAAAAATACCATAAGGGCTCTACGTCCGAGAAGGATAGAAGATGCAAAGCTGGCACAAAAAAAAAAAAAAAACACGCACAGCGCATGCAGCTTAGTTTTAGGAGGCTCAATCTACGGCATTTTCCTGGAGTGACTCGTTGACTAAATAATGACAACACTTATTGTTTCATAAAATGCGACTGTATAGTTAAACAACGTTTTGTTGTTTGCTTGCTCGTTTCTCCGGCCCGTTGTGAAGGATTAGAAAGAAGAAAATTCTTCTGCACTAAGGCAAAAGGGCCACTGCCATGCTGATTTTTAAAATTGAAGAACTGAAGACTTAAATACTTCTACGTTGCAGCACAGGTACTGGATTATCCTTCCATTGCGACTATTTTCTTCGAGTTCATGAAGCGCGAACTGAACAGAGCAACCAAGGAGAATGGAAAAGAATTCCCAAGAACAGTATTAGATATTATAAGAAGATTTAAGCCTCCCTATATAAGTACTAAGCTCTTCTAAGAGAGGAAAAGGAAGGGACATGTAGTATGTCGACAGAAAAACGGGGAACCCATGCACGAAGGTGTTCCCACACAGG
>LQNS02278101.1:5143130-5157862 GCA_001587735.2 Parhyale hawaiensis | reverse complement strand
AAGATCAGTAGGAGTATGAAAGTGGAAGGAAGCAAAGTGGGCACGAAAGACAGACGTCCCGAAGGCCTAGCTAATGGCTAAGGTAACCTACTCAAACCCCCTGGGTGCGCTACTCCCCATAACATAGGATGGGCAAACCTAACTAACCTAACCCTATGGCCTATGGCCCATCCTAGGCCCCCGGAAGGGCCCAAGAACAGTACCACAATGAAGAGCGGAAGAACAGGATACTTTGTTGAAATAATTTTCTGCTGTCCTTTGATGGCGGCGCGAGTCTCTATTTGTTGTATTATTGCATAGGAATTGGAAAGAGAAGGAGGTTGAAGCAATCTCCAGCATACCCTCGAGGCACGACTCATCAACAAAGTAATAACGGTAGTAACACCTTGTGAATTTCTAGAATACGAACACGCTTTAGGATTTCATTTCTTTTTTGGTCAATATGACTGCTGCATTCTACGGATTATTTCCATAAACTCAGTAACCTTTTTTCATCAACTTCTTCATTAATAAAGCGGCCGTTTGCATCCTACATCTCTAACCACCAATATCATTCTTGAGGGACGTTTCAAAACAGACATTTAATTGGTCCTTTTAGTGTTGAGTTATAGACTGGATTCATAGTGAGAACGCAAGCTGCCTACTATTACCTTCTTACTGTACCCTTTATATCTAGTCTGTAAGTTTATAATAAATTCTCAAACTACATTACAGCTGGGGCACAAAATTCGCTTTTACACTTCCGCCGTAAAACGTATGTCATAGTAGTAAAAAAACTGAATACTTTAATTAAGCCCAAAATCATATGTCTATGATAATAATACTGCATTTTTTGGCATTAGTGGCGTAAAGAACAAGAGAAGCAGCCGGTGCCAAGAGTCAATTACATCATCACCTGAAAACGGATCAGTAACAGCTAAAAGCGAGGAACAGCTGGATAATGACGAGCAGTAGGGTTCTGTAATATTTTTCTGTATGAATAAAAATGATGAATACAAAGTGATGAGGACGCAATGCTTGTAATATTTTCGTATTTCTAGGTTGGATACAACAGAACAGTTCCTAGGGGCTCACTCAGCTGGACGAAAAGACGTTCAATATATTCGAGGCAAATTGGATATCAAAGGTAAAACTAAGCAACATATTATTACAGTGAGGGTTATCCCCCCGTATCAGAAACGAAGACTATATAACAGCGATCCAATTTTGTATAATATAGCTAGTTTAGAAGTCGGGTCGAACTCAGATGAGTTGTATTAGTACAATCTCTGCCAGATGCACCATGTCTGGCAGGAAATAGGGCGTGAGCATTTCCAACCCTACACTGCTCGGCCGAACGTAATCGCTCAGCCATGCGGCGCAGAGAAAGAGACGAAAAACGAAAAGAGAAGAAGACACAAGAAAGCAAACACTCGTGCGGGGGGTCTTTCCGTGCCCCCCCCCACACGGGAGCAGATAGGAGTCCCATGGGATGGGTCGCTTACGGCCATTCGGCGGCCCACCTCGCAGAACAGAAGGGGAAATATAGAGAGCCTACCTAACTCCACAAAACTAACCTTCTCAGCAGGAACTGCGGCCAGATGCTCCATCCCTTGCGGAGAAGGCACTCGGGACCCTTGGGTGCGTGATGCCCAAGGAAATATACAATAAAGTGAAAGGGGTGATGACTCTACGTTGGGCGAAGAGAAAAAAAAAAATAATGCTACCGCCTATGTTAAGCTAACCTCACACAGACGCTTGCAGCAAATTTAACGATCCTCGAAATCGTCGACCAAGCAGAATAGACGATGCGTGGATATCATCAAAAACAAAGTGGATTCGGCAGTATAGTTCGTTTGTCAACACCTGGAAATTTAATCTCTGATTTAGATAAAAAGTGATATCGAATCAACAAAAGTGGCTTAGCTATTCCATGCATGGAAAAGGCAAAAAATACTAAATGCGCAATTCAGAATACCATGAAACTTTAAATTTTTCCCAACACTTGAATGCAGAGTATTTGTAAAAAGTGCTGATAACAAGGAAACTATGAAACCAGTACAACGAGGAAACTACACATACAGTAAGTACATCATGTGCACTATGCCAACATTTTCGATAAAAGACATAAAAAAATCTTGTATAATACTGCGGGTTCAATTCCTCTACAGTTTGGCAGAGTTTCCTTATCAAACTGCAAAAGAACTTTACTAACGGACACTAGATTCTTAATGCATCAGGGCAGACGAAATTTGAGAATTGATAGAGCAGCAATAAAATTGACAGGCAGGGTGGTTGCATCTTGAATATTATTAACTTGGCCGTGAACGTAAATTGTTGTAAGAATACGGACGTCTTTTCCCATACATGCAAGGACTAATGCATATAGTCAAGTGTACGAACTAAAAAAAAGCTTATTATTATTCTTTATTCCGTAGTTTGCCTCAAGTATACTGAAGACAAACCTTCAGCTGCCCCCAACACGCTCCATGACAGGCCAACTTCGATCAAACAAAGACAGCGCGCTGTACATCATTTCTTGTTTCTGTGAGCGGACACGACATTTTGATTTCGGCATAGTAGCTAATAAAATATACCAAGTATTGTTTCATATTTTGCTGCTCAAGAAGCAGTAGTTAGCGGGTACCGAGGGTCAAACGCTCCTAAAGCAAAGAATTTAGTACAAATTTTACTCTTCATTATGATGCACTTTGGGCGCCTTCGAGTCGTTCCCTTTGGGCGAGATAATCTAATCAAATGATTTGCTTCTTTAGAAAGTTTTTTTGGGAGTTAATGTCAAAGTGATTTCACCTGTTTCAGACGAGCACTCAGTCCTGTGGGAAAATCGAAAATTCCTTTTGTACAACTTTCCTCTAGCTCTGATGCAATCCATGCCATATATTGTTATAGTTATTAACTATCACCATTAAGTAATAATTATAACAATGAATATCAAGTAATTGTTAATATTCTATTTTCATTTGCTGTATTACCATTTACAGAGCTCTGTCATCGTAACCGAAAGTAACACGGCGTGAAATCGATTCTGTCGGCTGAAACTCAACAACTTACTTTCGAGAACTTTCTAACCGAGAATATATTACTCTACTTATAAAGGCTAACTCTCAAGCGAAGGTACTTTCCATCCGAAGGCAAGATTAACTCTACTCACGGAAGACCTATCAACAAACACGGGTCAACATAACATTCTTTACAAGGTAAAACAATGATTTACATACGATACTATTAAAGACTCCGCAACAAACAGTGTGATATAACAGCCGCTCAACCACCGACCCACTAAACAGTGCAGTCAATGGCTGACTTTTTTTCATAAGCAACTCCTGTCGGGCTCTCAGAAGCCAATTCGCGTTACAAAGCTCATGTATCAAGCCCACTTCTTCTTAAGTCACATTATGGAGTATCTGAGAGACAAACTCAAATAGTGACTTGAGGAAGTCCTACTGGAAGTGGCGTGAAGAGCAATAAGTAAACCTTCTTCGGTATAAAGCTTTCTTAGCCCTGTATACGTCAGTCATTCCTCTAGTAATATTTTTATCCTCTTAATTAAGCTAGTCATCGGATCGGCATCTCTGATAACATCCATTTTTTCTTTCATTTACAAAAATTTCATCAGCAAAAATACAGGTTAGCTTCCTGTAACCAAAGCAGTTATTAGCAACATCTTCGCCACCCACTTCTTGATGTTTTTATTTTCTTCAGCCAATCTTGACCTTCGTCTGTAAACATCATTTTTGAGTCGTAATAATGTCACCTACGAAAATACACGCAAGTCTTCTTCGGAAAGAATTACTACTAGTTTCGTATCCGTCATTCATATTTTAAACTTTCAGTGGCTACGCAGATGCATTATTCTATAGAGTATTACTACTTTACCAAATACTTGTAATATAAAATGTGTTTGTGTGTAATAAACCTATCAAACTTATTTCTCAGTTTCAGAAAAGGAGCGTATCTAGTTTCCAACGGCAGAAATTACCTCAGCAACAGATACAGCTAAGCTAAAGGTAACGTGAGCGGCTGCAGGCAAGCAGGAGCCGAGCAGCGAGGCGTAGGATGCATGTAGCGATTACGAAGGTCATGATGAGGGTGCTTAATTGATACGTATTTACGAATCAGTTCCATGCACAGTACGTTGTTATTATCAACTAACGCACCGTAAAGTTCATGCTCAAGGCCAATATGTTGCTATACAGCCACAGGTCATTTTTTTTAGAAAACTAGAATCTGTACAAAGACAGTCCTAACAGCAGACACTCTCTGTTACGAGCGTAGTAATAAAGAAACGCATCAGCATTAGTTTCCAACTCCACCAAGCACTGATTCTGCATCGTAACTTCGCTTTGACCTTTAAAAGTTCAGCCCTTGCAAGCCGTGCTCGAATATGAATAACTGAGTAGCAATTTAAAAATCTGCTTAGTTGCGTAGGGGGAGGAAATACAGGAACACAAGGTACGACACAGATTAACAACTATGCGACTCTCAAATCGTCTTTGTGACAGCTGTGACGTCATCATTCCCTCGATCACACAGTAACATTGTTGCTCTAAACAAGAACAATAGTCTCAACCACTTCAAAGTACAACGAAATCTGCAGCGGCTGGATATAGCTATTAACTTAATACCGGTCTCGTGTCTACGATCAGATGATGTAAACAAGCGACTGCGTAGTGTGGCCCCGGCATAATAGACATGCATACGGATGGGCCTCTTTCATGATATGGACAGTTATTGGTAAGTGCGCCTACATCCATGCCGAGTGTACGTTTTATAAATAAAAGTAACTTCGAGCTCCTTGGTCACTTTTTCGCACTTAGGGGGCAGATAGTTTTGCTAAACTGACTGTGTTAGCAAACCGAATGCATAAAGACGACAAAAGTCGTCAAGCTGCAAAACTTCCCTCTGACCACATTGAACCACATTGACTCCACAGTCACTGTAGCAAGATGTGCATGAAATGCTTGTATTGACAAACATACGCCCATATCAACGTTTGCTCCTGCAAAAAGATGTGTGGACTTCTGCTAGTGTTACGCGGCAAACACAAAAAATTGAGTTCCAGGCTCCCATTTTAAGGAAAACATTCCTACGGCGTAAGACTGTGGAAGCCCAAATCACACACCGTAATCCGAAGAATAAATTAACAGTTGGGCCACTTCTGTTGAACGTATGAACTTTGCCAAAAAATACAACTTATCCACAAAAGATCCGCCACAATACACATACTCTCACTACAACTACTTGCACTTCGCAAGTAGATTTAAAGCATCTACAATGTTCCTACAGATATTAGTATACACTGTCCAAAGTAGCCGTGACCTGGAGAGTGGCAACCACTCGGGAATAAGCTCAAAGCAGACCATTATTCAGAGCAGCAAATGGAAACAACCAATAAAGATCAAAACAAATAACATTATGCAAAGTCCTGACAAAAAATTGCGGATGTAAAACCGTGTCAAGAACAAAAAGACAAAGCGGAAATAACAGTCAACGATACATTTTCCGAGACATTCAAAGTAAAGCAGCCACGACCGTGCTTTATATTCTGTTGGACACCAACTTCAATTCATTGCAGGTAGTTTCATTTCTAAGAAGAAAATAACCTACTTAACCGACCAATGAAAGCTTCATTTCCTCTATGAATGCTCATGACATCACTACGGTACATGACAAGTGGCGACCCTGCTTGGAGGCGCGCTATATGTTGAATAACATCACAACATGATGACGTCACATTAGTGAGGCAGAGTTAGAAAAAAAACTTTGTTGAATCACTTCCTTTTGGTCGGCTTGGTGCAAGAACTGAGGTACATGCCTGTACAGCGATTAATAACTTGCGTATTATGACGAAGAAAGGTTGTGGCTTCAATTGGTTCATCTTCACGCCTCCCATTCGCAGCGTGTGCACGTAATCACAGCATATAATAAGTCTGGTATAGAGCACGCAACACGTGACCACCTAACAAATAAAATAACATAGGTACAACTGTTTTATTTTATTATTGTTATTACATTACACTAGACTGGCGACGTGGGAACGGAGAAACTCCATGACGTTGAGAAACCCCCACGCAACCAGCCCAGTGAGCGACGAAAATAAAAGAAAGAGAAGATCCGTGATCACAGAATAGCTCTGTGTACAGATCGTTTAAAGCTGCCAATACCCGCACCAGCAAAGACAGAGCCATCAAGACCATTCTAAACATCCACACACGACGGAAAAAACGAACTAGAAAAAAAAAAGCGGCAGGTGAAATTATCTTCCCTTCACGGTAGGGTAACATGTCTAGTACCCGTCCACCATGCTAGTAGCCGTCCACTTGGCACTAAAAAACTGCCTGTGTGAAAACTAGCAGTGCTAGAAAGCCGTATATAGGCTTAAACTGTAGACTAAGTAGTGCCACCATATATGTACTGTAGCCACCGACTGAGTTTTCTGATTAGTCTCGAGCCCCTCTCTGTGGATGGGTGATATGCTGAAAAAATTCATAACTTTTCTAGTCCGTCGAAACGGTACGTAACTCCGATTTCATTAATTATAATGTCTCGTATATCCATTTTCAGAAATATGAAGGCTACGTCGAACGTCGCCAAGGTTTTATGCTTTAACTATTTAGAATAAACCATTGTCTTGCTGCCATTTTTCTTTATCGTACATTACTGTAACATGCTCCTCAATTTCGCAATTTATTACAGGCTTAATGGTAAACTTAGAAGGGGATGTAATACCAAGGTTAAGAAGTTTTTACTATTCGACTCTCAGGTCACAGTATTAGATTCCACGCTTTCGGACGATGTATTTCGCTCACTGGACGCACACGTGTTGGAACAATCCTGCCTGCTATTGCGATATATCTTTTTTCCAATATCAATCCGTCTGCCAATACACACAAAAAAATAATAATAATTGCAACAACCCAGGGGGAAAAAAAGACCTAATTACATACAAAAACATAGGAATGAACTCTTGCCATGAAGAGCCGAAACACGAGGAGCAATATTGCCTAGCAGTTGAATGAATGATGCATATAGACAGCACTTGTGTTCATACGGTACAGTAATACTCACATACAATGTATAAAACACTATTAGGGAGAAGTTCGGTTTTACACAAATACCCAATGCAGTTACGTATCTCTCGGCGAAGTATCTAATTATCTACTTTATATTAAAATCAAACAAATTTTCAGGACTATAAACAGAATGAATAAACTACAAATGACTGTAAATTAGACTAATGCGTTCTAATTCAACACCGTAGTGTATTGGCTGTCAATTCAACGATCCGATGCATTTTTTTATAAGTAATGATCTCAGTGCAAAGACACGAGCATCAAACGAGGCTCGTTGCGTAACAGTATAAGATTTTTTTTTTCGAAATAACCTACTTCATATATAACAGAAAACAAGCTTTTGCAGGCAGTAATACGTGAATTTCGATGGTGAGACCTAACCAAGAGAGCATAAATAACTGCAACAACTTTCACACAAAAAAAAAAAAAATACGAGTAAACAACTTTATACAAACAGACTTAATTATCCACCCGCGGCTATCATAGGAGCAGCGAGAAACACAACCGTTTGTCAAGTTCGACACCATTTGTCTACAGAATACGCAAGTCAGTGCGTTACCAGCACATCAGGAGTTGTTTTGTTGGCTTTGGCCGGCGGAGTTCTACTGATTTTAGAACCTTTTTCTGGTACGCTTATAACCGTATGAGTTCGATATCTGTACGGATCATCTGAATCTACCATATATGGATCCTGGGGGATCCCTGATCTACCATAATGGGATGCAGGTGGGGGAGGGGGAGTGGGGACTGGGTCAGGACTCATCGCGGGGGGAACGCCAGGAGGCCTTCGAGTGGGAGGCGGTGGAGGAGGTGGGGTTCTTTGACCAACGGATTCTCTCTGCGAACTGGCAGAATCTCTCGTTTGGCACTCGCAGTCTCTCATTTCAACGCTTGTTTCATCTTCGAGTTCATCGAACTCGTCGTCCAAATCATCTTCATCTTCTTCTTCACTGTCTTCAGAGGATGCTGGCAGGCAGGGCCGCCCGTTGCTCTTGGCGCCGGAAATGTACTCCTCGTCGTGGAAGGAGGGCGGCCGCTGCTGGGCCACGGCAGTCGTGGGGGTCGAAGGAATGGATGCCAGCGAGCGAGGTCTGCCTTCCAGCTGTTCGCGAGACCTTCTGATATTCTCCTGCAAGTGTGTTGAACTTTATTTAACCTTCACGTGCCTGAATTAAATACCACGTTTTCGTAGGAAGAGCAGATTAGATTAGATTAGATTATTGAGTAGTTCACGCCTCCGTCGCCACAACTAAGGTGATGCAACAGAGGAAAAAATAAGGGACATAAAGCATGTCCATAGAAACGGGGAATCTACGCACGAAGGTGTTCCCACACAGGATCGATATTCGACAAGCATGGGATCGTCAAATCGGGAAAGAACAGGAAGAATTGAATGAAATGAGATTAGTAGAAGCATGAAATCGGAGGGAAGAAAATGGACACGAAAGACAGATGTTCGGAAGGCCTAGCTAATGGCTAAGGTAACCTACAGGGTCCCCTGGGGGCGCTGCTCCCCAGAACATAGGATGGGCGAACCAAAACTAACCCAAGCGGTTCTATGGCTCACCCTATGCCCCTGAAGAGTAAGGAATAGCACTATTTGTAACAACCACAAATGTGTACAGTAGGCAAGAAAAGGTAAAGGAAATATGCTCGCTACGATATTCTTGCAGTCTGTAAGTAATAGAATGTCAAGGGAGCGCAACAAATGTTAAAAAAAAGTTCCCACCTGTATCTGTCTGCCGTCACTGATGAGCTTTCGTATGCAGTTGAAGCACATGGCGAAGCACATGCCACCGAGCAGGCCGCACCCCATCGTCAGAATGATTATAATGTGTTGGGAGGTTATGTCGAACTTAGCATTTTTCTGGTCCTGTAAGCACAGAACCCAATGATCAGTGATAAAGGAATGTTATTGTTAAGCCTCCACAGGCACTAACAAAAATATTTAAGCAAAGGGAGAAGTAGCTATGTTAAAAATGGGGAACCTATAGACGGAGTATAGGAACGCACTGAAGGGCGAGAAGTCGATAAGGAAGTGAAAGAGTATAACAAACAACTTTAGTAAAATAAAAGAAGTAGAGTCGACTTGAGTGAAAGATTTTCGGATGGCTCATCTTGAGCTATGCTAACCTATGGAGCCCCCAGGGAGCCCGACTCGCAGCACTGTAGGCCAGAAGAACATATGAAAATTGACTGCCAAAAAGTGGCCAAGTCAGTAACGGAGTTACAAAACTAAACTTACTGTAGCTTCGACAAGTACAAAAGAAACTTACATCGCAGTTCTCCTCATCGTACTCGTGTTTGCAGTTTTTGACGTTGTTGCAGAGCAGACTGGCGTCGATGCACGTGGCGTCGTCGCAGTCGTACTCGTGGTCGTAGCACGTGCTGTCTTTTTCCGAGTCTGCAGCGAGACAAGAATTCTTTGTTTTTCGTTTCGTCTTAATTGAGGCGTAAAAATTACTTGCATTCAGGTTTATCTCAAGTAGATGATTGCACAATTTCAGGAGTATATGAGGTTCGATTATTTAAGAAGGTTGAGAAATCCTATTGTGAGTCTTCAGCGCAGGTAATGGTAATTTTCAACTCAGCGGGTGGGCACTGACAGTGTATGTATACAAAATACAAGGTACAACATTGGCTAGTGAATACAGCAATTGAAATTTCAAGATTAATCCAATACAAAGCTAGAATTCTCATGGAATCCCATACCCCGCGTATCCTCCCAGGACAAGACAAGTGTCTCACAAGTACTGAGGTCTCAACAGACACTACCTGCCGGGGTCGCCAAGTTGTTGTTGCGGTTGTGTTGCAACGAGCGCTGCGGTAATATCTTTGGGTTATGATACATACTTCTTTGGTGTGTGAGGGTCAGAATATCCTTCTGAGGAGGCTAATGTAACAAGTAGTGCTATAAGATAGTTTAAGCCCCCCTAAATAAGTACATACTAAGCTTTCCTAAGAGAGGAAAACGAAGGGATTTATAGACGTCGATCGTCACGAGGAACCCATGCACGAAGATGTTCCAACAAAGGACAAACGCGCATGGGAGCAGTAAGTTGACAAAGAAGAGGAAGATAAGACGACCTCAACCGCACGGAACTAGAGTTCAGAATCCAGCACTAAAATATCGTGCAACTTGGCGATGGAGAAATCGTCGGCATGGAAAGTGATGAAGACTGCAGAGTTGGGGAAACTGAAGACGAAATGATTGGAAAGTAGAGGAAACCGGCAGGCAGGCTGACAGTTTTGGAGAAGCACGGGAATTCATTGGAGCGCCCACACCGAACAGCGGCAGTTGAGCAGGCCGCTGCCGCTGTTCGGTGTGCGCACACCAATGCATTCCGTGCTTCTCAAAAACTGCCAGCCTGCCTGCCTGCCAGCTTCTCGCTGAACTGCTTTTGGTTTGCCAGTGCCCTTAGGCTAACGCAAAGAGCCGCAGGGGAGGCTTCTCCTATTCCAAAGCCACCGCAATGGTCTGTGCCAGGAGCTGCAACTGCAAGGCCGAGGTAGTGGATCAGTCGAGCCTAAAATCATGTTGATGTTGGGCGTAGGGCGATCTGCTGAAACTTATGGGAGGAGAAGTCTCTCCAACAGCTTGGCAACGGGACAGAGGAGAGAGATGGGATAATAGGAGCCCCCATCACTTTTTGGTTTACTAGGTTTAAACAGCACAATGATGACGGCAAGGGACCAAACAGAGGGAACATTGGCCTCCTCCACGGACAAGTTGAGGAGCTAGCACAATAAATCCAACCCTCTAGGGCCCAAATGACACAGGTGGAGTGAGGTTGAGCCATCCGGACAAGCCGCAGTAGAATTCCCGCCCCGCCTGAGCGCCCGTTTAACAACCTCAACAAAGAGGGAGTATGTACGGTCTAGAGAATGACGCCGATTGATAAGGCGACGTAATTTCCGCGTGCAGCGGAACTGAAAATGAAGCGAGGGAATCAACTGTTGATAGAAACGTTGGGGGATTCTTCGGTCCGAGGTTTCACAACGGCCAGCGAATCTGATGGGTTGGCTTGGGCTCATCCGGGCACGTTTGCCAGAGGAGACTTGAGCCGAGACCAAAACCGAGAGGAGTGCGTGTGGTGATCGCATCGCTCCACGGTCTCCACGCAAGCCCTCCTGGCGGCCCCGGATGTAATCCTGTTAATCTTCCGATATAAGAGGTCAACAGTGGGATTAGCTGGGTTGGCCGCCCTGGCCTCGTCCCTTTGACTGGCCAGAACTTGGGGTTGGGGAGGGAAATTTGGTATTAAGTCCCTTACCTTCGCCGCCGCAATACGATGCTTAGCGGCTTGAGCTAAGACTCTATGGATAGCAGGTTCGCCAGATGAGTGATTCAAGTCGGGACACGCAGACCCTCTGCCGCCTTTGCTCTGTAGGAAGCCCCGTCCGCCCTACGAAAATGAGTGAAGAACCAAGAACCCAAGAGGGACTGGGATAAACTAGAATAATGATGGGAAGGTGGTCAGAGCTGACGGATATACAGGTCTACTATTCAAAATCCAGCGCCCCATGGGAGCATGACAGAGTCAAGTCGGGCGAGGATAGAGGACCGTGAGACGGCAAGCGGGTGTGAGTATCACCATTAAGAATGGCCTGTAAATGATGGCGGATGACACAATAACATAGGACATACGACCCTAACCCTATGGTCCATTCTGTATGTCTTCGGTCTCTGATTTCGTCACTGAGATCAAACTCCGTAATATAATGAATGGTAGTGAATGAGTGAATACGTTGTTAAGGCCTCTCTAGACACAACCAAATACTATTGACTCATCTGTCTATAGCGGTCTCCATTGACACAAATTGCATCACCGCGCACCGTTAGAATTTAAAAAAAATATGGTGGATTATTGGAATTTTTTTTTTATAATGCTAACGGTGATGCAATTTGTGTTAATGGAGACCGCTATAGACAGATGATACAATAATATTTGTTACCTAAAACTGAAGCCGGCAACACAAAAAATCCGTTTTTCCTACAAGATGGAGCTACAGCGCATATAAAAGGAGCAACAATTCAAATGTGACAATTTTCCCAAACAGTTTGATTTCTCGTTTTGGCGACATATTGTGGCCACCCCGATCTCCAGATTTAAGCGCTCCTGATTTCTTGCTGTGGGGATATTTAAATGCAAGAGTCTACATTGATATGCCTGAAACCTTGCAGCAGCTGAAAAGAAACATCAGCCAGGATATCAACAACATTTCAACAGCGACGTTAGAGAAAGTAATGAACAGCACCGTTGCAAGAGCTCGCGATTGCTTGGCCAATAATGGAGGTCATTTAAAGGATATTGTTTTCCATACTTAAATGTGTTACACTATTCTAATATAAATAAAACTTTAAAATCTCCTTTTTCATTTGCAAAAAAACCAAATCGCTTTACCATTTCTAATGTTATTGCTATAATTTTTTTCGGAAAGGTACCTTACTTATGGCCCAAACTTTATATATATAGATGTAAACGTGGAACCCATGCACGAGGATATTCCCATACAGAATCAACGTGCATGGGAATAGAAAGTGAGAAAAAACTAGGAAGAACAGTAGAAAGCATCATAAAACTAGGACTATGTTTAAAAGTGGAAGGATACAGGGTGGGGTCGAAAGACACATGCCGAAGGCGAGGAAGATGCTAAGGTAACTTACAGATTCTCGTGGGGCGCTACTCCTCTCAACATGGGATGAGCTATCAGAACCCTATGGCCCTCCTATGTCTCTTGAGGGGTAAAGCACCGTAGTGTACTAGCCAATATCAGAAATGCAATAGAATAACAATATCAGCAAAAGAAACAGCACCTATTACAAGACTCGGTGCAGCAACTTGCCTTCATCTATTACACGATCCCGGAAGGCAGTGAACCAAGCCTTGAATTTGGAATGCCGTCCCTGTCCCTCGGCGAAGAACCGCAGGTGCAAGGTGTTGCCAGGGGTGGTGACGGTGTCGGCTACGGACCCGCAGAAATGGCTGAGCCGGGAGCGCAAGTCGCGCCGTTCGCCGAACACGTCGACGAAATTAACGTCGCATTCGTTCGGCTCGTGCAAGTCGAATTCTTCGAAAAATAAATAAATCTGAAAGAGAAGACGCAGCAATTTAAAAGAGACGCAATAGCACGCAAAATATAATTAGAACAAAATTAATTTCAATACTTTATATACTAATGAAGTAAGTAGCAATGTTAAATGTTACTGGTGGCCCGCGCTGTCTCGAATTATGGTGAATAGTAATATACATAATATGCGATGTTAGTATTATTATTAATATTAATATATTGAACACTTAAAGTTGCTCTTTTCACAAAAGAGTGATGTGACAGAGGAAGTAACAAAAGATATACACTACGTCGATGAAACGTGGAACTCATGCTCGAAGGAGTTCCAACTCAGGCTTAACACGAATGGGAACAGCAGCAAGTTGGGAAAGAAAATGAAGAGCACAGTACAGCATCAGTAGGAGTATGTGAGTATGTACGTGCAAGCAAGCAAAGTGAGTACGAAGAGAAGCCATCGAAGTCTAGCAATGGCTATGGTAACGTACAGGGCCCCGTGGGGACGCTGCTCCCTATAACATAGGATGTGTAAACCTACCAAACCTAACTCAATGCTCTAAGGTCCATCATATGCTCCCAGAACGGAACAGAATTGCCCTTTCATCAAGTATAAAACATAAAGGTAACCATAAATACAAAACGTTAAGTGACAAGAGGACGCTAAACCGTCGACAAGACATGCCAAATTAATACATATATATATTTTTCACTTTCCATGCGGTACCGTACGTACCGATCCATTTTCATACATACGGTACCCCGTCTTCAAAAGAGAATAACTTTTCTAGAAACTAGTTTCGATATGGGAAACCATTCACGCTTAAGGCTTAGCGCCAGTACGGTTACGCAGCTTACCTTGTGCCCCTCCTGAACGCGGATCGACCAGGTGCAGTCTATAGGCATTCTGTACGTGTAGGAATAATTGAAGCGAAACTGAGGAATATCCGAGTGAGAGATGAGACCGGCCACTCCTCCTGTCTCAAAGTTACACGAGGGAATTTCGGGTCTCCCCATTTCTGGAAAATATCAATACAAGTGAAAAATTTGTGCTAACCGCATGTACGCTGCAGCGCATAGATACACATGAAGCTAATACTATCGGTGCATGTAATATTGCGCAACAAATAACAGTTGCCCCACATGATACAGTATTACAGAGTAGGTAGAAATATGTGAAAGGAAGTGGCCACCATCTTACTAAACAATTAGGATGGAAGGACAGAACAGCATATATTATGATTATGTAAATGCCAATATATTTCTAATCGATCTCTTATACAGGTCACAGTGCTTAAACAAAATGGACAACATTATACCAAGGTGACTCTAACGGTTAAAGTCTTATTCGGTGCCTGCGATGCCTACCTTGCATGATGAACGCGTACACGGCCTGGAAGAGGAAGTATTCCCTGTCTTGCTCACCTTGCATGATGAACTCGTACACGGTCTGGAACCGGAAGTATTCCCTGTCTTGCTCACCTTGCATGATGAACGCGTACACGGCCTGGAACAGGAAGTATTCAGTCTCTCTCACCTTGCATGATGAACGCGTACACGGCCTGGAAGCGGAAGTATTCAGTCTCTCTCACC
>LQNS02278101.1:5088247-5104982 GCA_001587735.2 Parhyale hawaiensis | reverse complement strand
ATCCTCTATATCCTACTAACATAATGGCAATAGCTCAAAGAAGCCGGGGTGTTAGTCCCGGTGTCTCTTTGGGAATGGGCCTCTTGGTTCGTCTACTGCCGCCTATCTAATCTAATCTAACTTCAAACCCATCCATTACAAGCGTTACGTAGAGGACACGTTCATCTTCAAAAACCCAAGTGATTTAGATCTATTTCTACAATATTTAAAAAGTAAACACCCCAACATAAAGTTTACCGCCGAAAATAAATCAAATAATTCCATAGCATTTTTAGACAACCTAGTGGCAAATCAGGACTCAACACTGACCACTATATTCTATAGGAAACCAACTTTTTCGGGTCTCGGAACTAGCTTTTACAGCCTCTGCTATGACCAATTTAAAATAAATTCAATCAAAACTTTACTGTTTAGGGCATATCACTTGTCTTCTTCTTACCTAGAATTTCAAACGAAGTAGACTTTCTTCGAACTTCCTTCAAGAATGACGGCTATGCCCACAACCTTTTGGACCATTATTGCAAGCGGTTTCTAGACAAACTATTCGACCCAGGAATTACTAAACCAACTGTTCATAATTTAGATTTTTCCACTCCCTCTAGTCCTGTAGCACAACTACCGTCGCTACAGTTAACTCTCTGAAAACGTTTCTCTCTGAAGCGTACCCGCATATAAATTTCAGGTTTTCTTTTAAGAACACATTTACCATAGAATCCTATTTTAAATTTAAGGATAAACCCCCAACACCGTTGCTGTCCGGTGTTGTTTACAGGTACAGTTGCAGAAGTTGTTAAGCTTCGTACGTGGGCAGCACCGGGCAGCATTACAAGGCCCGCATTGAGTACATTTAGGTATATCTAGTAGAACAAGTTTACCATTTGCAAAACATGCACATTCAGCCCCCCCCCCCGTCTTCATGCAGAACAAAATAACCATCCCATTAGCAGGAAAGACTTCTCCATTATCGACTTCTCCTACTCAATAGAACTCACAACTTTAGAATCTCTTCTCATTCATAAAACTAATCCCAGCCTCAACATAATGACTTCAGCCGTTCCCCTCAGTACAATCCACAACTGACATTTTTTTCCCTAGACTGTACAGTGTACATCCCTTCCGTCTCCGAAGTTCCCTAGCCGTCTCGACTGCTCAAGCATTGGCACTGGGACCCTCTCAAGCTTACTCTGGTCATTTGCCTTTTACACTTCCCCACGATATCATCTCTCTCCCAGTTAGCATACTGAAATAAATTTTTAGTTTTAGACATTTATACCGTATCCTTGTTTTTAGTTCTGAAGATAGGAATATAATCCCGAAACGTCAACAACTTTTTTAATGTCGACACTTTTTGTTAATTTGATTGTACATTCCTGTATACAGTGTTACGGTACCACCCAGCAATAAGGTTTTCCACTCTCTTGTTTCTAACTATGCATGGATAAAAATACAGTACACTACTTTAGTATTCGAGGGATTTATATTAAGTTTGGTAGATACTAGATTATAACGAACTAAATAACTTTTTCTCTCTCGGTTTCCCAAGTCAATATCCACAATATTTGAATTTTTATCAACACTGCATGATAATATTTTGCCTACGATAACGTTTATTTTGCAAGATAACGGTAACTGCAGTCAGAACATGGGTGAGTTAGTAGTCTGAAAAAAAAAAAAAAAACGGCGAGCAGCTAGCATCGAAAACCAATATAGAGATTCATCATCCATGAGCTTTTGCAGTTTGAACGTTATCACAAAACCTGTGAAGCAAAGAAAATATGTTCTCAGAGTAAAAAGTAGATTAATTAAATTCATTTGCATGTAATTTACCAGTCACTATTAGCGATCACGGAAGAAAGTACAGCCAAACAATTTCGATTTCTGAAATGCATCACTCGCAGTAAGCCATGGTTATATTAGACAAATCCAAAACTCTTCTCCTACTAATGCCGGGGTCACACAATACGATCGCACGCCCAATGTATGAGCAAACTTTGAGCGCGCAAGTCGTCTCTATTACACAAGGGAACTCGGTACTTATTCAATATAACTCAGGACAGTACAGGAAGTTGAAAAACGTGCGAGCTGAAGGTTCGGTCATAAGTTGAGATTGTGTAGTGCGTCTCTGGCATAAAAACCTAAATACTCGCTCTAACACTCACCAGAAGTTGCCGAGCAGAAGAGGAGGACCAGCAGAAGAGACACTGCAAAGAGAGATCGGCATCCGTTAAACACTAGCAACAGTATTATAGATTATACACCAGCGGCTAAAATCAGGCCCGTTTTGAAAACTGTGATTTCTTGAAGACTATGAAATTGGATTGAGCTGAAACCTTCACAACCAGAAGTTACTGTTCATCCTAATAATTTGTATAAATTCTGTTAAAAAAATATGGCCAAAAATGAGGGCGGGATACAAAATTTTGCTTAAATGTACAACGGGAAGCTTCAATGAATTAATACCTTGTGATTATGCCCTCATTTCTTAATACAGCTGCAAGACTACCTATATTTACAAGCTGAAGACAGTTTTTTCAAGTAAATTTTGCTCATTTTTCTTGAAGTTTTAATTATAAATCGTCGGTGTTTATCGGATTCCTAGCTCTCACATATGTTCTCAAAATATGCCAAAGGTTTTCAATGTAACTCAAAACAGGACTTGAGGGTGGCCCAATTCTAATTTTTAAATGATAGTCTTTTAAGTCTACACGATCAACTTAGCCTTATGGATTGTCACAAGTTTCGGAGTATTGGAATAACCGGATCCTGAAGTATGTGTTTGAACATATGTATATGCGTATACCCTGTTGTTCCGGAGGATGAAAGGCTCGAGTAGCCCCATGGCTGGAGAACAGCTCAAACGTCGTGATACCGCTGATAATGCTAACAAGCCAACTTCGTTTAAACGTCTCTTGACAGTTTTCCGGGACACATTCATGTTGTTAGTACCATTAACTTCCCTCGAAATAATTACTGCGGATTTGTAACTATTTTTTTTAACGGAATTCTGGTCCTCTTTGGTGGAGTTTTTCTCGGTCTGCCTACCCTATAGGTGGTTGATACAAAACTAGTGTCCCTGTATAGCTTAACAGCTTAACTACAAAATTTTTCCAACGACACTTTTAGATAGAATTATAGTTGTTGTAAATTTGCTTACTCAGCTCCTTTATTCGTTTTAAAAGAGAGATACTAACTTTGTTGATCTTTGTCATGATATGTAATGTCTATAACCTGAAATTAGGGGAATATGCTAGCTGCTAAATGAAGAAATATGATAAACAACATGTTTTATTTCTAAACTATAGAGATGCAATTCGAGAACGCATAGGTACCTCCGCCAAGTAATGCAATGGTAATGATAAATTCAAACCGGTCTTAATTCCAGGACATCTTTCTGATCATCACCAAAACTGCGTCATTTGTTCCTCGTTACATTCCTAACTTTTTCTGCAAATTTCATGAAAATCCATTAATAACTGTCTGCGTTATGTTGCCAAGAAAAAAAAAAAAAAAAAACAGGTAGACAAACAAACGGTTAAACGAATCGTCATCAAAAGTTAATCTCTTCCGCCTAACATACCCAAAAAAAGCAATCATCTTTTTCCTACTAAGACACACAACAATCCCAGTATATTTCATAAATATCCGTCAATAACCTTTTGAGTTATCTCGCTGATAGACACACCGACAAAAACATAATCTCCTTGGCGGAGCAAACAGCTGGTGTTTCATCTGTCTCTGATTTTTGGCATACATTTTTCGGGATTAAAATTCACTTTCTCGTAACTTTGGTCTTATCCTTCAAAAACAACTGGAATTTATACAACATATTAGGAGAGGCAATAGCTAGTATTTGTGGAAATTTTCGCTAAATAAAATACCTCGGGTTCAAGAAATCGCAAATTTTATACAATGTTCCATAGTTTTGACCAATAGTGTATAGTGAAAATTACATTGCAAAAACTAAAACAAAAAGTAATTAATATGATTAATAATTCAATACAATAACACATTCCACATAAAATTTTAGTATACTCAAACTTAAAATTAAAATGAAGAAAACTAAAACATAATAAAATTATAAATAAATTATAGTATAATAACATATATAACCTAGAATTTTCAAGCCCAGAGTACAAATACCGGTATACACTGCTAAAAGTTTCAATTAAACTAAATATCACCAAACACAAAGGAAGTGAGCGCCAATCTAATTTTATTTTCACACAGAACTACAAATCCTGGTAGCAAGGTAGATTTGCTCCGCATGGCAATTTCAGCCTTCTCTTTGTGACGTCACAAGTCCCCGAACACGTGAACTGGCACAATATTGGCCGACAAGGGATCCGTCACAAATGCATCCTTCGTCTGTCCATTTGCAGCATCTGCAGAGCTACAGCGTCATCCATCACTTCCCTCGTAGCCCATTCTGCTCTCGCTCCTTGGTCTTACAAGGATTGCGTCCTAAGCAACTCGTGCGTGGATATCTCAAGACCGATGTCGGTCTGAGCGATCGGTCTTGACCCTATCTTACGTAAACCGACCTACGAAAGATTTTCTCCTGTAAGAATACAAGAGAACAAAGAAACCTTGAGGTAAAGTGCCATGTACAACCTGGTATGGATAATTCCATGCCCACTGAGGCGTAAAGAATCTAAGTAAAAACATACAAAATACCAAATAAAAGAAGGCGGCAACGCAAGGGAAAAACAAAACGGGAAAGAAGAAAAACAACAAAGGACAGCGAAAAGAAAGAGCAGACCTAATATTAGCTAAAAAGACTGGGTCTCGGGTGGAGGAATTTAACCGATGAATGCGAGAGTTTAGGTTTTTTATTTTTTAACACGAATAGAAAATCCTGCCTCATGACCATGGGTTGTGTCTTAGGAGGGTCGCCTTAACGCTTTCGTGCCTACTGTACACTGTACACATGGGAGGAGGTTACAAATAGTGTTATTCCTATGGGAAATGACGTTTAATTCAGTCAAAAATGGGTGAAATCGTCACCGGGATTTGTACATAGCAGGCATTAGAAATACTTGACACAACAGCACTCACAATGATCGAGGGCCGTCAGCAGCTAACTGGAAGATAAATTTGACAACTTTGCGAATTCGAAAAGGAAAGCGTCGAGTTATGCAATTCAAGAAGGACGACCATGCTTGAAATAAGTATATCAAAGGAATATTAAATATCTGGCTGCAACATGACAGTAATATTTTGCGATTTCACGAAAGAAAACTATGCGTGAAGATAAGCATGCAACTATAAATCCAATGTATACTAGTGCGAATCAACGGGAGAAAATTATAAAATTTGCAAATCGCACGGGACGGCTATGCTTAGACATCAAAGAAATTACCATGCGAGACTGCAACGAAAATACTGTACTCGTAAATTAACGAAGGAAAACAGGACCCCGGAAATAAGCATTTCGCAGGCAACTATAGAACTGGTTGTACCCAAGATATAAACTATTTTTTAGCAAAAAATGTAAGACGTATACGATGCCTTGGTGGTAACTGAGAAAGCAAAACGTCTCAATAATAAATAATTTTCATTCACCTAATATAAAAAAGTTTCAGCTCTTGAGTTAAACAGTATTCGAAAGAGCAAATGACAGTTGTAGCCTCTATGGCGATAATAGCAAAAAAACGAATACCTCTAGAATAGGGAACATAGACGCGGCAAGAGAAGGAAGTAGGTTAAACGGAGAAGATAACAAATGGAGGGGAGGAAGGGGGGTAGGGGTGCACATCAGCGCAGTCACTGTTATCTCAAAGGACAAAGCAAATGGCGCCACATTTGTATAGGCCGGATCTGCGGGGCTTATATGAGATGGGCTTTATTTTGTTTATCAACGCAGACCATAGCGCCACCAAGTGATAGCGACGCCTCTGTGCTTCTTAATAAATAAATAGATAGAGATGTGCAGGGAACTACTTAGTTGCATGGCGCGAATAATTGCTATATTTTAAACTATTCCTAATGCAAACCTCTCCGCCACTGTCCGGGAATCGACGTATTTGCGGGGCAAAATTAACTCGCATTCTTTATTTTATTCACATGCAAAGTTCGCTGCCCGCAGAAGACCAACTGTGTGACCATATGAGAGAAATTAACCTTGATTTATGAAAAAAAGTTCGTTTAAACATGCCAAGTGATTCTAGGTGTGTGAAGTGAGGAAAAGGTTAAGGACATGTGCTACGTTCAAGAAAATGAAGAACTCATACACGTAGGATCACAACATATGGAAATAACAAGAAAAAGTGGAAAGTCAGCATAAAAAAGGCTATCAACTGGAGCATAACAAAAGCCAGGAAGATATTATAGGTAGAACAATTTCCCGAAGGCCTAACGATACAATATGGCAACAAATGGCACCCCCCCCCCCCCGAGGGAAGGGGGGAATCGACACCACCCAACAGTTTCTTTAATGTAACCGTTATGCAAATTTACATATTAGCTTCTCAGAGCCAGGCTTCTGTATGAGCCGTTACGTGGTGTGAAGTATTCAAGGCTAATTATAAACTTATTCCCAAGTTATTAAAACTTGCGCTAACGACAAACTTTGATCCTTTAATACAGTTTTGGGCTCGAAGTAAAGATGTTTTGCCTGCGCCTGCGAGAGGCGAAACTGTTTCCTTTCAACGCTTCGAGGGACTGAGGGTGGATGACGATATGGAGATTATTTTACGGCTTAACTCCATATCGCATAATAATATGTTAGTATTATTTTATAGCACCTACAAATACAGTGTGTTCCAAGAGAGTATGAGGAAGGGACATAGAGTATCTCGACAGAAATGTGGAACCCATGTACGGGCGCGTTCCCATATAGGATCACCGCACATAGGAACCATAAGTCGGGCAAGTGGAAAAAGAAGAGTACAAGGCATCAACGGTAGGGGCATGGACATGGAAAGAAGCAAAGTGGGCAGGCAAGAAAGATGCCCCGAAGGCTTGAGGCTATGGGACCATTTGATATGTATAATATTAGAATTGCTAGTAAACCACTAATACGCTACACAAATTTTTAAACAACAGCAAGATAAATGCCCACTTTAGGAAAGAAATAATGTTGTTTATCAAATTAATTGTAACTAATGTGAAGCAGTATATATTGGAAAAACATGTAAGTAAATTTCAGAAAAAGTCAAAGAACATGATAATAATATCAAGTAAAACATTTAGGCATCTTTAGTTTATAATCATGTAAAATCGTATAACTACGAAATGTCAATCGAGTCTCCAAAATTATTATGCAGTGAATCAAATTCAAAATCGAGGAGACTTTTAGAAGCATTCCATTCACATTGCAATGCAAATTCATTCAATAGACATGTCCAATTTTCTGAAGCTACCGTGTTCTATAATCTCACTAGAAATGAACTTTCTTCCTTTTTAACTCTCTAAATTTCAATGTTGTGCCATATATTACATTATTTTTTGCTTTATTGGTAGCTAGGATACAATGTTAGTATACTTTGCAACTTGCTTCTCATAGAATTTGAAGTTCTGTTCCCCTCAAGGAGATTTAATATTAAAACTCCTTGGTTCCCCTGTAGACGGGCTGTGCTTAATAGCTCGCAAGCTTGAAATAAATAAAAAGACCAGAAGACTTTCAATAAAATCTTCCCTATATATTTGATGATACAAAGCTTGTAGATTAAAGCGGTTTTAGAATCCTAATAACGTCAAGATTAGTATAACGAAGTTGTAAAATTTGAGCAGTGACAAGACTTGTTCAAGTGACTAGACATTCTATGTGCTTCTAAATTTCGACCTGAAATGAGCTCCAGGTCCAGGCTTTCTTAACGTTACAGGGTAAGGAATTAGAACAAAGAGACGCGTCCTCTGCTCGATCAGACAATGTAGTGGCTGAATAAACCAAATAATTTATGGACCTCCTCCGCCCAGACAACATTGTGCCCAATTGAAGAGAATTAACTGTGGACCTTCTCTGCTCAAGACATCAATACTGCAACTGGTTAAAGAAAACCAATTGTGGACTACTTTTGCTCAGACATCAACCCTGCTACTTGTAAAAGCGAACTAATAATAATGGACCTCTTCTGCTCCGACGTCAACATCGCACGCAACTAGTTAAAGAGAACCGAAGCTATAATAGACTTCCTTTGCTCAGACGTCAACATCGTGACTGGATAAAGAGAACCAATTAAGGCCCTCTTCAACCCAAACACGAACAAACAACAGCTGTAGCCGCTCAACCGCACCCAAAAAAAAATGGGGCGGCGAGGCGCATAAGAATGAGCGATGCCTCCCCAAATCGACCCAAACACAATCACGGGCCATCAAAGCAGTACCTCTTTATAGCTCAGGTATTTTCGAGGCCCAACCAGCCCATATCAGGCGGCAGTGAGCCGAAGGGTAAACAATTCCAGAGCAGGGCGTTGTAAAGGGGAAGCTTTCAGCGTGTCAAGGGCCGCGAATACAGAATATATGAGGCGATGGGGACGTTAAATATGTCTTTGATACGAGAGCTTATCAATTAGTGGCACAGCAGTGAAAATTATTACGGCAAGCAGTATGTTCGCGTATAAGAGAAACTATACTTTAGCGAAACGTGTTTCAATTTACCAATGAATATTATGTTAATTCATGGACAATCTTGCACTATAGATATTAAAAACACTACAGAAACTTACACATACTTATTTCATATTATTATACTCATACGTCTTATGCCTATTCTAATGGAACATGAGTCAAATTTAACTTATCTTGCCCAGGCTCTGCAGCAAGGGTTCCTCTTCCTTATGTGAATACAAAAGGAGAAAGAACCCTTGTAGATAAACGAGTACGATAGACGCCAAAAGTCTGCGGACTTTACAATTATTATTTAACTACAAGTGGTCCTCGCATACATTAGAGGATGTAGACCGAAAGCCGTGTACCTTAAATGAAAAGTTTAGTCATAATTCCTTTTGTTATTTTTTACTACATATATAGAATTAAAGGAAAACCGCCAATGGTGCCTGCACTAAGCTGATGTGTCTAAACAAAGGATAACAGCCATGTACATGAAAAAAATATAAGTTAACGAAAAACGTTCTGTCCGTTTTTAATGAAAAAATAACACTTCGCAGTACATGTAACTTATTTTAATCTTCGAAGAAATCACCATCAGCATCCAGCCAGCACCTTCTGCCAACGTGTCTCCAGCTTTTCAATCTCCTTGCGTTAAAAATGGAGGGTTTTAAAAAATGGAGGGTTTTAAAAAATGGAGGGTTTTGGACGCATAGAAGTCTGTGAGGACTTGACGCAGGTCTGCTTCATTGGAGAAGGATTTACCACGAAGATGATTATCCAGAGATTGGAAGAGTTGATAATCAGATGGCGCAAGGTCAGGTGAATATGGTTGAAGGCACGAAGTGACATCCGTGACCACTCGCGCGATATGCGGTCTGGCGTTGTCAAGGAAGAAAAGCACATCTTTGCGATTCATGAGCGCTGGTTTCTTCTGGCGCAATGCCTATGACACACGCTCCACTTGCTGCGAGCACAGGTCTGCAGTGACCGCTTGGCCTGTTGGCAGCAGCTCATAACGAACCGCTTGATGATCTGTCCCACCAGTCCCGAAGCATAATCTTGCGTGAGTGCATAGGCGACATTGCGGTGTGGGGGACAGTATCCTGGGGTGACAACCAACGTTATTTGGAACGCTTGGGAGTTGCTACTTTCGGATGTCTGACTTTGAGAACAAAACTGCTACGGTACACGCATTGCGTACCTCTTTCAGTTCATTCAATAGCTAAACAAAAACGGACAGAACTTTGTTGGTTACATTCGATGTGAAGAATAATATTAGAGAGTCATGCACTGCATATAGCTGGTAACAGACTGACAGGACCATTCGCAAGGAGGAACCGAGACACAGGCTCCGGTTCTCTAGGCTTATCTTTCAAGCCTCAGACGTTTTCAGTCTGAGTAACTGTATACCTATGTCCTATGCCTTTTTTCATCATCCTTTGTTAGTTTCAACTTAAAACATCCAAAGTGCAACACGAACAAAAGTAAAAAATGTATATTCATGCAATAAAAAATATAAGAATGAGTACGGTGTCCATCATTTCTATTAGCTCATTGCTTGCTGATTTTTTTTTTTTACACAAACAGGCTTGAAAAAAGCAGAAGGCTCCCACCGATAACACTGGCCGGCACCACACATGGTGACACTCGGAGGTGAAGGTTAAATCAACTTGACCGCAGATCCTAACGGGGAAAATCAAAATGCATTGGTCAATGCTGCAGCCATATATAGGTCCCTGGCTTCAGAAATAACTGCAACCCCAGCCGTCCCTACATTTGGTTAGGATCAGTACCCCCGCAGTAGCCTGTAAACGGCAGGAATGTTTGCTTGACAAGCAAAGCACCGGAAGAATACACGTCGCTGGAAAAGAGACGATCTCGGGTACTGGCACTTGCCAGCTCAACACGCTAACATCCTGCCCCAGCTAGTAATGGCCTATAAATAGACGACTGCATCCCTATGGGAGAAAAGACACAAATGTTTAACTTACGAATGATCCACCTCGCTAGCGATACTGTATAATGGTGCTTGATGACGTCCAATTCTAAAACGAGCTGTCGCTTTGGTCCCTATTCCTGGCGACACATCGAGTGAAGAGATCATCGTTCCGGCACATTTTGCACACATTACAGTCTGGCGAGCCAACAGCCACTTGAGTCTCCCTTGAGTCATAATTCCATTAAAGTCTCCGCCGTAATTTTGCTCGAGCAAATTTATATTAAACTCCAAGTTACAAACACATCGGGCGCAGAATATTACCTCACTGTACTTATGAAGCGAATTAGCACCACAAGCTGAAGCGAAAATGATATTATGGCAGCTGCGTGTAGTTACAACAGCAAGTGTCGCTAGCACGCGCGATGGTAGTGGAATGGTGGAGAAGTTTAGGCTTTACGCTACTGATGGTAGTTCTGGGTATTGTATTAATTAAACTTATGCCACCTTTAGCTTAGTTCACGAAATTGAAACGAAGAAGGTATACTATAACCATCAACAATATTCTAAGATAACTAAAAAAAAGTCGCCGTATCGAAAAGACAGAGGCATGTTCGATTTGCTCATTGCGATCGAGATAATCTAATCCGCTTCTCAGACTTTATTTGTTTGAAATTTATCTCCCAAACTTTGTAATGTTCCTTCTGGAAAAAGCACCCGACGCTGATCGTAAACGGCTCCGACTGCGGCTGCCTCAAACTCAACCCTGTTTCACATGAAACTTGATCCAATAAGAGGAATCCAAAACACAGAAGTGACGTTCGGGAGAAGCTAAAGGAAGGGGTTAGACTTTCTCGATTCAAGTTAGAGAATTTGGCGTTTCGCAGGAACAGCCTTATTTATTAATATATTTTTATCATCATAACCTGTTTTTTAGGTATTAGTCATTTATTATAAATACTCGTTTAATATTGAATATTACTATTTTATAATAAACTGTGCGAGTTTCATAACCAACGGACCAGAAATAACGAAAATAAAATGTCGTCCCTAAAGTAAAAGATTACCCAAACATAATGTGTGTAAATATCGTCATGTTTAATAGCTCTAAATAGTACAACTTGTGTTTTATCCAAAAATCTTCCTCAAACGTAGTAAAATCACGTAACGCATCACTGACATTCGTCTAGCCATGCCTATTGGTGCACTGACAGGGCAACATGCGGGCGCGCGTCAATACTGGTGAACTTATATCAGTTTTTCTCCTCGCAAACGCACTTAATCTGATCATTTTTTTTCTCATGCAATACATCATCTGAAAGGTCTTGAAATAGGCTTTTGTGCGGTTCAAAGTGGGGGTATTACTCGAACCTGAGTCTGTTGTTAAGTAATAATCTCGTTTTCCACGAGTGTGACTATTAATTTGTGTAACCTATTTTGAATTTGAACGTCATTTCCCCAATAAGTTTACACTTTTTCAAATTTTAATAAAATGGGGGCATGGAGCATTAAAAGATTTACTTTGCTACTAATTTTCGTCAAAATCGTTGGAAAATTGAATTTCTTACAGCGAAACTTGTTTTTCGGAATATAAATTAAAAACGCTATAACTCTCTCAAAAACTCAAAAAGCTGAATTTTGCCGAAAAACTTACCCCACAGGGTACGGCTATGATGACTTTACTTGGGGTTAAAATATTTGCACTGAATTTTCCAACACCTTGTACAGTCTGACCATTTTATGAAGACGGTTCAGTCTTGGTCAAATTCCTCTATAACGTTGCCAATTCTATGAGTATATCTGAGATTTTGGTCGGCCCATATCTTAGACACGCCCAATAACTGCATATAGAGAAATCTCAGAAATATTCATAGGATTGGCCCCGCTGTAGAGGAATTTGACCACGACCGAACCGCCTTTATAAAATGGTCAGACTATAGTAAAACGCGCAAGTTAATTTGAGATAACTTCGCAAATGCAGATCAACAATGGGCGACAATTCTTAAATTTTAGGATGCAAAATGTATATGTCTTGCTAAAGAAAATGCTTTCTTTGTGTCAGCAGGACTAGATTGCTTTCTGCTTGTCATCCCACTTTAATTACAAAAGATTAAATCTTAGTTTCATTAATTTGTCCCCCCAAGTGGGCCTATTTGGCAGGAATAGGTCGTCATTTTATCGTGTAGTGTGGGCTAGATTTCAGCCATCAATTGACCGTAGTATGCCGGTTTTTGTAGGAATACCACTATTTCAAACATGACCAAATGGTACTATTGGGCGATAAGGGTAAAAACTGAGGCGAAGTCTAACCAGTAATGCCAATAACGACAGTAAGGCAATGGAGAATGGAATGCACTGCCATATTTTTCGGGAAGTTTTTTGCAGCAATTCAACGCATGACTGCTCAGTGGAGTCCCTGGCGAACGCTTCAGACTATATTTTCTCTACGACAAAAACAAACCACTTTCCCTGTGTATTTAAATCTGCAACGATTCAAAACGTGTAGTTTCTCGGAGAAACACTCTCTAGCCCTTTATTTCTAAAGCAAAAGAACTATCAATAATGTCCCGAAAGCCAAAACAACGACAACATGCGTTCAATGGGTTAAATAATGAATAAAAGGGCTAATTATGGCACTTCAGGGGTTAAATGATTATCAAAAAAACATAAATATATTGCATCATTAACAGCAGTTTTGAAATGAAAGCGGAATTAGATAGAAAGAAACGAACGAATTAACATTGTGTTTCTTAGTATCTGAACTTAAGAAACAACATGAACATGAAATAAATTATTTTATAGGAGAGACTTAACGAAGTAACTATATTCCCAAGTAACCGAGCCAATAAAATATATTAAGGATCATTACGACTAAGAAAGGATGGATTTTGAACTTTAGATGTAAAAGACGTGCAGTTTGAAGCTCGTGCCAAGTACCTGGTTCACTTTTCCAAACGATGGTGAAAGTGCATCACCTAATTGCACGAACGCGTACCATTGAATAAATCGGTAGCTTATTTATTACTGTTGCCCTGAGTAGTGGTGTGACAGCGGTGCTGGATAGGCAACAGTGCGAGACTTTATTTGTTTATCCGCCCCGAGCGAGCAGCGGCTGTTCTGAGCTCAGTACCTCTCAGACTCTGGACGTGAATTGCTGTGGGTATCCATGAAAACTTAACATAGTAATAACAACTAGAGCACTCTGAGAGCGCATAACTCCGCCAAGCACGGCACCGGTAAGGAAAACTTCAAATTGGTGCTGAGACCATGATTTCCTCTGTAGCAACACCAAAATCTAATCCTTTGTGCTCTCTGTTAGTAATGACACTTTCTGCAATTTTTTTTGAAGATCCGCTCATAACTTTTTGAGTTATGCTGCTAACAAACATTATGACAAACAGAAGTCAAACCAAGAAACGGATCAACCCATCTGCACCAAACTTCAATCATTTATGTTTTTTAACATTAATAAGAACTGGTGTAAATTTCGTAAAGATCCATTGAGAACTTTCTGAGTTTTTGTGCTAACAAGCACAAAAACACAGCAACAAACACACGAACGAACAAACACATCATCACAAAAATTTAGTCACTGACTCTTCGTAACAAACCTAACAACTCCTGTATATTTCATGAAATTTCGTTCATAACTTTTTGAGTTGTCGTGACAGACAAAATAACAGACAGACAAACCCAACGAAGACATAAACTCCTTGGCGGAGAAAATAATGGTACTAATGCTAAGGGTAATAGTAACAGTGGCAATAACTATAATAGTAATAATAATCCGAGTAATGATACCAACAATAGCAATGTAATAATAATGACGTTAGAAGAATTCTGAAAGAGCAGACTTCCGTCAAGTAGAGCATGTTACCGAAAAATTCATACTGATCCTGAAACTCGGATTTTTTATCATCACCAAAATTTTGTCAATTGTGCCTCTTGACATTAACACCAGTTCCTGTAATTTTCTTGAAGGCTGTCCACAAGTCTTAAAAATGTGTTCCGATAAACACAACGACAAAAGTCTAGTCGAACAAACCACGGACAACCCGATGAAGACCAAAATTTAGTCATTTGTGCCTTTGCCTCTGAATTTCTAGCAATTCCTGCAAATTTCATGAAGATTCATTCAATCCATTTTGGGTTATTTTACTGACGATCATAAAAACAGAGACAAAGAGACCAACGGACTGACAGATCATCTCAAAAATTTTGTCAGTGGCTCTTCGTAACCGTCCCAACAATCTGTTCAGAACTGTTTGAGTTATACTTCCAAACAATAACAGGCAGTAAAAAAAATGAAAGGATCTCCACCAAAACTTACGGTTTTCATCTGGTCTAACATACCTAAAGCTCGGTGCCCACGTAGCAACTTTCGTTGCAGCTAGCAGCCTAGAGGCAATTTAACCAAACCGTTTACGTATCCACGTTCGAAGAACATATTGCTAGAGTTATCGCTGTGGGAAAAAGATGGAGTGGATGGGTTTTACGATCTTTCTCGTCACGCGAAATAGATGTAATGCTCACACTATGGAAGCAATTAATCTTTCCGAGAATAGAATACTGTTCCCCACTTTGAATGCCGAGTACAAGAAAAAAGCTTGAACAACTTGAAGGTATCCAACGATCGTTCACGGCCAAAATTCGAGGCATGCAGGAGTACGATTACCACAAACGACTCAGCTGTCTCCACTTGTATTCAATACAGCGCAGATTCGAACGATTTACAATCATATATTGTAGCGGGGAGAGCAGCGCTGCATATCATAGGAAACAAATTATTTAACCCCTTTTTTTTAAGCGGAAAGGGGTATAATAAAACTTATGAAATACAGGAATATATTCATGTGATTTAATTGATAAAAAACAATGGATGAACGAAAAACAATATGAAAAATGCACTGAAAGGAACTCGCACGGAGAAAAATGAGAAAAAAGAGACTAGATTATCAGTAAACGTGGTAAAGGGAAAAGAAAAAATCACTAAAGAGACTGTACCTATGGGCCCGGACCAAAACGCGTAACAAACAGGTGACTCGTGTCAGCTAATTGGCAATAAATTCCAAAAAAAGCACTGAAAACTGGGTATACGGTAACACTTCTATATTGCTGCGTATAGGATCACAGCTTAGGAAAGAGTCACACTATTTCACAGTCTAGTTCAAGTTAGGGTTTATTTGACATAGGCAATAAATTAGGTCGCGCTTCAAAAAACTCTGATTTTTGTATGACGGCGAACACCGAAAATAATTCCACGCAAACCCTAACTCCAAGGTTATACTTCGCGGTACTAGTTTAAGCAACAGGTCAACTATATTTACACTTCACTAATTTCGTGAAATATTTCTACGACAGTTCCAGTCACTTTGAAACACAAATATTCATATGTTTACCCTTTATTTCAGCTAATACTTCAATATTCAAATAGTAGCATTTATACTTTAGTCAGGTTTGCATTTTCTGAAGGCCAAAACGCTTACAGCTTCAAATATACTCTTCACTAGGTTTACTTAACACAGAGCATATAATTATATTTATATTGTCAGTCTCTCATTGGAATTATAGTCGCATCTCTATCACAATTTTATCTCAATATTCATATTTGGAAAGCTATTATTTATATTAGATTCTAGATTTTGTACTTGTATTAAGATTCTGAAATTTTTTCTGTCATCATTTTGCAGGTTAATTTTAAAATCTTGACAATTTTTATTTATCTAGATCATCTGAAATTGACAAAGAAAGTGATGAAACAAGCAAACCGCAAGCAGATCGCGCACAGCAGCAGCCACGGCTATCATTACTGTTACTGTGACAAACTTCCCCAACTGAGCAGTTCTGACACATCGAAATAGCTGTACATTTATATTCATTCAATGCTATAAATACGTTTAGCCCGTAAAAGGGGAAAAGTAAGGAATACAACAGCCGGGCTGCCGCAGTGTTATCGAGACCTACACATTGCTTGACGGCTGAAAGAAGAATGAACGTTATGCAGAAAGCTAACTTCATAGGAGTGGGAATCGCTCTAAAGCAAAATGCTATTTCTATTACAATATGTTTCGAAAATTCTGGAACGTATCACTGTGAATGTGAATGAGAATGAGCGGATTGTCGCCAGACACTCGGAAAGAACTGAAAGGACCTGTGATATCCGTATCCCAAGCAGAGATGGTGGAAAAGCTATGGCCACAAAATATTCTAATAGCTTCGCTGTACGAGGAGCAAGATTGTTTAACAAAA
>LQNS02278101.1:5045418-5075038 GCA_001587735.2 Parhyale hawaiensis | reverse complement strand
GCTTCCCGTGCCGCTCGACGCCTATATGAGGACCCCATAGCGCACTGTGTCATTAGCCCTCTAGCTCCCACCCTGCTAACACCATAACTTAGGTCTCCTTAAATAAATAAAAAAAAAAATTTTGTTAGGTATCCATTAAAGACTTTATTAGGTTTTTGAAAATGGGAGAAGTATCCCGAAACGTCAAGTTTTAATTATTAGTTCGTGTCGACTTACTAAATAAAATTGTTTTACAAACACTGAGTGGCAAATATTAAACCTAAATAAAATTGTCTTACAAACACTGAGTGGCAAATATTAAACCTAAATAAAATTGTCTTACAAACACCGAGTGGCAAACATTAAACCTAAATAAAATTGTCTTACAAACACTGTGTGGCAAACATTAAAACCTAAAAATAGAGAACACATCCACTAAAAGTGATAAAACACTTGTGTGATACACTGTTCCTAAAAAGTTACTCTAGTCGGTTGTAAAATCACTCTACATATCTATAATTATAACATGAAAAATATTTAGCGGTTACAAGGAAGAAGACACTGCGAAATGTTCAAAGCAAACACAAGCCACTTAAACTATAACTGAAGAGTTGTGATAATATTGTACTAAGTAATCATGATTATATTACAGTGGAGCATAATGGGCAATGCAATAGTTTCTGAAATATTTTTTGAATACATGATGTGACGTGGGTTGGATTATTTCTTCAGGGAGCTCATTATACAGTGCCTAGACATTAGTACATATTTGCACAACTCTATTTTTTATGCATTTTAAAAAATTTAGGAACTACTAAAGATAATTAATACAGGAAGTTTATATAACATATATATAATAGAATATTTAAACAGAACAGTCAAATGTGCACTTATAACTTCTTTTAAATTGTGTTCGTTTTCATTACTCCCTGTTTTCATAAACACCAAAAAAAAAAAAAAATTATGACATTAGTACTTGGTGGCGTGACCTTTATTGGCAATAACAGCATGGAGACGATTGTTATAGCTGGAAATTAACTTTTCACATTCACTTGATGGTATATTTTCCATTCTTCCATGCAGATACCTTTATTTCAGTAAGGTTTTTGGGACACCGTTTGTGGACACCGGATTTAAAAAGACGCCACAAATTTTCTATTGGAGTAAGGTCCGGTGATTGGCTAGGCCATGGAAGAACATTTATTTTCTTCTTTTGAAACAATTCTTTTGTTAATTCGCAGTATGCTTGGGGTCGTTGTCTAACAATGTTGGAAGGTCCACCTGCGCCGTCTGTAGAATTTTTTCTGGCACTTGGAATCATCTTCTTCTCTAATATCTCCCTGTACATGAAACTAATCATCTTGCCATCAATGATATGAAGATTTCCAACACCATGGGCAGTAAAGCAACCCCACACCATGATGCTGTCCTCTCCATGCTTCACGGTGGGGATAGTGTTCTTGGGGTCATAGGCAGTACCACGTTTCCTCCATACATGCCGAGCTTCGTTTCGGCCAAAAAGTTCTATTTTAGTTTCGTCAGACCATATAATCCCTTCCCAAAACTCATTTCCACTGTCCAGGTGGTCTTTGGCAAATGTTAAGCGGCTCTTGACATGTTTTGCTGTAAGAAGATTAGTATTGCGAGGAGTGTAAGAATGAATGCCAGTACGGTTAAATTCCCTAACAATAGTTTTGTTGCTGACATGCAGTCCCTGAGATGCCAGTTTACTCCGAATGTCAGCACGAGTTGTCATGGGGTCATTAGTCGCCTTACGTAGCATGTAGCGCCGAGGACGATCCATTATCTTACGCGGAGCTCCAGCTCTTGGCAGGTTGGAGACTGCCACAGTCACTTGATGCTTGCGGACTCTTGCTCCAACCGTTGAAAAAGGAACTTTGACACGTTCTGCTATTACTCTATAAGTTAATCCCTCAGTACGAAGTTGAATTATCCGTTGACGAGTAGCTTCAGGGATTTCTTTAACTTTGGGCAATGTAGTGAGAGTGTGCGCGACTTCAACGAGGTCTAGAGAGGTAATGATTGCACCGGCTATGGTTTGTTTACATTGCATTTGTTTCGAAACGTTTCGGGAACGTTCTAGAATAATTTCCAAACTAATTTACTCAAATTATACTATTAAATATCAAAGATTCAACTTCACATTTATTTTGGTCAAATACTTTTGTCCCTCATTACTTTTCCTTGTGTTAAATTTTCTTGTTATAAGTGCACATTGGACTGTTCTGTTTAAATATTCTATTATATATGTGTTATAGGTATAAACTTCCTGTATTAATTATCCTAAAGCAGACTCTGAATTTTTAAAAATACATAAAAAATAGAGTTGTGCAAATACTTATGTCTATGCACTGTATCTTTGCACGCACTGATATATGATAAAACGTCTCACCACCTCTAGACGGTTATTCAGTATATTGAACCTTTCATTTGTTGTGCCATACTGATGAGTTGGTAAGAGCGCACTGAAGTGAGATTGGAAATATGGAGTTTCCCCAAATATGGCCATTCTCAGAAACTTCATGAGGAAGTAGCTATATATGTCTTTGAATTTAAGTAGTTCTAAATAATGATATATGATATTAGTTAACATAAGAGGAACATTTTTGGGATCTCTTTTCACTTTTAAGATGATCCGTTGTGTTTCGTTCATAATAATATTGATGCGCTTCAGCATGCTCTCGGAGGCCCCTCCCCATATGACAACTGCAGGTTTAAAGTGCAGTACATACACACGCATATCGATCCAAAGATATGATGCTGCCTGGTCCTGTTGATCCTGATGCATTAACCTGTAACTGGAGTTGGAATTGAATTGGAGAGGAATGCGATAACGCCCAGTAATCTTACATCCGAAGCCCTGGCAGCGGTGATAGCAGCATCCACGCGACACCGTAAGTCAGATGAAAAATGCTGAAGTCGTTGTGTTGCGTGAGACAAAAATAGGGATTGTGAACGTAATAAAAGCTTCACTAAGTAAGAGCCAGTAAAAATCATGCTGTAAGTATAAAATTTGCCGTTTTGTTTATGTAGGAAGATTAAATAGAGCTTACCGTAATTAATAGAGAGCGTGTTTTTTGCAAGGTTAAGCTAAGGTAATCTGTGGCATAATATAAAGTGTGCTAGGCACATAGCATCCAATTTAGTATAAGCTATAATGCAAAAAAGAGCTTTTCACTCTGTAAGCGTGAATTCATCCATCAATTAACAGAGAGCGGGCTATTCAAACGATAAATCTAAAATGGACAGCGACGTCAACGAAAAAAAAGCAAGTTATGCGCACGATATACCTAATTACAACAGCACCAGTGAGCGTGTTATTCACAATACTTTTGGCGGAAGAAAATCGAGCAGTTCACCAGCTAAATCTAAGCTCAGCTGACAAAATATACTGCACAGCGAGATATTTGCAAGGAAAATGTAAGTTTAGTCCAGGATTCAATAATTCAGAACGGCTGCGGTTGCAGGTAACTCGAGTCCTGCAGGGGGTGGGGAGGCAGGAGGGCGAGAGCCGCTAGACACCAAATGCAAAACAAATTTAGTACGCAGGGAGCAGTTTTATGGAAGGTATACAATGGCTCCCGCACTCGTCCATCATTGGGCGAACTCTGGCTAGCTAAAAGCTTCTCGCGAAACGGGGCTCAAAAACGCGAAATCTGCAACGAGGAACGGGCGGCTGCTGGTCGTGGCCGCGCCAGGAGGATCGAACCTGCGAGACTGCAGGCGACGGACTGTTGAGAGGACTGCACCGGATCATCGAATCTGCGAGACTGCAGGCGACGGACTGTTGAGAGGACTGTACCGGATCATCGAATCTGCGAGACTGTAGGCGACGGACTGTTGAGAGGACTGCACCGGATCATCGAATCTGCGAGACTGCAGGCGACGGACTGTTGAGAGGACTGCACCGGATCATTGAATCTGCGAGACTGCAGGCAACGGACTGTTGAGACGACTGCACTGGATCATCGAATCTGCGAGACTGCAGGCAACGGACTGTTCAGAGGACTGTACCAGATAATCGAATCTGCGAGACTGCAGGCAACGGACTGTTCAGAGGACTGTACCAGATAATCGAATCTGCGAGACTGCAGGCGACGGACTGTTGAGAGGACTGCACCGGATCATCGAATCTGCGAGACTGCAGGCAACGGACTGTTGAGAGGACTGCACCGGATCATCGAATCTGCGAGACTGCAGGCAACGGACTGTTGAGACGACTGCACTGGATCATCGAATCTGCGAGACTGCAGGCAACGGACTGTTCAGAGGACTGTACCAGATAATCGAATCTGCGAGACTGGAGGCGACGGACTGTTGAGAGGACTGTACCGGATCATCGAGTCTGCGAGACTGCAGGCGACGGACTGTTGAGAAGAACTGCACCGGATCATCGCATCTGCGAGACTGCAGGCAATCGACTTTTGAGGACCATAGAGATCAGTGAACCTGAAATGATCAGTGACGACTTCGGCAGGTACTATTAAGAGTTTAAGCAATTTTGTTTCGGCTCGAAAAGATGCAAATGTACTTGAGTTTAGCGACACGCAGAGCATCTAACTTCAGCTTCTCGAAAGTCTTCATTTGTGAATTCCCAACAATAAGTACGGCTCAGAACAGGATCAAACGCACAATAAAGATATCACAATCTTGTCCAGAATGACAACACAAGTATACACACAAAATGTTAAACACACAGTTGTGTGATCAAGCGCACAGAGTGAGGAAGAGATCCAGTGCATGCAGATAGAGTACATACGAAACTTCGAAGGCGAAATTATCATTAAGACTGAAAAACAGAAATTACAAAGGCGATCCATTGTAGCTTGATAAAGTAGGCAGGTTTAACTATGGCGATTATTATTGTAAATATTATAATAAATCAATAATAGTTATTATATTCCTCGTTTTACCACCGCACCCACGCCATACGACGAGATGCAAGCATTGAGACTCATTGTATTAGGCTTATGTGGTATTAGCATATGAAAATTTCATCTCGGCATTCCTGTCGGAAAGTCTCAGTCGGTCGAGTGCGCTCTTACTGGTGGGAAAATTAGGTGCAAAGCATCTCCAACCCTACAAGGCTTGGCCGAACGAATTCGTTCAGTCACGCAGCACAAGGCAAAAGACGAAAAATTAAAAGAGGAGACAGGAGAAAGAAAATACCCATGCGGAGAGTCCATTCCGTGGCGCTCCCCACACGGGAGCAGATAGGAGTCCCATTGGATCTGTCGCTTACCACCATTTGGCGGGACACCTCGCGGAACAGAAGGAGAAGTATACAGTATACAGAAAACCTACCTAACAGAAACTGCGGCAACATCTCCAGCAGAGAAGTCACATGGGACAGCCTTTGGTTATGTTGAATAGTATAAACTTACGTTTTCACGGCAAAGGCGATCTAACTGAGCAAGAAACAAGGGACATACAGTACGTCGATGGAGACGTGGAGCCCAGGCCCGAGGGCATTCCCACACAAAATCAACGCGCCAGGGAATAGTAAGTCACGAGAGAGCTGGCCACAGCGTGCGATCTGGATTGTATCCCAATCAAATATACAGGCTCGAACGCACCATTAGTACCACCGGTGCAAGCCAGGTGCAGCACAACACCCCCCCCCCAACACCTCACCTGTTGCAGCAGCAAAAGTGTCTGCAGAAGCGACGCCGGAGCTCGTTTGGAAATTAACTGAGAGCAGCGGAGGGCCGCCGTTCAGCTGCCTAAATTGCATCACGCTTCCGTGATGAGAAAACCGACGCCCACCTCCTCCCTCCTCCGCTCCCCACCGTGAGGAGGTAGGGACCCGAGATTTGGATAGGGAACCGGTGTCTTTTTTTTCCTTCCTCGTCACCTAGCGGCGGGGAGGTAGGGACCTGGAAGTTTGAATAGGGGACCGGTGTTGGTGTTATTCATGCCCTGTCTCCAAGCGGTGGCAGTGTGGAGACCCCGAGATTTGAATAGGGAATTGGCATTTTCCTTTGCTCTGTCATCCTTCACCAGTAGTAAGGTAGAAACGAAGAATATGTTGAACGGTTTGCTTTTTCCTGGTTCTCGCAACCCAGGGCTGGGGTGGTTGAGACCTCGCATATGGAAAAGGAAGCTGGTGTTCTCAATCCCTCTTCTTTCAGAACCCGGGGAGGTGGAAAACACAACCAGTATTCTTTCCAACTTACTAACTTCATTTCCTTAGGCGGGTTGGATAACACGCACACACCAAGCAATAACATTAAAAATCGGTATCTGAACAATGATGATACCAAGATCTAATGGAATTTGTCAAAGGAAACTATAATGCCCAGAAAAGTAAAAATTAGCTTAGATCCTACATATATTGATAGTACCGTAACTAGCCGGAACCTATGGAACATTCGCACACCAGACGTTTTCTTCTACATTAATGCCCGTAACCGTATTTTTGCTTCAGCATGAAATATACATATTCCACATTAGACATCACAACTGAATATGTTGTTCCTGAGACTGTATCGATTATACCATATTTTCTCCCTTTCTAATACTGAAAGCGTACCTTGCATACGGTCGGACAGATGGAACCACAAGCATATATTGTGGCTAATAATGTAGGAATTTCCTACAGAAAAAAAAAAAACAGAAAAAGACAGACAAATTGAGCACAACTTAGCCTCATCGTCCCACGCGCCAGGCAACCAACGGCTGGCTACAGCAAGCAGCTTTGCAGGACTTCTGAATGACAGCGAAACTTTTGCAAAGCGCACGTCTCAAACTTGGGGCTCTTGCTGCACGATTTTTCTAACGGAACTGCTCCTTATTACCTGCAGTTTTGTGTTGTCTGCACATCTGTTGGCATCCTTTGTGAGTTTTTCTCTCATTTTTTCCAAGGGCGTCCACAATAGGGCAGGCTGTACTAAATGATGGAAACTGATCAATAATAAGACGATGAGAAGCATCAACAATATAATAAAGACCGAAGTGTATTTATCTGTTTATCTGTTGATTCATTTTCTGTCACGCTTTAACGAAGCAGGCGG
This sequence comes from Parhyale hawaiensis, assembly GCA_001587735.2. NCBI lineage: Eukaryota > Metazoa > Arthropoda > Malacostraca > Amphipoda > Hyalidae > Parhyale > Parhyale hawaiensis. The sequence continues at coordinate 5,068,025 of LQNS02278101.1, read as the reverse complement.
AAATTAGCCCAGGTTGGAGGCTTTGGTCGTCCTCTCAAGTTTCATTGAAAACTGTTAGGTAGAAAATAGGCCGCCGGGTTGCAGCTGAAATTCAGACAATGAAGACATCGCAAATTTAGTTAGATTTGTTCGAGTATTAGCTTCTCCATACATCGGGTGACCTCAAGTCTAAATGCACTTATTGCATTGCCGAAGTTGAAATCTCAGCCCTGAAGTTATCTGAAGCTTCCACTGGCTCTCTCATGCATGTTGATTCGTAGTTTGTTCCCACAGATGATTTCGTTGCTTCAGCTCATTTCCCAAATTTAATTCAGTGGTCGATGAAACAGCTTTCGCCAAGCAAAAACCCTTAGACCAGTATAAGCTATAGCTTACCGTATCCACAATACCGAAGCGGAGCTATTAGCTTGAGCGGTGCTGATCTGCCTACAATAAGCAGTGAATTTTCTCCATATCAGAGAGAGAGAAAAGTCCCGATACTGAGCGTCTGTAGAGCCATAAACGCTCATCTCAGGGTGCTTAGGTTAGCAGTTGCAATAACGAAAATTATGATCAATGAAGAAGGTCATTAAAAATTCTTCGCTGTCATTTCATGACAGCGCGGGCCCTCTAGTCAAATTATAGTAGCTGAACCGGAATTTAGTAGGATTTGTTATATTATATTGCACAATAGTGGATATCATGCACACATAAATGTATAGAGCAGTGGCTTTAAAAGTGGGATCTGCACGAGGGGCGAGATATTACAGGATGTAGCTACTGAATCAAGAACAAATCATACCAAAATTTAGGAACATGTTTGCTGGTAGGCGTGTCAAACGCAAGGAGCTTGTATAAAGAAGGAGGGAGCCAGTAGCCTAGCTCGTTGAAGCTCAAGAGTCTCTTATGGCTGTCAGCCAGTTGTCCTATGCACCAATCGCATATCAGTAAAGAGTTTCTTATGGCTGCAGCCAGTCGCGTATGCACCAATCGCATATCAGTTTTTCGGTTTGTCTGCTGCTCCCTCGTGAAACTCACTGCTCCCCGTGACATCAACCAATGAGATCTCACAGCCATAAGAGATCTGGTTGACTCATTGGCGAATCTGTATTTGGGCCGCAGGGCTCCCTCCTTCTTTATAGAAGCTCCTTGGTCAAACGGGATGACGGGGCACTACCATAATGACGGGGCACTACCATAATGACGGGTGCACGCTATACGCAAGTATTGAACCTCCACCCATTTCCAACGCTAACTCTGTTGCCGCGAACATAGCTTCGACTTGCACAGTGTCTACCAGTAAAACCAAACGTATAAACTGAGTTGTTTCTTGCAGTTTGTACGCTATGGCAAGCGGCCATAGTCAACCTTTGAGTATACCTCCCATTTCTGACTTAAAGTTTCAGTGACGTTTAGTTTTAGCGTGACATTCAAACGCCGTAAGGTGTAGTCACGGCAACGTGACAGTCGAAAAGTTCAGTGACTGAGCAACTTTTGCGTTAGTGTGCACTCGCCATAACAAAATTCTCGGCCGCTCCAAAAATTGACTTGAGGTGTTTGCTTTAGAGACGGCCCAGAACGCCGTTCGAGTAGCAGCCAGCCTGGTAGCCAAGAGAGCACCAGCCTGGAAATATTATGAAATAAGTGGTGCTTTGTGGAAAAAATAAATACATAAAAAATAAATACAAAACAAACATGGAAAAGTTTTTAAACATATATTCAGCACAAGTATTTACACTACGGCACAGTTGCCAGGACAAATTCCATTAATTTTATTAGTTAAATTTCTGTCACGCTAGCCATTTTTCCTCATTTCTTACATAATATTCCTTTTATTACAATATTCTGAGTTTAAGCCTCCGTATATACAGCGCGGAGAGTAATCTGAAGAGGAAAGAAGAAGGGACGCACAGTTGGCCGACAGAAACGTGGAACTGATGCACGGTGGTGTTCTCACACCCAGTACGAAATAATGGTTATGATTATAGTAGAACAACTACGATTATGGTCGAGATCTTTGGTTGTTTATTATCGCAAATCCTCCATATTCAATCATTTATAGGGTGCATTATGTTAGAGATATATCACAACCTTCAACCAACTACAATATATAATTCCCAACCATACATACCCAATTACAACCATTAAGGTTTTAGCTGCACAACCATGATTTACCATAGTGAACTGTAAAAAACACCATTCATGACCAAAATCGACTGTGTTCTTCGAATGATACAACTATATCCTACCAAGATAAACTTTTTCAACTGTTGACATATTATGCACAGGATGCCTGCTTTATTTGCTGATGATTAGTTGCCTATACAAAAAAAAGTTCAATTAATACGTGAGCGTTAGGCCTACAGCTCAGAATGGTGAAAGGCTCTAAGCTTGAGAACTATACTAGAGCAGGAGCTTGAACCAGTCTGTGCAGTTAACGCACGTTTATATGTAACTTCTGTAACTCTAAGCCGGTATAGAGCTATACTACACAATTTAGAGGAAACTTGATTGATGAATTTTGGCCGTACCCGTAGTCAGGGTATGTAAGGCTAAATGTATCATGAAATTGGACATCTTTTCACAGAGAGCTAATGGGAATAATTTCTTGATAAAAATTTACAGATATAAACACAAAAATAGATTGTAATATTTGATCAAAGACTGCAATACTGTTTAACAAGAAATACAACAAACAAATAATACTATTGAGTAACTACGCTAAAGGGGTTGAGCGTAAAAAAAATCGGGAATTTATAGATGAAAAAAGTCAATGCGGTTACCGCTCATACATAGCTACCCTGCAATTTTTCGCAATTCATCGACAGGCAAGAAAAAATGGAAATGTGCACAATTTTTGCACTATAATATGAATTTGTAGATGTTTCGCATTCAAACTTATAATCATACAATATTATTTCGGTCGATTATGTTGGGAATTCTAGCCATATTATTATAATCCATGGCAATCCATGCATAGTCTTCCCCAGATAATGGGAGGAATTCCCCTCATGATCTAGTCTTCAAACAACCATGTACTACCATCGACCTTCGTTTACTGACAAGCCTTAAAAAACCTATATGACCTCCACCCAAATCGATCTAAATATACTGAAATCAACATTATGTTATGGTCGACATATCTACCATATTGTTTCATCATCCCTAATCAACCTTAATCTCTCATACACCACTTTATTCTACTATAATCGCAGCCATTATTTCTGACTGGGTGCAAGGGACCAACGTGCATGGGACAAGTATTATTATTATACTGTTAGTTTTACAATCGCAACCAAGTCATACGACGTGACCGAAGCAGAGAGGCTCAATTATATATGTCCCATCACTATGGTTTATTTTGGCAGTCCTGCCGGAAGATCACTGGACCAGTGCGCAACTATTGTACATGAAAATTAGGCGCAAAGCATCTCTAAGGACCAAAATGAAAAGAGAAGAAGACAAATACACTTGTGTGGAGTGGAGGGTCCCTACCGTAGCACCCATAAAGGAACTAGTAGCAGTTCTACTGACAGACTAGGTCGCGTGCCACCATCGGCAGCCCGCTTCACGGAGCAGAATCGGAAGTATAAAGAACTTACCGTACCTAACTCTACGAACTAACCTTATCAGCAGGAACTGCGGCCTGATGCAACACCTGCGGAACAGTGACTAGAAAACCCTGTTGGAGGGAACGAGAGATAAGATATTCTCATAAGGACAGGGTTTGCCAAAACATTCCCCTCGCGAGCATGAGTGTAGAGAAAAAGAGGAGGCAAGGTGGATACGAAAAAATGCTGTCCGGTCCGGAAGACCTGACTGATGTTAAGGGAACATTTGTATTGCCTACGAGGGTACGACTCTCCGTAACATATAGGATTTGTATCACTTTTTTTAGTATAGCATCGATTCCCGTTATTCTGTTTCACTATATATTATTATTATTATTATTAAAACTTCACGCTTGAGCTCCCACGGACAGGTAATACAACCCAAATGAAGGTAGAACGTTGTGGCCTTTCGGGTTTTGCGACGATTTCCTTTAGGTCGTTTTTACCATTAACAGCTGACTTAAACGCCTGCAGGCCAACACGACCAAAAACCGATGCCGGCAACAAATTCCAAACCTTAGCCGACCAGGGCACGAAGCACAGACAGAACTGATTAGTTCGACATCTGACAGCCTCCAAAGTGAGAGAGTGCGCTCCGCACGCAGCACGAGTCGCTCTCCCAAAAACTTTGAGGGCAGGGAGAGAAGAATACAACCAACGCCTCTCATTATTTCACACCTTATAAAACATACATAACTCTGCTCCTCTTCTCCTGTGGGACAGGTTCACCAGATCATTATCAGCGCACAGCCTGCTGGCTGAACTAACAAGTCGATCCAACAGACGCAAGTGAGTGTCAGCAGGTGAAGCCCAGACCGGTGAGCAATACTCCAACACAGGCAGCAAAAACGCATAAAAACATCTACTGGCAACCTGACTATCACCAAACACGGAATTCTCCTTACGCAGGAGCCCAATCTTAGTGGAAGCACGTGACACCAACCTCCTAATATGCGGCTCAAAAGTAAAGATATAGTTAAAGATAAATATGTCCTATACAGCAAACGGCTGTAATCTGCCAATGAACATCACAGTTGGAGTCCGGTAGTATTTGGCTCAATACCCTTTGGTTGGTGAGGCATGACTATGGAAACACTGAATATGATATATTTAGGCTACAGCTGGCTGTAGAGAACCCTTTATGCGTTATAGGCAACGGTGTCGGAGTGTAACAGCAGGTGGCCGCTCCACAGTTCCTGGCTTAGTGTGTGTTCGTCTGTTGTTCTGAGAGGTTGTGCTGTGTATCAGATTGTGGATTCCCACAAATACTCAGGTTTTACTTGCAAAGGAGCATAATTTGCAATTTTCTGTAACTGGCATGTTGTCAATATATCGCACGATTCTTAGCAGACGATACATTATAATTTTTAGCATGAAAACCTTGTCTAAAGGGTTAACTGCAGATTAAACTAAATGTTTCTTAAAGTTACAAAAGAATTCTTTACATCCCATTCATTCATCCAAAGTTACACATGCTACATTAGAAAAACAGTCTTGATTGCTGGGGTACAGTAGGTCATATAAATATTGGTCTCCAGCGACCCAACTTTGCAAGAATACCAATCAATGCAGGCAAACGTTACAACAAACGTCTTTGTGCCAATGTTGCTGAAAATTTTAAACCTAACTCAGACCGCGCAGTTTCGCTACCAAGGTTCTTTCTGCCCACGTATTCCTGCATAGGATTTAGTACATCGTGAGTAAAATAGGGTTAACCACATCTCAAGCTTAACCAGGTTGTGTTCTGTTTGTATTGTTACGGGAATGAGAAATTTGCAGCTAGGAAGGACAACTTGGTTACAATTTTCTTATGACGCTGTGTGCCACTGTACATATCGAACAATAATTTTCCAAAAAATATTCCTCAGGAGCGTTATGATTACTTTTTGGCCTACAATATTTACAGAGAGAAACAAAGAATTGTGTCGATAGGAAGTATCTGACCTATTGATATGTTTATCTCACAATACAACCCTCACTTTTAAAACCCAGAAATTATGCAACGGAATAAAATATTTTTCCTGATATATAAACCAGTTCCCCTTAAGATAATAGCTCTCCAAATCGGATAAATATTAAAAAAATACTTTCGAGTCACAACTGAATTTTAGCTAGTTTTAGGTGGGTATTTGCCATGGAGGTTTCTTTTTTGAACATTTACCTTTACGATGAGCTCTTCAATTTTAATTCTGCCTGTCCCGATGGCTTTCTAAACTTCCACCTGGAAAACTCGATCTGAACTTTCATTTTGTGAAGTATGACTATGCATCGCTCATTCAAGTATGCAACGGGGAGGACACGACCTGGAATCGACCATGAGCAGTTTGTAGCACCAGCTTGGACGATAAACTCCAGAATATCGACCAGTCAATTCTAGTAGAAAGTTACTTGAGTTGCTGCCATACGTCGGACCCCGCGAGTTTTTGGCTGCTGAAGAGGAAGTTGCCCGCTTCAATTTTTGTGCAGTTAGTAGCCACGGCCGCGACTGCCATCAGCGCCGCAACATGTCAATATCCTCGGCCATTATAGGGACGGCGCACAAGAAATGCCTCGGCGCTATTCTCCAGGGCACCTCAATACTGGCCCGAGTGCAGACGCAAAATTTGGTAACAGCTCAGCATCCACTCGAGCTTCGCGACCTGCCGGCGACTGGGAAAAGAAGGAAGCGAAAACAGAGACTGGATTTAGACGAGACGAAGACCGGCTCGAATGAACTGCTGGCCAGATATATTGCCGGCAGAAACGGATATCCAGCGGCCCAGCAAACACTGAGAGACATGGACCGGGCCATCGAAGAAAGAGTAAAAAGAATTATTGTTATTATTGCATACCTTAATGCAATCTTTGGTACTTACTATAGCGGTGTTTCAAGATACTTAAGTATAGTGAAGGCTATAGTCTGCTCCCAGCATGGGTATTGCTGTTCATGACACACAATGGATGAACACAAGTATCCAAATTCTAAGGTCGGTCCTACGTGTCATCTGAGAAGGGAGGCAAGAGGACGAAAAACGACCATCCATTACTAAAAGAATAACCGTTGTGTTCTAATGCGCATTTTTCAGTCATGCTCAGAAGAATTCCGAATTAAGTGAAACGAGACTCCGCTCGGACACACATAATCCGCTACGGTATTCATCAAAAGACAAGCTGCACGTGCGACACAGTACTACCTCCTATCACATGAGCCGCAGACGGTAATACTCACATCTCCGACACTATGCCCTCTAGTAAGCCTGCGGCCCAATCGATGCGGACACATAGACACACGGCAGACACCGTCACTATTCCCAATACAGCCACGCTTCCGCAAGCGCTACTGCGGTCTGCGTGTAGGCAGGACACCGGCAGCCGCGCTAAACAACAACAGAACTGCAACACCTGTTAATATTTTGTGACCAGCGTTCCACTCCAGGGAAAGTAATTGCAGGGCCAGCCCGTCACCCTGTCACTACTGAATAAGTGAGAGAACCATGAGTTATACTTCCCACTGCCAGCCTGAATAAGCATCCACTGTATAATAAAACACAGTTGTTGGTTGCTTGCTTGCTGCACTGTTGGCCCGTCTCTCCGTCACGGTGTTAAGGATTTAATAGGAAAAAATTCATGCACTGAAAAACAAGTTGAGATACCATACAATTTCAACGCTTGGAGTAACGGTGACAAATATAGCTTCTGAAATATATGGTCTAAAGTGGAAATATATACTGCATTTTCTGAATCTCGCTTCACTTTCGAAACTAGCTTGGTACTTTTTGATATGACGATGATGATTCTTCTTCTGAGCGTGGTAGATGAAAAGCGGTATCTTTATAGAGTTTTTGATCCTGTCGGGCAGGCATAAGATATGTCGCACATTTTTTAGTTGAATTTCTGCTTAGCAGTTCGAGAAACTCAGTGTTGGTCAGAGTTTTTGTTTCTTTTGTGCATTATCACTTTCGCTTATACTTTTTTTTTAGCTGAATCTCTTCGATGCAGTTGAAACTTCACGCTGAGCAGACGCCTTTTTATATTGAATTAATTTACATTGCAGCCAAATTACGACGCTTGAGGTTCACCTCTCGCTTGGTATCCAGGTTACGGTAAGCCCTGAGTATTTCCGGCGAATTCTTTTGACTGAACTATAGTTTCTTGGTGCTGCTACACGTTTGGCCAATTCCAAACTGATATATGGGCTTTATCTTGCAGGAGGGATATTTGGCTCTCACAAAATCTCAAGGCTCTACAACTTGCATTTTATTAATGGAAGATCAGGCCCGCAGGAATAACGTTTGGCCAATTCCAAACTGACATTCGGGCCTTATCTTCTTCTTGGTATTCTATTAACAAGAGATGCCGTTTGGAAAATAGTTGACCGTTTCTCTACATCAACACGCACATTGTTCTCGCAAAACTCATGGTTGTAAAACATGCGTTTCATTAATGGAAGGTCAGTCCTGCAGAGATGAGACTTATTTAGCAGCAAAACTTAAAGTTAAAACCGGAAGAAATAACAAGCTTAATCACAAAATCACTGCCGTCATTTTTGACGGCGGGGCCCTCTAGTGAAAATAATGAGGCGACGAGATTATCAGCATACTTAGAAAGCCTCGTGGCGTAAGACCATCATCCGCAGTTTGAGCAAGTTTCATCATCGTTATTTTTGATAGTCAGCTGTCCTCAGGTCTCCCTCGCTTAGATAGCCGTTGTTGTTGAAACGGAGGCTTAAACTATTCACTGTAATAATAACGTGAGAAAAATAGAGCGCCTCGTGGCGTAAGACCATCTACCGCAGTGAAGGCAAATTCAACGCAGTCATTATTAATGACCAGCTAGGCCTAGTTTTTGCCATGGGTCACATCTAGGTCAACCCAACAAACTCCCGGCAAAAACTTATGAAGATTGTTCAACTCCTTCTGCCTGTTTGTGAGTGGACACACAAATATATATATATATATATTTATACTAGTGGACCAGTACGTGAAAGAATTCACGCAATAATCCATATTTGTGTAGGTTTTATAAGTTTATTACACACAGATATACATTACAATACTGAAAGCTTTCAATACACATACGGTAATACATCTGCATAACCCACAGAAAAATAGTGAAACTTTTTGGGCAACAAGTAGTAATTATACTTGTACAATTGCATGACGTTAGTTGAAGCCTCCCCAGACATAACACTGTGTTGTGAAAGAGACAATGGGAAGCGACATGCGTTACATGACGTAACACGGGAAAGTTACGTAACCAAGTGTTCCAACAAGAGCATACGCACAACAAATCTGAAACAAGCTGAAGAACGATAAAGATTGTCAGAAGGAGAAGGAAACAGAAATGAAGTAGAGAGTACGGGTACGAATGTAAGTAACCCAAAAGGAATTTCAACAGAATTTCGATGTAGACTACAAGCAAGCGAATTGCACCGATGTCTGCTAGAGCTTGTGCAACTCGCAGGAATATCAGACGCTGACAATCCCAACTAAAGTAAACGCAGTTGACTTCGGCAGAAATCGCCCGAGTCAGCGGAGTTCACGAGTTGAGATCATCGCCATCACAAACAAAACAAATTTCAGGAGAAATAATGTGGAAATTATGGGACTGGCAGGAGATCGCCTTACAGACCGAGCGCAGCAAAATCAAGCAGCTGTCAAACACACCAAACAGCCCATTGAGAGTGTTTACCGCACTCGTCTGCTCAGGTAAACAATTTCTCCTGCGAGGCGGAGTGAGAGAAAGAGAGAGGGGAAAATAATAGAAAGGGATCAGAGGAAAATTGGATAATGAGGGGCGATTAAAAGTGAGGCAATAGGCGATGGAAGGGGAAATAATGACGGCGATAAGAGAAGCAAACACTGAAACGCCTGGGGGACAGTTGAGCGAGAGCAAGGGGAACTATGCAATAGAATTGAATAGATAGAGAACGATTAGTGCCTGGAAGAAAAGAGAACAAACACGATTGACAGCGTGCGACGAGGAGTAAAAACTGAATGCCGTCATGCCTGAATTAACCAACGCTTCTCATAGAAATATGACAAGTGTGAAGTCTACTCGTAAGCACGACAGGGTGAATGAAGCTAGTGAAATGATTGAAGGACGGGTATACATTGAACGAGAGTGGGAAAAAATAAAGGGAAGGAAGTGACGACAAAAAATAACAAATAATAATGCAAGCGTACGGGAAAGATATGCGGACTGCAAGAATAGAAAAAAGCGGGAGAAAACAGCGAAGAGGAGAAATTATTGACCACGAACGAGATACAATGAACAACAAAAAGAAAACAGGCAGGTAGGGGGCAGAATATGCGATGAGAAGAAAATGCGGTGAACAAATGGAGGAAACAAAGCCCAAGCATCGGATACTATTCAGCTGTCGTGGAGAAGCGAGAGTCTGAAAGGAAAACATTGAGGGGAAACAACCGTCTCCCACAACCGTCTCGACGTTAGCGTTTTGCCGGACGATCACGAATTACCTGAACAATTACACCTGGCAGTAGTAATTGGACGGGGCAATCTACTGAGTCAGTCCAAATTACATGGGGCCAATAGGGCATCTGTCCCGGGCGGAAGGTTAGCGCAGCGTGGAAGTCGTCCATAAAGTACGATCGAGATTATATACTTTAGCTTAACACGCTGACAGCAATGCGTACCATAACTACATGATGCTCATTAACGCACTATCATATAGGATACTAATGACAATTCTTGGCATCGCGGTCAATGTGTAAGACTTGCCTTGACACAAACAGAGATTGCCCAGAAATGAAAAGTGGAGGCAGATATAGAATGTTACAAAGATGAGGAGCCTGTGTACGGAGAAAGCCGCACCCTGTGCAAAGGATGGGAAGACCACGCTAACAAAATAAATAAAATAAAACATATGCAATCTCCGAATGAAGTGGAAGTGACTCCCATTAACATACCCTGGGCAACCCTGTCACTATAGTTCTTGAAGGGTCTCGTATTCAGAACACGAGAGTGACGGGACTACACATCGCAGAGAAGTTAGGCCATGACATTGCCACCCCAGGCTCTCTGACAGCACCCGTCGGGTATACAGCACAAGACAGAGCTGGGATTCGGTATTTTTTCTGTACAGCCGTATCGGCATTCGGTAGTTAAAAAACGGGTCATTCGGTTCGGTATTTCGGTGTTTTTTTCTAAATATACCGAAGGATTCGGTATATTTTCGGTATTTGGTTCTGTATTATTATTACAACTTCGGGCCCGAGCCCCCACGGATAGGAAGCATTCACCAAATGAAGCACTTTGCAAGACCGGGAAGCCCGAAATGCTGCTAAAGGAAATCCAACAGAAAGCCATTTACAGCTGACTTAAACGCCTGCAGGCCAACACGACCGAAATCCGATGCCGGCACTGAGTTCCAAACCCTAACAAACCAGGGTACAAAGCACCGACCGAACCGTTTAGTTCGGCACCTAACATTCTCCGACGTGAAAGAGTGCGGACCGACCGCGGCACGTGTAATTCTCCACTTTGAGGGCCGGGACAGAAGAATACAACCAATGCCTCTCATTATTGTACACCTTATAAAACATACAGAGTTCGGCCACCCCCTCTCCTGTGGGACAGTTTCACCAGCTCATTATCTGCGCACAGCCTGCTGGCCGATACGGTTCAACAGACGTAAGTGACTGTCAGCTGCTGAAGCCCAGACCGGTGAGCAATATTCTAACAAGGGCAGCTTTCCAGGGAAGAGAACATATCACTAGTATACAGAATGAACAACAGCGGGCAACGCACGATACCCTGAGGGACGCCAGACTCCACCGTGACTGAGTCACTCAAAACGCCGTCAACAGACACACTCTGTGTTCCATTAGACACAAAATCACGAATGTTTGACAGAACCCTACCACCCAACCAACCGACTCCAGCTTGTATAATAGATCCCTGTGGTTGACCCTGTCAAACGCCGAGCTAAAGTCCAACTGTACAAGGCGTGCCTCAGACCGATAATCCAGCGCAGACTGTAAATGGTATGACATCGACAACAATGCGTCACAACAACCTAGACCAATTCTGTACGCAAACTGACCAGCAGGCAGGAAACCCATAACCTCAAACACTTTCAATAAAATGGGCGCCAGCGTAATGGGCCGGTAGTTGGCGACATGGGGCGACACTGGACCCTCGGGAATGGGAGTAACATTCCCAGTATGCCAACAACGAGGAAAATTTCCTAACAATATCAGGCGCCAAAAGATCACTGCTAGCCTAGGAACAAGAACGCCACCAAGCTGCTTATAAAACAGTGGAAACATGCCTACCGGGCACGTTGATTTAAAAAAAAAACTCTTTGTATATATGTAATAGGGTGATGCAATCTGTAATAATGTTCCAGAACTCATCAGAAACGCGCTGATGCATCGCTTATAGTTATTTATATGTAATGATAATTTATAAATAAACTTTATGATATTTGAATGTGCAAACAATGGTAAATGCAATATTGGAGCTTTGAGAGTAAAATTATTCTACAAGAAGAGGTAACATTAGTTTCAACAGAATATATCTGCAAGAATGTTCCAGAACGCCTCACAAAATGTGCTAATGCATTGCTCATACTTATTTATATTAAATTATAAATTCATAAATCAAGATAAATCAACTTCATAATAGACTCACCTAGTTCAATTGTAATAGAAGCATCTTCAACATCATCATCGGCACCTAGCTGTTTCTTTAGCAACAACTCCTGCAATGCGGCATGTGAGCGAGGTAGTATAGCATCTAGGTGGATCCATTGTTTACATGAAAGTTTTGGCGAAGCAGCCCACTGTATTACACGAAGGACATTAGAAAATTTACTCGTATCACTTTATAAAACAAAGCTTTTTTTATAAGTTTTCTTTAAAGAATACTGAAACGTTTTTACACGTGCATGAATTATTGTGGCACTCTATATTCACGATTAACAAAAAAATTAACAGAAATATGTGGAGTGTATGATCACACATTGGTAGTTCACGCTGCACTAAGGTCGGAAGGAGGTGACACTTGAGTGAGCGAAACAGTATGACACACTACGCCCAATTCTCATAGAGCAGCATCTCTTCTCTTTAATGAAGTGCAATACAGCGTGAAAAAGCTGAACTGAACGAAAATCAATGGGATTTTCCTAATGTCTTCCATGAAAGACGGTGGGTCATATAGGGCTCTGCAGCTTTCTCTGTCGGCTCGGGAAATTCAAATGTACCGAATAAAGTCATTCGGTATATCCATTTGGTATCGGTATTGGTAGAAGATTCAGAAAAGATTCGGTATTTCGGTAGATGAAAATACCGCCGGTACTACTGAAATACCAAATTTCATTCGGTAGTCCCAGGTCTGGCACAAGATTTACCGTACGTCCATAACCCGTCCCATATATGTCCTCTCAGCGGTCCGGTATCCAACTCAGAAGACTCGCCATGACAGAGAAGACTGGCTGTGATATAGAACACTTGATATACCACAGACGACTAGCCAAGGCATGTCTAACATCCGTCCCATGTCCTCTAAGTAGTCTGGCATACAACACAGAAGACTTGCCAAGGCATGTCTAGCATCCGTCCCATGTCCTCTAAGTAGTCTGGCATACAACACAGAAGACTTGCCAAGGCATGTCTAGCATCCGTCCCACGTCCTCTAAGTCGTCTGGTGTACAACACAGAAGACTTGCCAAGGCATGTCTAGCATCCGTCCCATGTCCTCTAAGTAGTCTGGTGTACAACACAGAAGACTTGCTATGACGTATCTATAGGATCCTCATATCCCCACGAAGGTGTATGATACGTAATACACAAGATTTGTTATCACTGAGAACCTTGATCGCGGTTACTGAAGGTTGTTTCTTGTCGGTGCACGACAAGATGCGCTGCTCTGGGACAAAATTTTTCTCCGTAAAGAAATGTATTTACTCATCCCAAACCTCTCGACGACCAGACCGGTCTGATGCAACACACAAGATCTGCCACGACAGAGAAGATCGACAGTCTGCAGACCCGCAATCTCGCGAGGTCTGATTCGATCAGAGGTGAGAGCTCGACAGATATCAAGATCAGCTCGTCCTCTTTCTTTGGGCTTTCCAGAGACAATGTGATCTTCTCCAGCCAAGTCGGAACCTCATTGCGGGATGAAAGGTTGTTTACATTGACGATGTTTTTGGTGATGTGCAGAGGATACACAAATGAATTTCTTGTCTTTAAAGACTTTTACCTTTGTTAACCTAAATGTCTATATAGGCACTCGGCGCTTCAAATGCAGGTGCCACTTTATATCTTAATTAGTTCGAATATATCTCCAAAGATCTGGATTCGTCCGATCACCAAAGTTTGGGGTATTATTATCAGAACCAGAAACTGTACGTGGAAACTGGTATTTTGTTTATGGACTAAGCTACTGTCGCAAAGCAGCGTTTGAGCTGTTAGTCAGCACTTCTGATGTTGCATTGACCAAATTAACTTTAAATCCTGACCACAATAAAAAATGACGCCACACCAACGAAAGCAAATCAAACGCATTTGCTAATAATCTCACGTCAAATTGCAAGTCAACGTACATGGTAAATCGAAGGCGCCTTAACCCATTAACGGATGAAGTAAACCTTTATTTTTCGTACGAATAGCACTATTACACCGTCCAGAAGAATAGAATGTATGCGTCAATGGGTTAAGAGAGAATGAAAGTAACACATAGTACGGTAAATAACAATAGCACTGAACACACAAACGGAGGATCACAATATCTACAACAGTAACTCGGGAATTGAATTTAAGGAAAGAATACAGACAGAAAAAATCAGAAGCAACAACACACTCGCGTCTTTACAAAAACCAACAGCCCACAGAAAAGCACACCCTCACGCGACAATAGTGTGACAGGCACTAAGCACGAATGGACACTGTCCAGTGGCACGGATACACGGGCAGAGACTGATACTGTCACCTACACAACCTGACAGCGGCATGTCAACATGAAAGCGAAGTCTGTTAGTAGGGAAGGGAGAAGATGGCCAAAGTCTGGCTGAGACTAGGACAGCTAAGAGCTCTAATAAACCTTATTGACTGGTTACATAACCCTCTGACTGCCACATCGGTTCGCAACCTAACACACTTTTTGGCCTCCTTAAAAGCTGTTTTACGAGTTTTGTGTCTGAGGTGGCCAAGAAATCTGGTATTATTATATTCAGACGTTTAAGACTCCGCTTCCTCAACAAAGGCGATATCACAGAGGAAGAAAGAAGGGACATATAGCATGTCGATAGACAGCTGGAAATCCTTACGGAAAGGCGTTCCCACACAGAACCAACGCGCATGGGAACAGCATAGTCGGAAAAGAAGAGGAAGAACAGAACAAAGAAAGCATCATCGAAAGACAGACGTCCCGAAGGACTGGCTAATGGCTATGTTTCTTTTAGGGCAACATCCCTCATTATCCCGCAAACACACCATAAATTGTGCGTCTCAAATCTTTCCACCAGCTCCGCCGGAGATAGGGACTAGTTGGAGAACTACTGGGCTAAGGTAGCTTCAAGACCTAACAAACTGCAGACCAATAAATTCTTGCAGGGCTGCGTTGGCATGCCATTTACAGGCTGTTAGGCTAAGCAACGTTAGGGCCGAAACACACCAAAAGCAGTTCAGCGAGAAGCTGGCAGTTTTTGAGCTGCCCTATATAGACCTGAGTACTTCGTGCAAACAAAACTGTTTGAACAACGCTTTTCCTATGAGAGAAACCGACACTTTACTTGGCAATAAGGGGTTAAATAATCGCTATCACCATAGGTGAGCGGCTCACGCCCAAACCGCACGCCGGTACCGGAGACGCACCGCGTTCGTGTCTATCGAAAACCAAAAAGACCGATTCATTTATCACCGGCGAAGCGTCAGACGTTGAGACCGAGGAACCGCGCGGGTTCTGGCCCGGCACCGGCTGGCGGGCCAGGGATCAGCTCTCCGATACGGTCGCAAATCTCGGCCATCGACGCTGAGCGATGCAGCGGCTCAGCTCGGCCACTTTACCATTCTTCCACTCAACGACTTCTTCTAACGACAGCGGCGCCGGTTCATATTGTGCCGCAGTTGCTTTTACGATAAAGGCTGGCCACTGAGTGCTGCGGACTTTTGCCCCGTGAGGTTTTTTGGATTTTTGTGACAACCGCTCCTCTTCTGAGGCGATCATCTGGAAATCCTGCACTATTATTAAGAGTATTTTCCTATGTAGAGCGTTCCTACTGATAGCATACACCGTGTTTGAAAGAGAGGAAGAAAGGTCATACACACTGTGGAGATAAACGTGGAATCCATGCACGAAGGATTAAGTTGACGCGCATGAGAACAGCAAGTGGGGAAAGAAGAAGAAAAAGCATCATCAGTAGGAGTATGAAAATGGGTAGCAGCAAACTGAGCACGAGAAAAGACGTGTCGAAGGCCTAGCTCTTTTAAGGTAACTTGTAGGGTCTCACTGGGGAGAGCTGCTCCCTAAAATAACACAGGATGGGCGAACCTAACCTAATCCTAGGCTCCTCAGAGTATTCTTATTATTATTGTTGTTGTTAAGGTGCCAGTCTTAAGGTGCTGGAACACCAAAAACAGTTCAGCGAGAAGCTGGCAGGCAGGCTGGCAGTTTTTGAGAGTATTCTTATTATTTTTGTTGTTGTTAAGGTGCCAGTCTTAAGGTGCTGGAACATCAAAAACAGTTCAGCGAGAAGCTGGCAGGCAGGCTGGCAGTTTTTGAGAAGTACGGAATGCATTGGAGCGCGTACACCGAACAGCGGTAATTGGTCAGAGGGGATTTTACAGAATCAATGGAGCGAAGGATGTCATTTCTTGTGGTGCTAGGCACTTCAGGAAGCCCAGCAGCCGTAAAAATTGATTTACTTGTTCGCTCGGGTCTTTTACGTAACTGACGAACCACATTTCTCATTTCTCTATCAGTAACAGTCCTTGAATGCCCAGCATCTAATAGTTTTTTCCGTGGTGAAGGGTCCTTGAAGAATCTTGTCACTGTGTCAATATGGCGTCCTATTTTTCGAGCAATAACATCAGAAGAGGTGCCTTTAGCAGTTTCTTTAGTGATAATTTCCTTTTCCTCTTTGGTTAGAGCTTTTCCACGTCCCATTTATCAGAATATACAAGAAGCTATTATTGTCGTTCACCTTAAAAAGAGGAAATACGCAAAGAGTTGTCAATCAGGAGACACAGCAAAATGTAAAACAAACTCAACTGTGTTGCCATAAGATGCCACGATTTCCCTGCAAGTTTCATGCAAATTTGATAGCGCAAAAATGAGATATGGTCAATTTTGTGCTAAAGTTATTATTTCCGTTCTAAGTGTACTTGCCCCGAGTAAATGAGCCTAAGGTGAAACTGTAGATGTCTTCATTGCATGGACGTCAAACCTGGAAGAGAAGCGCATTCATTTTTGCGGCTGCCACACATTTGCCGCCACTGTCAACATGACTGAATTTTTATCTGTTTTCTTCCAGCGAAAAGTTGGCGATGAATAATGATACACATACGAATGGTCTTCATGTTGCTGTTTGATTAATATTTCATTATAAATGTCATCATTACAGCGACACGGCCGAGTGTTTATAAGAGCAGTAAAACCCGAGTAACCGAAACACTGCGGAGACGCTGCTCAATAGAACCACCAAAACACATTTACTTCTGACTTAAAATCTGCAGACCTCCACGGCTGAACTCTGATCCCTCCAGTGGACTCCAAGCCAAATAATAATAATAATAAAAAATAAAAAAACGGGGTATAAACGTCGTATGAACGGCAGCGGGCACAGTGTGCTTACCTGTTAACGGGCAGTAAGCAGAAAGCCTAACTTTACATGGTGGACGGGTTTATTGCCAAAAATCTTTAAAGATCTAAAATTCATTTTTTAACTCGTTTAGGTCTCTTGTGTTTATAATGTGAATAATAGTTATTTGGGGTTTAAAAATGTCCCTACCCACAACTAGTGTCAACCAAAGCCATTAAGGAAGAAAGTGGAGCTCAGCATCAGTCAACCCAAGCCGTTAACAGGTTACAATATCATAGTCAAATACAGTCTATGCAGCACCTGATGCGAGCATATAGACTGAACTCTCTGAATATAATCCAATGAACTGTAACTTGTTTGAAACTTCAACCGTGATCGTTCGAATCCCCACTTCGGAATGAGTTTCAGGCGGGGATGGATGGAGTATTCAGTAGGTTCAAGCGATATGAGATTAACGAATGAATCTCGATCGAAAGTGGTCAATGAACGCACACTCAAAGTTATATTTTGTTAATACCGGTACCTCTATTATTATAAAATTATCACCCTCCTACGCTTTGCTGAAGCCTCCCTACCACACAGGGTGCATTGTTATCCAGAGAGAAGAAGAAGAACCATGCCGAGAAAACCGTGGAGGTCATGAACGGGAGTGCTCCCACACTAGATCAAAGTGTACGGAGTATAAGTTAGGAGAAATACAGTGGAACTCCTCAAACCGAGAAAGACACATGGTCTCAGTCTCGGGAGGAGTCTCAGTTTGGAGATCACCCGTTCTGCAGCATGCTTGTTTCCTCAATAATCGTACGACATTCCTTTGGCTAATACCATAAGAAACTGCGAAGTTGCGATATACATAGTAACTATGTACTATCACTTACGTTCTACAGACTACAAAGTTTTTCAGACGACTCACTATGACATCGGCTATTGATACTATTGATGGCTGACGGCGCTCTGTACAGTCTCCCGGTCATGAGTTTTCTTAGTTTCGGAGGTCTCAGTATAGCGAGTTTTCTCTGTTTCAGGAATTTCTGGTGCAAGAGTTAAACTCCTCAAATTACGAGAGTAGACTACCCTGACGGCCATATACAGGCAAAGCTCTTATCATCTGCAACAAAAAAAAAATCGATTTTATTCTTCAGCTCGAATACAGCAAACCCAATTGGAAACTCTTAAGCGAATATTCGCTATTAAGCGAAGCCATAGTAGTACACAGCGAATAACGGGTGATGCCTTTCCGATAGAGCAACAAAGTTCAGCATAAAAATAAACAAGTCACTCTTTGCATTTTTCTTTGCTTCCTTAGATATCCATATGATCCTAACGTAACGGCACTAGCTCATAGAGAACTAGAGCCGAAGTCCCGGACGCTCGATGGGCATGGGTCTCCTTGTTCGTCTATTGTCTACTATCTAATCTAATATAAAATAAATACACGGTGTGTTGGTTGCGTACTTGCTCGGTCTCTCTACTTCCTTCCTGTCATTGTTACTCACAGCGTTGGCAAAAACCATGGTTTTTGGTTGAAACAAAAAACCATGATTTTTTGTTTAAAACCAAATAGCCCCTGGTTCTTCTGGTTTATAAGGCTTTCTGAATTTTTTATTTTTTCCCCCAAATTTTAGGAATTTTATCCAACATTTAAAGGGTTTTCTGCTGTGTACACACATGTAGCTAGCTAATCATCAACAATCTTAGTCACTTCATTTCAACTTCCTATTGTAGAAGAATGATATTAAGATAAAGGGGATACGAAAAAGCAGTTAGCAGAATACCTGTATTTGCTATGGCTACATTTAATATGCTAACTACAGAAATGCTATGATTTATAATTGCAATATAAAGTTCTTGGAAAAACTTTAACACAATTCAAATTACAATATAATTTGACGGAAATAGCAAGCTACCAGCTAATTGATCACCTTTATCCCCTTTATCACCTTCATTGTTCTCAAATCACATAGAAACCACAGTACAATCAAAACAACAGTAAAATTCATACATAAAACACAAAATCTATATATAGCGCCGCTATGCATAGAGAACAAGCCCAATAAAAGCCGCTAATCGCTTATAGGGCACATGTCGTATGATTAAGAATATTGCCTAATACAATAACTTTAAACAGGTTCTTAACACGAACATGAGACATTGGTCCTATGAGCTCAGAAGGAACTTCATTATAAGCTTTAATACTTTGAAATTTTGCCGAACGTTTCCCAATTGCAAGTCGTACAACTGGTAAATTAGACCTGCTATTTCTCAGATTATAATGTACATCGACTAAAAGCGGAGCAAAGTCATTTAAAAAAAAAATCATTCTCTCCTAAGAGAGCTTTTCTTAAAAATTTCGGTTTGAAGTATTTGTGAATGTCTCTGAATTTGAGCAATTTTAGCTGACTATACATTGAATTAATTGACCTTTGAGGAACGTTGTTCTCATCTCTTGCAACATTTAAAATAATACGAAGAGTATCATTCATCAATACATTTATTGGTCTAATAGCATTGTCAGTTGCTGCTCCCCAGATTAAAATGCCGTACGTTATGTGAGAATACATTAGTGACTAATATAATGTCATTAGGGCTGGTCTAGGTAAATATCGTGATATGGTATATATGACACCTTTTGTTTTACTTAACTTCTTACTGAGCTTTAATAAATGAGACGAAAACGTTAGTTTATGATCAATAACAACAGCTAGATATTCAAATGTATGGACCCATTCAATCTTGCTACCATTAAAAAATACATCAGGCAGGTAGAGATACTTGGAGGGACTAAAAGCCATACGTTTAGTTTTATCAACATTAGCAGTTAGTCTATTTGCACTTAACCACACAGATATATTTTCTATAAGGATGTTTATTTTTTGCACCGCTCCTTGAAAAAAAACTATTATTCACATAAAAGACAGCGTTATCCGCAAATAAAATCACAGAGTAATGAACTAGAGAAAGTGAAATGGCTATGAAATCATTTGAAAAACTTAGAAACACTTCAAAATACTCTTGATAGCAATAGCTACTAGCTAATTAAAAGCAGAGTAGTTAACTGAAGAAAGTAAAATAGCTCATGAGCTCACTAGCTATCTAACAGCAACTATAACTGCTACTTCTAATTTTCATATCTTCTAGCTTAACAGAATATAATTAAACATGCATCTCTGAAATGAAATAACACAAAATTCAGTAAGTTGTAGGTTTTTAATAAACATAAGCAATAGTTGACCTTAACTGTCAGAACAGTCAAACGGACTCCTAAATAGAAACGCCTTAATGCATCATTTCAGTTGTGTGACTAAAATTAGATACTTTCTAGAAGTAACACTGTTTACTTTACAATGTTTATGAATAAAAACCAAAAAAGTTCAATAAAAAAAAAACAAGTTTCTTTGGTTGGTTTAGACCAGGTTTATTTTTTATTTGGTTTAAACACGCCAGCCCTCTATTTACACAGGGTAATATTATTATTATTATTATTATTATTACTATCTTAAACATCGCACCAGCAGCCGCAAGGCCTTGACGAGGCTCTGCGTTAGCAGTGACACGGAGTTTTACTCGGCATTTCTCCTGGAAAATTTCAACTTGATGGTGAACTCACCACGTGAGTTCTACAGTATACGTACTTGTCTCAATCCTGACCTTGCGTGCTTCTAATAGCTGTGATATACGGCGCAAAGCCTCTCTAACCCCAACGAAGGATGAATGAACCGCTCAGCCACGCAGCACGCGACGAGAGAAAAAAAAAAAAAAAAAAAAAACAGAAGACAGATGAAAGAAATACAAGTGCAGAGTGTCCCTCTCGAGGCCCCAGGTAGTGGTAGTGGTTCCATGGCATGGGTCGCTTACCACCATTCAGCGGCCAACCTCACGGAGCGCTCCAGAAGGGGAAATACAGACCTATCTAACTTTACACACTAACCTTTATAGCAAAAACTGCAGTCAGATGCAGGAAGGCAGTATAGAGAGGAGTGCACGCCATATTTTTACTCTACGGGAGCGTTGCCAATAAAAATTTCCCCAAAGCTGGCTGAGTGGCGTTTCCGATTGAGAGCGGCATTGCCTTGATAATGCCTTCGCGGCTATCGCAATGGGAGGTTGCGCTAATTTGCTCGTGCTGTTATCAAGTTATTATCAGCCAGTTTAGCTAGTCACTCCACTTGAATCACTCCATTTGTTGGTGATGTTAATGCACACTACAGGGACTGGTTGGGATCTACATCACCGACTGATTGTCATGGTGTGGCTGCGATGGACTTTTGCACCTTGTCTAGTTGTGTGCAGCTAGTTCGTGGGTCCACGCATATTGCTGGTAATTGCCTCGACCTCGTTATGACAGATGTCCCGGACTTGATGATGGTGACAGTTGGCTCCCCTATTGGCTCTTCAGACCACTCACACCTAGTTTTGTCCTTGGACCTTAATCAGGTTGTTCCTGTGGTTGACACCAGGAGAGTGGTATTTGTTAAGAGCAGGGCTAATTGGGTGGCTATTGCTCGCAGTGAGGATCCTGTCTCTGAGCTTGACTGTGTCCATTTTGGAGAGGTTTGTCCCTATGAGGACCATTCTTGTGAGGTCTCGAGATAAGCCGTGGTATGACGACCAGTGTCGGTTAGCCTATAAAACTAAACAAGCGGCTTATCGGGCATGGCGATGTTCGCGTGACCGCACGTTATGGTTGACCTATGTTGATCGTAGGGCCGAGGCTAAGCGTGAATATGAGGAGGCACAGCGTCGTCTGAGCCAGCGTTCCAGAGAGTCTCTGCTTAGTATTGACCATCCACATCATTGGTGGAGTGAGCTAAAGGGTTCAGTGTTTGGTGCTGAACCTTCGTTGCCTCCCCTTGTTGGTCCAGGTGGTGGCATCAGTACTGATCCCTTGGCAAAGGCGGAGCTCTCGTCGGCTCACTTTGATGGGAAGCAGAGCAGAGATGTTATCGCATTGCCTCATAGATGCCCCCTTGAACCTCGCTTGACCTCTTTGGCGTTCAGATCTGGTGTCATCAAGGTGCTGCTTGAGGGCCTTGATTCGTATGGAGGTGTAGATGGTGGGCATGTTTCCTTTGTTTTATAAGCAGCTGGCTGATGTTCTTGTGGTCTAAATTGCAATTCCATTTGAACAAAGTGGAGAAATACTAGTGAGTAAATATGCAGAAGATCTCCTGAACAAGCTAAAAACATGGTACGATGCAAATGGGCTAAAACTGAATACGGATAAAACCCAATGCATTGTATTTGGCACTCCG
>LQNS02278101.1:5011106-5031963 GCA_001587735.2 Parhyale hawaiensis | reverse complement strand
TGTTCACTTGATTTAATTAACCTCTCTCTGGAGTGAGCTCTGCCATGGTTCACCGACCGAGGAAGAAATTTGTAGCTATTTAGAAGAGATGTTGCATGTAGGGCCTCTCTCCCGGCCGTTACAACTCCATGGACTAGAACGAATTCTCAACAAAAGTACAAATTCAATTTGCTGTCTTCGTTATTGTCTTCAAGACACTTAGCTTTAATTAACAAACAACGGTTTGGATATTCATTTAGTCTGCCAATTTTAAGGAATAATGTTTCACTGACAGCGATGTTAACGTATGATCAACTAAACTAATGTTTAGTTTTCGTGGTGCTCCTGCCTGGCTTTCAATATTATTCTCTAGAATAATTATCTGATGTATTCTCTATCATTGACGCTCATCTAAAATACTGTTGATTAACAATAGTGCTTGTTTTGCAGGGGGTAATGGTGTTATAAAACATAAAAAAATTGAGCTTTAATAGTTAAAAATTTTAAAAACCATGAAAAAATAAATATTTGCATCCCGAGTTTTTACAATGTAAAATAGAAATTTGTAAAAGCCATTAGAAAATAATTTTTATATCACACATGTAGGCACCTACATAATTCGTTCGCGAAAAGCGTCATCCATAGAGGTAAAGTCAACTTGGCTGCACCCCATACTGGGATACCCACACGCACTGGTTCGTGGTGAGGATATAGGCCAACTGGCCCAAGAGGAGTATACGGCTGCAGCCGACCACGGGTCGTCAAAAACTATGGCACCATCGATGAAAGATTCTTGTGCAGTGACCCGCGCTCCCTTCCTACCCTCCTCATTTCTGGGAAATGCAAGAGCCTTCCCGGTAGCTGTGCATACCGTACCTCTCAACAGCTGATGAAGCGTGTCAAGCGCCGCAAAGCTCGCTTACCTGGCCAGGTATTCGAACCCGTAACATCCAGTGCCGCCAGTTCAGCACGCTAAGCTGCTACTGTCGGTACAAATTCTTCGATAACACTTAAGCATCTGTTTGACAATAATAGGACGGACCGCATAACTATAACTTAATATTCTGACTTCGTGAAGCTAGTTATAAGGAACAGCGCATGTCTTACACATTTCGGAAGCATTCAATTTCTCAAGGTTTGCTGATGAACGAGTTCGCACCCGGGAATCAGGATGGAGCTTAACTTAGGCATCACGGCGAACCTTAACCTATGAATAGAAGGACGAGTTAGGTCAATGTAGAAAGGTCAAGATGTTAAGTTCAAGTCTTCATATGGATACTGCAAAGGTGTTCAGAGTGGTACGCGAAGAAAAATAAAAAAGCCAAGCACGCGTGTTTCCACATTGCATCAACGCGCATGGGAACAAGTCGGGAAAGAAGTGGAAGAACAAAATAAAAGAAGCATCACAGTAAGTGTATTAAGTTCACGTCCAGATGGCTTCTTCTCAGGCCAATGCATCCTGTGGGAAGCTCTTGGGACGCTATACTTCCCATAATACGATATGTGAACCTAGCTAACTTTACTGTATGGACTACGGTCCATCCTACGTGGTAAAGCGTTTGAAAGGGGGGGGGAGTAAAAGGAGTAATATGGAGATCAGGTTAGAGTTATGACTCCCCCTCCCTGGGGGAGAGAGACTCCCCAACACATAGGCTAGGCCAACCATGACATTATAACTAGACGGGTAAGACAGACAGGAACTAGAGCACTCCGAGAGCGCATACCTCCGCCAAGCAAAGCGATGTTAAGAAAAATTTAAATTGGTTCTAAAACTCTGATTTTCTCTTTGTCAGCATCAAAATTTGATCACTTGGGCCTTTTGACAGTCATAACATTTTCTGAAATTTTCTTGGACACCTGTCTAACTTTTTTGAGTGATGCTTTAACAAACATTAGCCAAGCACACAAACTGACAACAGATCATCACCAATATTTTATCATTTGTGTCTTGCAACATTTTCAACAATTCCTGCAAAGTTCATAAAGATCCATTAATAACTTTTTGAGTTACGTTGCTAACAAACATTCTGACAAATACTAGTCAAGCATATAAATAAACAAACCAATCCCCGCCAACATTTGATCATTTATGACTTGTAACATTTCTAACAACTCCTGTGAATTTCATAAAGATCCGTAGGTAACTTTTTCACTGTTTTTGCTTGCAAACGCAAAATCAAACAGAGAAAAACATGCAAAAGGACAAACATATCACAAAAAGCTGGTCATTTACACTTCGCGATATACCTAACAATTCGTGTAAATTTCATAAAAATCCATCCATATTTTTTTTCGAATTATGACTCAGAGAAAACAAACGAGGCGGACAAACAAACGATAGAACGCATCTTCATCAAAAATTAATCACCTGTTAATCTCAACATGCCTAACAATCCTTGTAACTTTTGTTAAGATCAGTCCATACCTTTTTGAGTCATCTTCGTGATAGACATACATGCAGACAGACTCCACACAACATAGCCTCCTTAGCGGAGGTAATTATCAGACTTCGTAGGGGTGCGCTGTGACGTCATCGGAGTGACGGGATCGAGCCAATCTACACCGCCAGAAAATTTATTAGCAGTAATCTTTTTCCTCATAAAGCTATTAATTAGCATTTGAAATGATTTTTTTTATCCACTTCTATGAATCATGTTGGTTATAAATTTTCTACAGGGCTGTGAAGTACCAACAAACAAGTAAATGACGCGATTTAATTACTGACGGTAACGCCATCTTAACCCTTTCCTTCCCCTCGGGAACTCCAGTTCCCGCATCAAAAATTTCGTTATTGAAACCAGTGAGTTGTTTTTCGCTCTGGAAATTTGGACAGTATATTTTACAACCCATCAGAAGTCAGTGTTTGCATTTTATTTACGACTGAATAAAACAGGAGGTGGAGCTCAAGTGACTGCAATAAGAGTAACTATTATGAGCAACTTCTAGAACCTCATAGCAAGAGTTTTTAGAAACGAAAGAGTTAAGGCAGGTTAATCATCGTAAAATTAACGGATGCGTAGAAGATACTCTCGCCTCACTATCACTTCCCGCTTTTATTCTCGTTCTTTAGAACGCGTGTGCTACCAAAAAATAGCTGGAATCACTCCTCATAATTTATGTGGTACAGATGCTAGCACCGAGGTATAAGAACTGCACGTTACTTGAAATAGCGGTAGACGTTTTCAGCAATTTCTGTTGGTACGTCATCAAGTTAATGCAATTATCGATCACATTCCGTTTATATAACTGCTGCAAACACTTGAAAATTATAATAAACACACGTCTGCAGTAATTTCCGTGTACCCTGGATACTACAAGTAAAAACAGCAAGTGACAGAATACGCAGTAGCTAAATTAACTGAAGCTGTTCCCTCCAGCTGCTACTCGGACGCCAACAGAAAGCTGCGCGGGTCCAGGCTTTTTGTATGGCAGAGCATGATACCGGAAGCTAATTTTTTTCCAAAATGACAAAAAATCATTATTGTCTGTCTTAACCATTACTTTTACACCCAGGACGAACCTCTAAACTCAACATTCATGGTCTAGGGCCCTCCCTCCCTACGTCCCCAGAGGAGAGGGTCAGATTTTGATAACAGTTGCGATGCCGTAGCATAGCATGAACCATGGCTTGATTATGTAACGTTAAGTTTTTCAGAAATGGCATGCACGGTGTGCGAGCGAAGGCATAATGGGGGGCTCCGCATTAGCTTCTTATCAGCAAAATTAAGCTTGAAACGGTGCTATTGAGACTTTGATTTAAGCCATGTCATTCGTACGCCGTCAAAACTACCCATAAATTTAGAGACACGGCTTAATATTACAACTTGAAGGAAACAAAATCTGACAAGAATATATATAAGAACAACGCAATTTCGGAAAATACTGAAATTTGAGTAATACTACAATTTTAATTTATAGTCAGTATACAGTATAAAAGATATGGGTAGAGATGTAGGGAGAAAGCCAATACAGCGACCTCCTTCTGGTAAGTTCAGTTTTTATTTAATTAAAATTCACAAAAAATGCTCACAGTAATGTAGTCCAAAAACAGTACACTATATTATGAAAAATAGTCACGCACAATAGGCTAATCTGCATATTGGGTGATGAAAAATGAATGCAATATTCCCTATTTCAAAGCTGGGTGAACCTTGCACAGCCGACTATGATGGCAATTACCGTAGAATGGGGTAGTTGAGATCATGTGGGGCAATTGAGATGTAGTGGGGGTAATCGAGATCAATGATTATTGTGGCCTTGTTAGAGTACTTACACAATCTATAGGCTTGTGGTAGGTATCTGCCAGGATTTGACATTTAAAAATACGTTCTGATTTGTGTAAGTACTCTAACAAGGCCACAATAATCATTGATCTCAATTACCCCCACTACATCTCAATTGCCTCACATGATCTCAATTACCTCATTCTACGGTATAATGTTAGTTAGGATGAAGCTGAAGAGTAAGATCTCTGCAGTGAAAATTTTCAAGCATATTTGTCAACCTTGGAAATCTAAAAAAATGTTAAGCCTTAAAGTTCAGAATGATTTGCATTAAATGTTTGTTTAAAAACACATTTTCGGTAATTACAACAAATTATAGATAGTAGAAAAAATTGTACACCAGCGCCGATTTTTTAAACATTATATACGCGCACTAATTCAGGCATCAGCAATACCTTCAATTACCAGGCACTTCAAATGAAAATTTGTACCTTTATATTAGTCTTTAAGTCTTTAACTTGAATTTCCAATTATGCTTAGGGAGTACACAGAATAATACAGGTGTAGATTAAAAAAATAAATTTAACACAATTGCCAGCAGTTGGCATTTTTGCCTCGCTTAGGTCATCGTTTTATCAATGAAGTTGAAATTTCGCCCCATCTCTTCACCACACCCACATCGCTGCATCATTATGCGATACAAGCAGTAATATCCCATTAAAAAAAAACTTCTAAGTCTCTTCTTGACAATGAGGAAGAGAGTTTCCGGCCCCTAGCAACTCCATAGAATTTCACGTTAAGGATTTTTTCCGGCAGCCGTGATGCGAAATGCGACGTGCAACGGACGCACGCATGCGGCCCCGGCTGGAGCGGCGGTTTTTACAGCTGCTCATTTACTTGTACATTTCCTAGCTAATAATGCAGACATGAAGTCATCAGACGAGAGCAAGAGCTACATACAGAAGCAATTTGACATATAGCTGAGTGAAGAAATTTATATGTATCGGTCGAAGTGCTTCATTTCGGAAGAATAATGTAGATAACAGTAAAAAAAAAACAGTAACCATACATGGGGAAGAAGATCTTCCTACTGAACTATTTATTTATAGCTAAAGAAAACAGTAATTATACAGTGGAAGGAACAGCTCAAAACCGGATGATGATTATTATTATCATCATATTGAGTGGTTTAAGCTTACGTTATCACAACAAAGGCAATCTCACACAGATAGAAAGGAGCTTATAGTATGTCGGTATGAACGCGGAACCAATACACGAGATTATTGCCACAAGGGATCAACGCGCATGGGAACAATTCGGGAAAGAATAAGAAAAGAATCAAGCACAATCAGTAGGAGTATGAAATCAGAAAAAAACAAAGGGGCACGAAAGGCAGACGTCCCAACGGCCTAGCTAATGGCTAAGGTAACCTACACAATTCCCTGGGTCGCTGTTCCCCATTACATAGAATGGGTGACCCTAACAAATCTAACAATATAGCTCAATTATCATTAACTACAAGCGAAACAACTATAAAGCGGGTGGACGAACTGGTTCTTAACGGCTCATTTAAATATAAATTTATACACAAATCAATTAAATGGAGTGCGAGGAAGAGCTTCTCCTATATTATTTCGGCTGAGAGTAAACACACGAAATATCCATTCACTCACACAGCTGAAATGCTTCAATCATAGACTTATTTTAGCTAGCAATAAGCAAATGAAGTAACCGTGAGCCACCAACAAAATGATCTACTCAGTCAATTTATACTTGGAGCAGCCGTCGCCCCGACGACCAACCTGACGTTGATGGATGGGCGTTTTTATGCGCACGTTTTGTCACAAATCATTGAAGCATTTCTGGCAGAACTCTTTAATGCCAACACGAGTTCACTGATGAGAACATTAGCTTAATGTTCTCCATTCTATCGCAAAAGAACTTTTATTTATAGAACGTTCATTAGGGGCGAAAATATTTGAGATTGCACTAGAACTGATGTACTAAAATTCGCTTTACAGGCGATCATTTAACACAACGCTCGCCGCGATTCGAAGTGGTAAAGAAAGACGGAACATGGGTCAAGTAGGCGTGTGGCCACTCTTCTGTAATGGGCCAAATACAAATACTAACGCTATATAGACAGAGAAAAACGTCGGTTTTTCGAACACAAATAAAAATAGGTGTCAGTACAATACGAGGTCTGCCTCAGAGTACGGTTTAGGTTAGGGTAGCTAAACAAGAGGTTAGGATAGGGTCAGCTGGAAAAGTTACCTAACGTAACTTAGTACCACAAAGACTAGGCCTGAATCAGAGGTTGGTTGTGAACCGACTAACGGTGGTTAAACACTATATGATAAACAGGGGAGTTAATAATGATGTGAACTGCCTACACGGCACCGACAAATATTTAGTTAATGTTGCCAAATGGTTCAACCAAACACGTGTTGGTTGTGAGGACCAAACAAGTTCTTCGTGTAAGCACACAGAACTCTCAAGTTATTGTGCCAAATAATTCAACCGAAAACAATTATATTTACAACGCTAAAAGATCCAGTTTACCGTGCTACATACCTGCACTAAGAGCTTTCATCATTGGTGCTGAGAGTAAACTGTGTTTGGTTGAAAAGCACAGTTAGTTAACATATTAATTCATATAGTTAAAATATCTTTACGAAACGTACGAATCAATCAACAATTCTAAACGGTCTGACCAAAGTCACTCTGCCAGGGCTGCCCAAAATGTAACCATTCACTTGGCGTGTAATGGAATTATCCAGAAACAATTCAAGGCCTTGGAAGCTTCGGTCTCGGAAAAGTAGGCAAAAATGGGACATTTCTGACAAGAAATTTTTGGAGTGAGGCTTCCGGTCGGCGCCTCATCTTCTTGGTTGAATTAGCAATCAAGGCGGCGGCAGCTGCTGGCGCTCTGCAGCCGAGGGGCCCCAAGAATATTCCTTTTTTTTCGGCTGCGCGTGCACAAAGAGAACGCCGTAGCTAATGGGAGCGGAATACTTCAACTACAACTTTTCACCTCAAAATTATGACTAAACCCAAAGTAACATCGCACAAATTAGTCTCTAATACATGCTGCAACTGGACCTCTTCACTCTAATTTTTTAGAAGAACAAGCTATATAGACCGCTATTGGAGAGAAAGTTACACGCAGTAACATTAAAGCGAAATAGCTAAAATTGTTAATAGATGCCTCAGCTGGATGTTTTTGCTCAAGTATAATAACTGAAAATTGAAAAATCAAATTAAGGTATCAGAAGATACCTCAAGTACACCCTTAAGCTTTGAAATGTTAATAACTGAAAATTAAATTAAAACGACACATTAGTCAATTATTAGTTATCTCAACGGGACCATTTCATCTCTCAATTAAAATAACCGAAATCACAGACGACACTACAACAGTAAGTTTCATGGTAAAACGAGAGGCGCGTTCAAATTACTCCAGGCTCTGGGAGGGTGTCTGTATACATATGTTATTTTTCACGACTCTACCATATATATTCCTATTCCATATGATGAGGACATTAAAAGAAAGTCGGGTAGAACTTTCGAACCTGGTACATTTTTGAGGGAGGGGGCATGAGGAAGAAGTTAAAATTATCAATTGTGGACCGATTGCTCTGAAACTTGCTCAGAATGTGCATTTTGGAAAAAAGAAACACATTTGGCCCCTTATTTTTTGAGATCATGGGATAATGCGATCGCTAACTAAAATAAAGAGAAAAAACAAAGGATTCGGTTTTGAGCTGTGGATAAAAAAATATGAGGGCAAAAATGGAAAATCCGGCTCTATAGTTTTGTTAGGAATGTTTCAAGGATTCCGAAACTGTCATTTTTTTCTAGCATGGAAACTCATTGAGTTTTAGTCTCTCGAAATTTCGAAAAAAATACATAGATAATTATATAATGAAACACGCATGCGTGAGCATTGGCCAACGGTATATTGCAAAATTTATTATCGGTAATTTTAGGGCATTTTGCTGTCCCAAGCTTCAATTATCGTCGTCCACAGTTGGTATATAGCTACGAAATTGTTTTCCTTGCTAGTGAACACATTTCTGCATCACCGAGAACAGTTTACTTTTTGTTTTGCAAATTTTAGTGGCCAATCAAGGTATCGTCTGGTCCATGGCTGAGCCTGTCCGACGACAGATACTCACGTGGTTGTACATTTTACGCATTATTAATTATTCTTATCTGCAGATATTACTGTTATCCGCATGTTTAACCACCGCACCCACACTGTACGTTCTACGTCCCCTTAACTTGCGATATGCTACGACTGCCGGGTCCTGCTGCTGCCGCCGGGTCCTGCTGCCGCCGGGTCCTGCTGCTGCCGGGTCTTGCTGCTGCCGGGTCTTGCTGCTGCCGGGTCCTGCTGCTGCCGGGTCCTGCTGCTGCTGGGTCCTGCTGCTGCTGGGTCCTGCTGCTGCCGGGTCCTGCTGCTGCCGGGTCTTGCTGCTGCTGGGTCCTGCTGCTGCTGCGTTCTGCTGCTGCTGGGTCCTGCTGCTGCCGGGTCCTGCTGCTGCTGGGTCCTGCTGCTGCCGGGTCCTGCTGCTGCTGCTGGGTCCTGCTGCTGCCGGGTCCTGCTGCTGCTGCTGGGTCCTGCTGCTGCCGGGTCCTGCTGCTGCTGCTGGGTCCTGCTGCTGCCGGGTCGGTAGCCGCACTAGCAGAAGCGGCCCATACCGGGAATTCTTTCATTTGAGTGCCGCGCACAAGCGGAGCCAAAACCGATATCGAAATTTTCCGGGAGTATTTAGTCGGAGCTGGGCGAGTGTAAGAAAAGCATCGACTGCCAGAAGGATAACAGCGGCCACTGGCATACACTTGTACGTATTCAAAGTGTGTAATCTCGAATGACTTTGAGGAGTAAAGGATGGAATTGCTGCGGTGATTGGTAACTTGTATAAACTATTTATTCCAAGGATGTCACTTTCAACCGAATTTGAGAAGTAGGTAACGCACGAAATTGATGCAACGCTTGATGCGCTCGTATTTTATATATTCATAGAATGCGTTAGTCTGCATCGAATTTGAGGAATAAAGCATGAAACAAAGGCGACAATTAGTATTTATATTTGTTTATTCAAAGACTAGGACACTCAGTAGAGAATTATGGAGTAACGAGTAGCACATCACAGACAACATAACAGAAATTATGTGCATGTCTTCAGAGAATAAGCCACTTAAAACAAGTAGAGCGCCATAAAACATGACTGTTATTACCAGAGTCAAAGCATAGATTATTTAAAATGATGTTGAGGATATCCAACTTTCTGTATAGTAGATCAGCAACCAGTGTTAGTCAACGTGCATTTTGTTTCAGGGCTCTGTTCAACAGTATTTTCATCAGTTTCATCTTGCGATTGCAAAACAGATTATTTCAACTGGGCTTCTATCGATCAGTTCCACCTTGTGTTACCAAAGCTGCTAATCTGTTTTGTGGATCTGTCAGGTCCTATTTTTAAGTAATCAGGAGCTGCTACTTGCATTTTACCAAGGGGTATCCCTACAGGGAGCAAATAGACACGGTTTATATGATGTTAATCTACGTAAATGACGAGTATTTAAAAAGAACGAACGTGCTAGCGATGGTTCAGTCGCAGATCTTATCTTATTAGACAGCTAACTAGCAGCAGTTATTATTTTCACTACAACAAAAAAAAAAAAATAAATAAAAATTAATAACAATAAAACAAAAATACGTAGACCAGTATAAATGATGCTGAAAATCTAGTTATGCATGAACAAAGAAATTATAAAGCAAAAAAGGCCTACGACGCTTTAAATTTTGAAGCCAAATTTGTAAGTGAAATTTTCTGCTGAGATATGACTAAATGCTATGGGAGCTGCTAACGTCAAGAACTTCCAGTATTACACGGTACAAATCAAGAGTCAACTAGAGCAACAACTTGGCGAGGAAGAAAACATCGGACCACTCCAAGTTTCGGGGATATAATCAGCAAACTTTCTTGATGGGAAACTCAAGAAAAACTTATGATTCATTTAATAACAATACGGTCGGCCAACATTATGTACACCAGCATTAAGAGAGGAAAAATCTGATGAAATATGCAACGTGCGTATAAAGGAATCTCCAGAGCTATACGACAGTGAATACGCTGCTTAAGTCTCCCTCGACAAAACTACGCTGTATCAACAAAGGAAAAAAAGGGACATGCAGTATGTCGATAAACCGTGGAACCCAATGCATGAGGTTGTTCTCACTCAGAATCAACGAACACGGGTACAGAAAATTGGGAAAAAAGAGGAAGAATAAAACAAAGCATCGTCAGAAAGGATATGACAATTGAAGCAAGCAAAGTGGGCGCGAAAGACAGACGTCCCAAAAGCCAAGCTCGGGCTGAATTAACCTGTAGAGACCCGCGAGGGCGCTATTCCTCATAACGTTGGATGGGTTAACTTACCCCTAGGCCTTTTTAGGGTTTATAAATAATAATGAAAAGATGAGATTTCTTAGCAGCCTGGTGGTCATGGTTTGGCTTCGCTGTCCTTTGAATTCAACACACTGTCCGTCTTATGCCGGGGACACATATGCATTTCTACGCCCAACTGGTTGCCAGGATGAGCAGCATGTGAGGGATACCGTGGCATAAATGCCGTCCACAGTTCATTTACTACAGATAGTTATGTCAGCTCTAAGGCAACACCCTTTCGCCCAATATTAGCCAATCAGCGACCTCCGTGACTGACGTCAATTTCAGCCAATAGGTGACTGCCACATCACTATGCTGGTGAAAACAAATGAGGCCGCGAGCGGCGGCTCCTTGTACTGCAGTGTACCAGAAAGACTTTCCCGCCAATTATTTATCATTTATTACCTCAAATTGGAACTACCCATACTGGTCATACACTTAATTACCTAAGTAAAGGAAAATAATAGACCACAGATTTGATGTATTGTATTGCATCTTATTTATCAGCGCCATAAAACAAACCGAGAAAATCAACTGAAAATGTTTGCCTACGTTGAAGCGAATGGTTTGTGCGTAATAGAATGATTCGCATGAGTTTAAAACGACAAAATTTGACGATTTTCGTTCACCAAGAAAATTTTGCATTACAAGTTATAAAGTAGAAAGCTGCACACACATCAAAAGCACAATAAACTGCAACTGAGCAAATTTACCAACGTTTATGTAATAAATAGTCGCGACACACACTTAACCTCTCGCACACACGACGCCATATTGGAAATTACCCAAGATGCCTCTGTCTAGGCATTACCTAGGATGCCCCGCTGCAAATAGAGCGACGCTATTGGCTGATACATTCTTGTGTGACTCCACTATGCTGCAACTGCAGGTGCTCCAGGCTCTATTGCTTGACATAACTATCTGTAGTAAATGAACTGTGATGCCGTCCGAGTCTCGCATCCTTGCATCAAGTTGTCTGTGTAAATGCCTAGTGTGTCCTCAGCATTAGTTGTGCTTCATATTCAGAACTACAATAAAACTAAAACCGTGACACGCAGGACGTTATCATCCAGAAAACTATAATCGAGGGGCGTCTGTGAATGAAACTCAATGCAACAGATGTCTGTGAATGAAACTCAATGCAACAGATGTCTGTGAATGAAACTCAATGCAACAGATGTCTGTGAATGAAACTCAATGCAACAGATGTCTGTGAATGAAACTCAATGCAACATATGTCTGTGAATGTGACTCAGTGCAACAGATGTCTGTGAATGAAACTCAATGCAACATATGTCTGTGAATGAAACTCAATGCAACAGATGTCTGTGAATGAAACTCAATGCAACAGATGTCTGTAAATGATACTCAATGCAACAGATGTCTGTGAATGAAACTCAATGCAACAGATGTCTGTGAATGAAACTCAATGCAACATATGTCTGTGAATGAAACTCAATGCAACAGATGTCTGTGAATGAAACTCAATGCAACATATGTCTGTGAATGTGACTCGGTGCAACAGATGTCTGTGAATGAAACTCAATGCAACATATGTCTGTGAATGAAACTCAATGCAACAGATGTATGTGAATGAAATTCAATTAATGGAGCAGTAGCAAAAAATCTTTTCCTGGTAACTTCTGATGAAACTGATGTTTTGCATTTCTTTTTCCCCCTATACCACATGTTTCCCTTCATGCGGTCTTTTACTATGATATTATTGGTGTTAATTTTTTGTCAGCTTCTTCGCAGACGGCAATACCGACAACGCTGAACCGAGTTAATATAGTTTAAAATTTTAGTGACCACAAAATTTTTATCTGAATGGTAGTAGAGGTAGTCAGTAGCTTAGACACGGTAGTTTCTGAAGTCTGTCAGGAATTCGATGCAGTGAGCTATATTTTTTTCTTGGAAAGCCTGACTTTCTAAAGAGCCGGTGCGTAAGCTTACATATACAAGGTTCCGAGCTGCATCAAGATGAAGAGTGCTGGAAACGGAGGTTAAGCTAAAATAAGAATTTTTTAGTCATTTCAAGGCGACACGAGCCACTAATATAATAAGAAGTGCGTCCATTTCTTAATTCATAAATTGATATATATATATATATATATATGCATGAAGTATTGTTTTAGGTGCAGTTTCTTTATTCTCTTAGCTTGCAACGTACAAACGGCAAACATCTATTAGGTCCACAAAGTCAGCAAAGTCCACGCATAAAGAATGAAGAGTTGGCAGCGTCAATTCTTCATTGTCATTTTTGAAGGCGGTATACATCACTCACTGTATACTTAACACCAGTTTGCTAATTGCTTGCTCTCTCGCTAGGTTCATCTCTCCGTCACGATGTTAGGGATGTACTGTAGATAGGAGAAAATTCATTTACTAAATAAGAAGATGAGGTGGCAGGAACTTCAAGTCCTGTGTTACTATAATTGCAAATACTGTTCCTGAACTTTAATCGAACCACTGCATGTTCTGAAGCGCGCTTCGCTTAGAGGCCGGTATCAGTTTTGGTAATGTTTATATTCTTGTCATTTGAGGTTTCGCGCTGAGCGGAGGCCAAAACATCTTCAGTTCTTACTGCTGTCAAATTTAGATCCATTTGGTTCAAATGCTATTATCCAGGATACAGTAAGGACTGACCACTTTCGGTGAATACCTGTGATTGATCTATATTTTTATTGTGCTGCTCAAGTTCGAAACATTTTAAAACGGATATTCACGCTTCTACTTGCAGGAAGGAAATTTTGCTCTCGCAAACTCATGATGGCACAATGTTCACTACTTTAGTGGAAGATCGAGCCTACAGGTAGGCGGGATATTTTGCAAGAAAACCCATATACCGCGAGCTCGAACATTAAAAATTTTAATTACAAATTATAGACGGCAGGGTACTCTAATAAACAGAGAGAACTGAGGCTTCATCGTGAAAGAAATTACTTTCTTCCCTAATTTCGTGACAGCGTGGAGCACTAGTAAATGATATACACTAAAGTTCACGTGCTATACTGGGTGTCTAAAAAAAATGTTACATTTTCAATTGGCTGCCGTTTCAATACGCATCAAACAAAAGAATATATCCTATATGGGTTGGGAATGTATCTTATATACTGAAACACAGCAGCCAATTGAATATGTAATTTATTTGAGACACCCAGCACCACAGTTCATTTACAGAAGTAAGTGAACTGTGCACCCAGTAGGTATCTACCCAGTGGTGAAATCATATTGAGCGTTTCGATGAGATGCGCGTAGAACTAAATAATTTCCACGTCTCCTCTTTTCCATTGGTGCTGCTACACTTGCCGGTCAAGTAAACACTCAAGCAAATGACGAAACTTTGTAATATGAAGGGCGTCGTTGCTCGCAGCAGCCCGTGAACAACACTTAGCTGCCGCATAAAGCAAAACCG
Source organism: Parhyale hawaiensis (assembly GCA_001587735.2). NCBI lineage: Eukaryota > Metazoa > Arthropoda > Malacostraca > Amphipoda > Hyalidae > Parhyale > Parhyale hawaiensis. Next base: position 5,017,891 of record LQNS02278101.1, on the reverse strand, counting down.
CCGCTATGAGCGATTTCTGTAAGGCCTTCGGTACCAAAGTTCTTCCTAACTTTGTGGATAAACTTTTATCTTCACTTCATCAGATCGTCATTAGGACTTTTGGCATCACTAGCGCCGCCTTCCCTTTACAAAGTGACGGAAATAAGACAACTCGGGACAAAAATTCTGCCGGAATGGACATCGAGAGAGAGGGGACGGCGCTTAAAACTTCGGTGGAGCGTGGCAGGTGCGACCTGGATTTGCATGCGAGCAGGGAGGTCGCATGCGGTGTGTAGGGGTTGTAATGCTGTGTTGGCCTCGATGCTTACGAGTTTGGGGGCTGTAATGCTGTATTAGTTTCGATTCTTAGGTGTTAGGAAGTTGAAGTGATGCTGTGGTTTCGATGCTTACGTGTTTGGGGGCTGTAATGCTGTGTTAGTTTCGATTCATAGGTGTCAGAAAGCTGTAACGCTGCTGTTTTCTCGACGCTTCGGTGTTTTGGGAGTTGTAATGCTGCATAGGTCACGAGTTTTAAGCATCTGGTCGCTATAACGCTGCTGTGGGTTTCGAGTGCTAAATGTCTAGACACTATGATGCTGCTAATGATCTCAAAAGAACACAACAGACATATCACAAAATAAAAATGAACAACACAATACAACAGGAGATGTGGGGAGAGAAAGAACGCCTCCCTCACAATACAGCCGCCGTTGTGTAGGGAGAAAAAGATCACCTCGCACACAAGACAGCAGCAGATGTAAGGAGAGAAAGATCGCCTCCCGCTCCCCCAAGAGCAAGAGTCAGAAGGCTTTTGATCTGCCCGAAGCCCGCAAATCCGACAGGGCTTTAGCTCGACCAAATCGCCTCGAAGAGAGCGTGATTTCGGGAATGTTGGAAGAGGCGACGGCCCTTACTGACTAAATTTTCAGATTTGGAGAATGGCTTGGAGTTGATTAAAGTTAGAGAGTAGCACCAAGAGTCTGAGCTGATCAGCTATAGAAGGTAAGCCAAATAAAACCGAAGATTGGCAGGCTTGACTTGATCAGGCGGCAATTGCTGTACTCTCAGAGGCAGGCTAGGACGCAGAGGTTCGTATTTTCTAGAGACAGCTCTCAAGTGGGACATACAGCTAAGTATAAGAGTATGAATAAATTTTAAACACAGATTCGTATTAGTATGAATTCACATATACGCATCAATATAGATGTATGGATATATAGGAGTATGAAATAATACAGAAGGAAAGCAGGCAATGGAAGGTAGATGTTACGAATGGTAAGGTAACCTAGGAGATCTTCTGAGAACGCGACTGCCCCTAACATGAGTTGTGCCAACTTGAAACTAACCTAATCCTTATGGCCCATCCTATGCCGCCCCTCCCTCCTCACTGACTTATATAAGAGCAGCAGTCGACTGGAATGAAGTTCGTTATTTAAGTAGCTTAAGCCTCAGTATTCACTACAGTGGTGAGCTCACCTGGGAACCAAGGACATGTAGTACCTAGGTAGAGAGAAACGGGGAGTCGATGGACGAGGGTGTTCCCACACAGTATCAACAGACATGCGTGTAGGGAAAGAAAAGGAAGGACAGAGGACGTAATAATAAGAGTATAAAAGAGGAAGGAAGCACAGTGGCCACGAAAAGACGTCCCGGAGGCCTGGCTAAGGCTAAGGTAACCTACAGGGACCGGTGATCCCCATAGCATGGGACGACCGAACCACACAAACCAAACCCAAAACTCGAATAAATACAGATGATACATTGAAGTTTGTCACCAACGCGAATCTTATCTAAGTTTTGTAAATATTGCAAAGCAAATGCTTTCTTAGCGGCTATTAAGTACCTTCAAATTTTTGAGGAAGAGGTCCAGGTGGAGTTATGCAAGATCTCCTTTGTGCTCGAAAGTATCCTTGCCGCACTCTGTAACCAGAGAGGTAGCCAGCAGTGAGTTACCTTCACAGTGCACGTAACCGCTTACAACCGGTGTACCTACGTGGTCTAGATCTTACGGTAAATATGATTAACCATAAAGTTTTGGACTTTGCACCGTCACTGCTAGTGGCATTTCAGATATGACGGATCTTTTTTTTTTGAACTGCCTCGCGACTCTGACAGTGAAGCTATTAGAATATTTGGGGTGTCTATGTTTCGTGTGTATAATCACTTGGCAAGGGGTTTTCTCAATTTCCTCTTCCTGTGTTTGAAAGAAGTGCGAAGTTTCTTTATCAATAAAACCGAATCAATGACTGTCTTTTTCTTCCACCCTAAGTTAGGCAACTTCAAATGATTCGCCGTCTGCAAATGTAAAGTCAGGTTGACAGCCCCCTCTACTGGGAAACTCACACGCACTGGTTTGTGCAGCACATACAGGCCAACTGGTCCAAGAAGTGTACGAATGTAGTCGATCATAGACCGTCACAAGCTACGGCTCCATCGACGAAAGGCTCTAATACAACGACTCGTGTCTCCAACCCTCCTCACTTCTGCAAAGATCAGTGCCCCCGCAGGAGCTGCGCAGGTAGCAGTTGCTGAGCATGCACGGCAAGCTCCTATGAGCTTGCTTGCCTGGGTTAGAATTCGATTCTCCAATGTTGAGCGCCCCGTGCTCTAGCCAGGCGCTCCCGCAGTACTGGACACTAATCTCTTAGGGTAACGTAAAATCAACTCTGACTGCACCCTCCCCGGGTAAGCCCACACGCGCTTTTTCGAGCGGCAGACATAGGCCAACTAGCACCAAAAGATTAAGTACAGCTGCAGCCGATGATGGGTCGCTTAGAGCTATGATGCCGAAAAAGAATCTTCAACGACCCGCCACCTCCCCACCCTAAGGTAAGTACCCCCACGATAGCTCTGAGCACAAAGCAAATTTGCTGATTCAGCGTACCGAGCGCCTTGCACAAAGAACGGTCACCTGGCGTGGGGACCGTTCCCGGGACCCTCAGCACAACTGTGTAGCACGCAACGTCCGCTGCTACCGTTGGTAGGTCAAGATTATTATATTCCTGGTTTTAGCACCGCACCCACACCATACGACGGGATCCAAGCAGTTAGACTCAGTTCATGATCTCGCATCAGTATATGACTATTTTATCTCGGCATTCTTGCCGGATAGTCTCAGTCCACCGAGTGCGCTACAATGCTGGCGGAAAAAATGCGCAAAGCATCTCCAACCCTATACCGCTCGGCTAAGCGATTTCGCTCTGTCATGCGGTACAGTGCAAGAAATGAAAAGCGAAGGAGACAAGAAAGAAAGATTCCTGCGGAGGGTCCCTTCCGGGGCACCCCACACGGGAGCAGATAGAGGAGTCCCATGGGATGACTCTTTTACCACCATTCGGCAGCCCACCTCGCATAACAGAAGGGGAAGCATAAAGAATCTACCTAACCCAGCAAACTAACTTTCTTAGCAGGAACTGCGGCCAGCTGCAATATTCTTTGCGGAGAGAACACTCGGGACAGCCTTTGGGTTCGTGAGGCCTCTATATATTTTGACAGGGATAGGGCTTGTAAGGTCAAGAACAAAATGGAGCTTTCACTATACGCAGGCGCTCTCCCACTACAGTGCGGGTCTCTATTTGTTTATCGGCGCCTCACCAGCAGTGTCTGTTCCGGGTTCAATGTCGCTCATACTCGTGGCATGAACATCCTGGTATGCTGCGGGTCTCGGGTTTCAGCGAGACTTTCCAGTTAATATTAGAACAACAAATCCCTGGGCGTCTATAAACGGGTGACCAATATACAGCAGTATGTAACCCCGGACGCCCGAAATGCAGCTCAGAAGAACTCTCTACTCGAAAACCATTTACGGCGGACTTGAACGCCTGCAAATTCATACAGCCGAACACGGATCCTGGCAACCAACTCCACGTCAACACAAATCTGAAGATAAACCACCCACTCACTGAACAGACTAGATTGGCACTTGTAGCATTGAGAAAACGTGCCAAACCAACATGATTTACTGCGTACTTTGCTCTCTCAGGGCACACTAAGCCGTGCGGTATTGGGACGGCAGCACGTTTAACTTGTCTTGGAAATAACGACCACAATTTTCGGTCAATACAATTTCGTAACCACATTTCACACTTTGCGAAAGTTATAGCGCATTACCTTCATTTTTTATCATTAGAGTGAAAGCGGAACTATAACTAGCAACAATGATTACCTATGCTGGCTGTCCGCGGGATTATTGGCCCAAATGACAACACTTAAGTCAATATATGCAGAGAAATATTTGAACAATATTCGCTTTACTTTTTATATAGAGTAGGTACTCGAAGAACATTACAGTATCGAAATAAATATTCGTAGATGAACTACAACACTATAGAAGCAGCGCTATATTAGGGCAGCTCCAGCATGTTAACTGCCATACTGTAACTTTAATGATATATCACAGCAGCTTACATATAGCAGTTACCGCACTAAATTAATGTTAATAACAACAAAGTGAATGAATACATTCAAGTCTGCCTAGATACAGCTACGGTGTTTCAAGAGCGGTAAAAGAAAGGGACGTACACCAGTCACAATCACTGAATATGTACGGGGCCTGTCAAGTCAGCAAGACCCATATTGGAAGCAAACAACTGAGCGCCGGCCGAACTAAGACAGCATATTCGTATAGCATTTACGGTACTAAGTTAATATTACGTCACAGTATCCCTGTACCAATCACTGCCCCCGATACTGTACCTGTAAGGTCAGCAACACCTCGATTTGAGGCGATCAATTTGGCCTCTCCAGGGCCGCGACATACGCCAAATTTTGGCGGAACATTTCTGATTGTTGGAGCTCCCCAAACTTTGTAAACATGGAAACGCGGACCCGGAGCTCCAGTCAAAGAGAAGACGAGAGGGGCTGGACGGACGGAATTCGTGGTGCATATTTGCTTGAGGTTTAAATGGAGGAAGCGAGCGGGACTGTGAGGAGCTTACTTGAGTTCGATTAGGGCGTCTTAGTGAAGCGGGATGGGAAATGCGCAGCAGTGGGAAACGTAAGCTAGAAAGTAACTGAAATAGTAAGGCTACATAAACACGAAAGTAACTGAAATAGTAAGGCTACATAAACACGAAAGTAACTGAAATAGTAAGGCTACATAAACACGAAAGTAACTGAAATAGTAAGGCTACATAAACACGAAAGTAACTGGAATAGTAAGGCTACATAAACACGAAAGTAACTGGAATAGTAAGGCTACATAAACACGAAAGTAACTGGAATAGGAAGGCTACATAAACACGAAAGTAACTGGAACAGCAGGCTACGTAAACACGAAAGTAGTAACTGGAACAGCAGGCTACTTAAACTGGGGAAAGTAACAACAGCAGGGCCTGAGCTGGCTACGTAAATTGGGAATACACAAGGCAGGCTACGTACACAAGTGATGTAACTACAATGACAGGTTACGTAAATAGGGAACTTAACAGCAGCAGGCTGTAAAACTGGGAGAGTAACAATAGCAGGCAACGTCTAGAGGGAAAAATAACTACAGTAGTCAACTAATTGTCTTGGGAAAAAACATACGAGCGGGTAGCTAGTACCTTATTGAACAGCAGCAAGCTAGGCACACTGACGGCAATAATAACAGGAAGCCTTCTACAGACATTTGATCATCAAGCTCAGAAAACCAGGTCACTCGCTGGAAGTAGAAGCAGTAGCAACCTTCTCCCAAAGTTTATGCTTCCCTACCCACAGAGTACCTACGCTGTGATCCAAAGAGAGGAAGAAGGAAGGGACATAAAGAATGTCAACAGAAACTGGAACCCATGCACGAGTCAACGCGCATGGGAACAGCAAGTCGGGAAAGAAGAGGAACAACAGAACAAAACATCATCAGTAGGGGTTCAAAGAATGGAAGGAAGCAAAGTGGGCACGAAAAACATACGTCCCGAAGGCTTAGCTAATGGCCAAGCTAACCGACAAGGTCCTCCTGGGGACGCCACGCAGTGATAGCTTCCACAGCCACACGCTAGGGACGTCAAAGTTACTATCAGAAAATTTTTAGAAAAATCAACAAGCTACGCAAACAGAAAAAAAAATTAAGTGGGATCACTAATTTCTTGTTCATACTCCACGAATACTCTACCGGTACCTAATTCGACTATGGTATAAAACATCGATAAAATGGTGAATGCCGCGGTTTTTGCCGTATTATTTGCAAAAGTCCAATACATTTTACAAAACCGACCCTGTAGATATGCATCTTCATTTGCTGAATGATTTCTATATTTCACAACAGCGCTGAAGCAAACAGAAAATCTGAAAATTCCCAAGCGTGCCACATCCCGTCCACATAGTTCTTACGCAAACGGTGATGTGGCCCCCAAGACTGGCATACGCAAGGTCACTTTACGTCACCTTATAAAATTTGTACCATGGTACATTTACTAGCAAAAGAATGTGAGAATAAGCTAAATCAAAATGCTACAGATTATTATAATATTACTGAAAGCACACAGCTTTACAGCATATGCTTACAACGCTCATGGGTAGTGCAAGTCGAGAAAGAAGAGAAAGCACAAAAACAAACCATTAATAGGACCATGAGAACAGAACGCAAAACACTGAAGTCGCTTTCATCGAATCGGGATCATCAAGACATTGCAACATCCACGCCACTCCCATGCTCATCTAAAAATTAACAAGTAAAATCATGTATTACAATGCAACTGCAGGAACGTGACTTAGGAATCACTATTACAAACAAACTACAACACAGTCAGCAAGTCGACAAGAATGTGAAAATGGCGAGCAGAGTACTCGGATTCATCACCAGAAACTTCGAATACAAGTCCAAGGACATC
>LQNS02278101.1:4995290-5010341 GCA_001587735.2 Parhyale hawaiensis | reverse complement strand
CTATATCCTACTAACATAATGGCAATAGCTCAAAGAAGCCGGGGTGTTAGTCCCGGTGTCTCTTTGGGAATGGGCCTCTTGGTTCGTCTACTGCCGCCTATCTAATCTAATCTAATCTGACTGTTAGTTTAAGCCTCCGTAGTAACTGAAAAAAATTCGAAGAGTCTTGTGGCAATGCGGGTGGTCAAATTTTCGGCCTCAATTGAAGACTGCATTAATAACGTGATACGAGCATACAGTGATCTCAGTTCCACAGGGAGACACAGACCCCATCCACTGAGCACCAGATCAGAGCAGCCGCAATATAAGTAGCTGCCAAACTCTCTCTTACTGCACGATAGCGCCTCTCGTAACAGCATACAGAAGTAAGGGCGCTGGTACACCTAAGGCCTAAGGCAGTTCAGTGAGAAGCTGGCAGGCAGGCAGTTTTTGAGAAGCATGAATTGCATTGGAGAGCGCACACCGAACAGCGGCAGCGGCCTGCTCAACTGCCGCTGTTCGGTGTGCGCGCTCCAGTGCATTCCGTGCTTCTCAAAAACTGCCAGCCAGCTTCTCGTTGAACTGCTTTTGGTGTGCCAGCGCCCTAACGCTATCTACGTAACTCGCCATCATTGCATGATAGCGCCCACCGTAACAGCAAACAGCAATGACATCGAAGGGTCTCGCTTATTTATTACTTGGTCGCGTCCGATGTCACAGCAATGAGTGATGATAGCTTGTCATGTACGAAATATACTCTTTTGTTCTCCAACAGCGCTAAGCGTAACAGGAAGCACCAATACGGCCGCTTCCACTCAACTCGCAACTCGGCGGCGTAAGAACACGGCCGGCGTACGCCGGTGATCGAGAAGCGTCGCCTTACTAACCTCGTTGCAGCGAGTCACAGGAGCCGATAAAATAATATCCCTAAGTTTGCGGCTCACAGAGAGACGAACTTTATTGACGCCTCGGCATCGTCCTTTTATATTGCGGGCAGCTCAGCACAGGCCGCTTCAGTTGCAAATTTTACATCGTGAATACGCCTTTAATGTTTCCAAGATTAAGAGCAAATCCAAGGGTGATACAAACACAGCGACAGCCTTCCTCTGCTAAGTATTAGCACTCACAGGCTGATAAAAGTTAGTCAATCTCATCACTTGTCTGCCTTGAGACAAGGGGCGGGTTTCAAAAGAGGAATTTGGGAAAGAAGATGTAAGCACAGAGAAGCCTCTAATTAAATGAGCCAAGTGCATGAACCTAGTACATTTGGTAGTGAGGTATAACAACGAGTGTTCATCGTGTGAAATATAACAAATATAACGAGATGTGTTAGCCCTAAAAATCATAGTGCTTTTGGTTGAGGTAAATGGTACCCTAACTACGGAGACTTATGTTGTTCAATATTTTTCGTACTCAGCATTAAGATCTTTGGTCCCGACAAACAAATGTGTTGGGTTGATGCTCTAGGATACTAGGTTACACTGACTAAAAATGAGTGTAGTAAGAAAATGAAGAAGACCATCAGGGTGGAATGCCGAGTAAGGGAGCAGGAAGTCGGTAGATCAATGAAGAATTACTCAATAAAGAACGCAGTAGAATAGGAATAGAAGGTAGCAGAGTGGGACGGAGAACGCCGCGTAGGAATTCAGTTATGACGACCTAAGCAGCCCCTCTGCGATTCACATGCATTACATAGGATGGGTGCACACAGCTCAGCTAACACTATTACCTATGACTTTCCCTAAGCCCTGTAAGAGAAGCAAGGCAGGAGAGCATATATAGACACACAATAAGAACACACATCTTTCCTCTGCACGGTTCCTTTGCGCATGAATGTAATAAAAGAACGTACATACGTGACAGGCACACACAAACGCCTTGCTTTCGCAAGGACCTGAACATCAACTGCTAACTATACATGGCCAGGCCGACAGATATAAGGATAAATAAGCCTCGCCCCACCGCCAAGCCCACGTCAGAGATCAAAGCGATAAGCTATAAATCTGTCGGCGGAGCGTCTGGCCTGACGATAGGCTGAGGTCTCGAGTGAGGTCTCTGGCTTCGGTGCGGCACTCATTAACCGCTCGTGAATTTGAAAGGGGCCGAAAAAACCGCCATCACTCGAGCGTCTACAGAGAGCAAAAACCGGAGGCGGGGGCTCGAGTGCTCGGCAAATAGGGAATCTGCCACAACACGGGGAGCGGATCGCCCCAGGCGAGTGCCTGTGGGACACAATATATTGCGCAATAGATGCACCGACAGTGTACGGTGAGTGAGGCTGTGACCTGCGTAGAGAGTTGCGTGGGTGAAAATCCCTTCCCAATCAAAAATTTATAGGCAATTATCCGATACCGCTCACTATTTGTTCGTGGGCTTCCGATAAGTATCTATCAATTTCCGATTGGGTTGTTGCGACGTGTATTAACGGGCTCCGCTGCGTGTGATGTGTGAGCGTGCATGCTGCTTGTAGTGAGAGGTGTGTTTATGTAGGTGTGTTGATATACAGACCAGCGTGAGTAAATGCTGTATAATGGACCTAAATGCCACGTTTAGAGAGAAGACGAAGCCCAGGCTTTGGGTCATTTTACTCGGTGTAGTGGAATGTGTCAGCGTATGAATCCTTAATATATGTTACGGTGCGTGATATTTACCTCCGCAAAGGAGGTTATATTTCTGTGGAATTTGTCTTTCTTTGTGTCTATCTGTCTATCTGTTTGTCATCAAGATAACTCAAAAAGTTGAAGACGGATCTTTACGAAATTTATAAGGTTTGTTAAGTATGTTAGAAGGAACAAATGATTAACTCTTGGTAAATATCCGTTCAACCGTTTGTTTGTCAGCTTCTTTTCTGTCGAGTTATTGATAGGCATTTACGAAATTTGCACGAAAAGTTAGGTATGCTACGAAGAGCAAGTTATCTAATTTTTGTGTCGAACAGTGCGTCCGTCTGTCTCGATGTTTGATTTTATGTTTGTCGGTAATATAACTTAACAAATTATGAATGGATCTTAATGAAATTTGTAGAAAAGTTAAAACGTTAAAAAGCACAAATGACGAAAGGTTGGTGATGATCGGTTCGTTGGCTTGCGTGTTTGACTATTATTTGTCTTAGTGTTTGTCAGAACAAATTCAAAAAGTTACGGACGGATCTTCAAGAAAATTACAGGAATGGTTATCATTGCCAAGAGGCACAAATGACTAAATTTTGGTGATGATAAAAAAAATTCTATTTTCAGGAACAATTAAATTTTGAATTTTTCGTAACATTACTTTGCTTGACGGAGGTATAAGCTAACAGTGCGTTCTACTTAATATAATATAGTAAAAATGAAAAATACATATCACTGAACAAGGACCAAATACAGAATGAAAGACTGCTAAAACGCCACTCCCTCGGTTCCGAAATACTGCAGTAGTTGTTCCACAGCCGGAAATTTCATTCTGCATTAGCTGTTCGATCTCAACCAAATTATTTACCGTTTACATTAACACGTGAGTATACGTAGGGTAATTACCCAATTGCCTAACTAAACCTATTTCCCAACAAACAGTCATTATTATATATATACATATGTATATTTGATAGGTTTGTGTAATAAACCTATGAAATATTGTTACACTATGACTGTTTGTTCGGAAATAGGCTTAGTTCGGCAATTGGGTAATTACCCTATCATCACGTTGTTCAGCCGCGGTCAATACTAACCTGCTAATGGAAACAGAAAATACTTTGGCTGAGATAGAACTGCTAATACGGAATAAAATTTTTGGCTGTGAAACAACATTTTCGCAACAGAGGGAGTAAACTACAAAGCTATAAGAACCAGCGTATGTTATGAACGATATTTCGAACAACACCATTCCGAAGATGGTGACTTAGCCACTACTCAAAACTGGTTTTCAAGTACCGTGGACTTCTACAAAAAAATATTCAGCTCATTCATTGTGCCGCGCTTTATTTAAATACGGCTAACATAGGAAACTTTTCACATCGCTATAGCTAGCAAAACCAATTTCATCTATGTAGATTTGAATGACAAGACTTAAAGATTTCCCACCACTGCATGGTAACTTAACCTTTTTCTACGAAAACTCCGTTCTTACTATGAGGTTCTAAAAGAAGCTCATAGAAGAGACTATCATTGTAGTCACTGGAGCTCACCTACAGATTAGTTCAGTCGTAAATAAAATACTATCACTGACTTCAGACGGGTTGTTAAATATGTTGTCCAAATTTCGAGAGAAAGATATAACGCACTGGTGTTAATAATCAAAATTTTGATACGGCATCTGACGATGCCGTCAGTACCGAAAGGGTTGAGCTTGTAGGTCTTACACTTGATCAATGTACTTACGCGTATAAAGTGATAAATTCCAAAGTAATTAGTTGAGGATATGATCTAATTACCGCATCAGGAAACACGTAGGAGCATGAAAGGTTTCCGGCGTACTTATATCTCTACGTTTCAACAAACATCTTTCGAGAAAGAGGAAGATACGTTAATGCTATGTCATGCCGACATTACAGGTTCATTTCACTGTTACGGATTTAACTCCAACAAAACAGCTTAAATTTCAATGCTATGCGTTCAATTCCAAATCTTCAGGGTTGTTCCTATATAGCAGGCTCAACTTTAGTGTTACAGAAATTTCAATCAGCATCTGCGACAGGAGAAACATCAAGGAGTGCAAGAAAGATCTGCTCGGTAGCTGGCGGGAGGCTGTCTATGAATAATAAGGGATGGATTCGCTAATCTTAGAAACTGAGGTTAGGCAGCAGAAGCCGTACTTTGTATAAAAAAAACTATCCCTGTTGATGAATCACTCGATAGGTAATGCTTGAACTATAAACATTGAGGTGATACGGACAAGTTGAATTTATTAAATATCTAGGTTAGTCGGTTTAAGGTTTCCTAGCAACTACAATGGTACTTCAGAAGAGGAAAAGTAATGGATATATTTTCTTATAGTCTAGCGCAACTACAATGGTACTTCAAAAGATGAAAAGTAATGGATATATTTTCTTATAGTCTAGCAACTACAAAGGTACTTCAGAAGAGGAAAAGTAATGGATATCTATTCGTATAGTCTAACAGTTGAAAAGCTGTTAATAGCATTAATCAACATAAAACGCGTTTGCAGTTAATCATTCTCTTTCCGATCCACATTCAGTTTGAACACAACAAAAAAGAAAGCAGTCTTTATTCCTATAGTTCCCGATAAGCAGATAAAAAACCGTTCGAATCGACCATTTGTTTTCGTTGTCCCATTGATCACTTGAGATAAGTTGAGGCAATTTATCGTCGAGTTTTGGTCAGTTTAGAAGGTACGGAGATGGCATTGCCGCGCCTCTTCCAACCAACGTCGTCATCACGTCTCAGATTTGACGGATGACTCGCAATTTCCGCCACCGGATTTCGATCGACAGCTTCGCCAACTTTGTTGCCCCGCGTGCATGCAAAGCGAACTTGTTGCGGGGCGCCGGGCGGGGAGGAATCAACTGCAGGCAGTCTTGAATGCAATGCTTTTGAAGCAAACTTGCCCTGTGGGAGGTTAGCCAACACGGCACTTACCCACTGAGAGGTTCGTATACAGCAGTGGTACCCAAACTTTTCCAGACAGCCCCTCGCTCTCCAGTCCTTGGTTGTCAAGCTGGTTCCTGGCGCCACCCTAGCACTCCTGAACCTAGAACTTAGTGTGCATTATTTACATAGTGCTTTTTCCTTCAATTGTGCCTTCTACAGTCTCGTCCCTCTCTACCACCCCTTCAGATCTTTCCAGCATCCTCAGGGGAGGAGCAATTATTATCATTATTAAAACTTCACGCTTGAGCTCCCACGGACAGGTAATACAACCCAAATGAAGCATTTGCAACACCGGGAAGCCCAAAACGCTGCTAAAGGAAAACTAGCAAAAAACCATTGACAGCCGACTTAAAAGCCTGCAGGCCAACACGACCAAAAGCCGATGCAGGCAACAAATTCCAAACTTTAGCCGACCAGGGCACGAAGCACCGACAGAACTGATTAGTTCGACATATGACAGCCTCCAAGGTGAAAGAGTGCGCTCCGCACGCAGCACGAGTCTCTCTCGTGACAGACACAAGCTAATAGGGGTATCGCCTACCTTCAGAACCGCCGGGATACATAAAGAAAACTACATAGTCGCAAGATAGACAAGAGAGCGTGATAGTCAACCCTGTTGTTAGAATTTTTTATTACAAATTGAAGAACCCGTTGCCCAGGCAGTTAGGATTGCATGGCGCAAGGGTCAAACTGCATTTTTCATACACGCTGTATCAGGCAAAATTCATGACCCTTCTATAAAAAGTGCACAGTCCCACTGAAGCTTGGGATCATCTTAACACGATGCAAAACGGTTTTCTTTTAAAAGTGAAATGAGTCGGAATATGGCCAAACCGGCAAACATGGCTCGTCTTCTGTGGAAAATTGTAAGGGCAACCGACTGCGCTGCCAACCAAAGCCCTGGACAACCAGACCCAAGCTATCAGCGCAACCGACTGCGCTGCCAACCAAAACGCAGCACAACCTGAGGACAGCCAGCAGCGCGCACGGAAGGCGCGTGAGGCAGCATAAGTGCGGGAGGATGCGGCTGCTGGGCACACAAGAGGGTAAACACCCCGGGACAGGAGCAGTTACAGAGCACCGCTTGCCGCAGTTTACAAGCGGCGATAACGTGCAGTTTTGAGGGGAGAAACGCTCCCTCGAGTATGTCCGCCTCTCAAAGAGAGAACCGTTATTGTGGTAACGGCGCAGATTACTACCGCAGAGGTAACAATAAAATTGGAGGAATCAATGATACGCGCAGAGTTGATATCACAATGTTGTGTGTCGACTTTTCTTAAGTTTGAAGCATTGGCGTTTCAGGGAGAAAGCAAATTTTAGTTCGGCGCTTTAAATTCGAGCTTTCAAAGTGTGGGATCTAATACAGTTCCGCAGGAATGACATTCGCTACTTGGCACGTGGCATATAAGGTTCACTGTGTACTGAAAGGATAGGTACCTATGTAGTCGTCCAAATGCCGCTTACCAAGGGCGACGGTAACCCATGCAACACGTGCAGCAATTAAAGCTCAAGAAAATTTAAGAATGTTAAACTACATGAAAGAGATAAAATAATAATACTTAATTAGCAAAGATACGCAATAAACAAAGAATATGCTTCAGTAGGTACTGACAACTGCTGAGCATTAAGAAATGTTCATCCAAACTCCTCGCTAATTAGAAATTTATCAGCGGAATACAAAGAATGACGAAAAATACCTGGCGTTGACCACAAGCCGAAGTCTCCAGAGGGGGCGCCATGGCTTGCTTTATCGAAAGATCTAAAGCGCTGGCGTCGTTCATCACCACCGCGAATATCTCATAAAGTTCGGTCCTTTTACCTCAGCAGTATTCTCAAAAAATCATTTAAGTTTGGCCTCAACTTTGCAAAGCCAGCGCTATATTTATCAAAGGCGAATATTTCAGGCCCTTCGGAGAGTCTTTTAAAGCCTAAATATCAGGCCACATCTGCCTTTGTAAAGCAAGATGGATGCGGACGCACATCAGGTGTCGGGGAGCACGATGCCTTCAAGGAGCAGGTTTTGGTCGGACGCCTTAACAGACTTTTGGAGGTCTCTATAGGCGAGGATAGCATCGCCTTGGCAAAATTTTCCATTAAGTGGCGCGAAGTCGGAACGAATCGGTGAGCAGGATAGCAAAGGATACAGCATCACGTGGGTGAAATTTCCCACCAAGTGGTGCAAAGTCAGAATGATTACGTTTGCAAGATTGTTATTTATGTTTGCTTTCTTTCCAAGGGCTTTACGAGAACGATTTCTATTTGGGAGTGGTCAATTCATATTTACTGATTCCAGGGATTGAAGAATGTGTTCTGATATATTGTTTTTACAAGAACTGTTTATATCCAATAAAGAACGATTATTTTGTGTCACAGATTGTTTAGGTTCGTAGTAATATTTAATTTCTTCCTAATTGTAAAGCTATTTGCAGTCGGGAAGCTTGAAATTAAAACAATTGACCAACAACATATTGCACAAAATTCAGGGGGAAAGGTGGAAAAAAGTATGCGCATTTTTAATTCTATAAGAAAAACAATACAGGGGATGACGGACGAGCGCAACGGTAAGGCCTGTCCTTTACCTCCGGAAAGGATAATGTTAAAATAACAAGAGGTCTATAAATGCAAAGCAATAAAGAGCTGAGAATTAATCCCTCAAGTAGGGTTCGATGATAAATAAACTGATGCAAAAAATTATTTCATTACATTCACTTTTAAGAAACTGCAGAGGCTACATCGAACGAAAATTTGGTGCGGTCATCCTAGAAACTCTCCTCCATGGGCTGCCCTCACAAACCGCAGCAGAACCAGTAACATGTCCTCGCCGCTTCCGCATACACGGAACAGCTTTCCGACACAGCCTGTCCTTCTGGAACGGACTCCACAAAGCTCGTACAATAGCCACCAAGTGAACATTTCACTGCCCTTCTGCTTGCAAGTTTCAAGGTTAGTGCTGAGTAAGGTCAGTACACGGAAGAGTTAAATCTGTGGTTTGTGGTATGGGACTCGTGGTGGAGGCGATTGTTTTGAATTGAACATGATTGTTTTCTGTTTGTGACCAGGAGAAAAACTATATCACTTTATACAGGGCGACCACTGCAAAATGTTCCGGGTTTTGAATGCAATAACCATTTAGGAGTAGGTATTCATTATCCTGTATACACTTCGCATATATGCAGTGACTATCGCATTCTACGAAGTTGTAGGTACCTACACTCAAAACTATACATCAAGGACCTTCAGTATTAGTAAAAAAAATGAGGAACTTAGCCTACGTCAGAACGGTTGCCAAAAATGGGCATAGTAAAACTCAAGGAATTAAAGAAACAGCAGAAACAAACGTCAACTAGCAGGGATTCCTGCAGAAATTCCCCAGCATTTTTGCGCTTCATTAACACGCTGACCCGTACCATGGGCACGAAGTGTGAATACATTAAATATCAGCAGCACACATATAACATGCTAAGAGTCGCCTCAAAACTGCCTTGTGCACTTCTGAGCCTGTAGCATGGACACTATTTTCCCCTCCGCAATATTAAGACAAGACCTGCACGCGATCTAACGGGTGGAGTGGACGAAAAAAAAAAAAAACTTGAGACACTTGATAACTATCATCTTATTTATAGAACTAGAGCACATACCTCCGCCAAGCTCGGCGACGTTAACGAAATATTCAAATTGGTTCTGATGCTATTTCCTTTTTATAAGCACCAAGATCTGATCAATCGAGCCTTTTGACAGCAATTACAGCTTCTGTAATTTTCTTGAAAATCCGTTCATAACTTTTCGAATTATGTTGCTGACAAACCTTAGTCAAATATTCAAACAGATTGACCGATAATCACTAAAATTTGATCATTTATATCTTTCGACATTTCTAATAATTCCTGTAAATTTCGTAACGATCCGTTTATTACTTCTTGAGTTATTTTGAAACAGTAAATCAAACACAGAGACAGGCTAACGAACTAACAAATCATCACAAGAATTTGGTCATTTACTTTTCGTGATATAGCTACCCAACAACTCCTGTAAATTTCATAAAATTCGTTCATAACTTTTTGAGTTATGGTACTAAGAAAAAAACTAATAATAAAAAAAACGAACAAACGGTTGAACGAATCTTCACAAAAAGTTTATCATCTGTTTCTCTTAACAGGCTTAATAATCCTTGTCAATTTCGTATAGATCCGTTCGTAACTTTTTGAGTTATTTTAGCGACAGGCTGACAAACCAAAAACTGACAAACTCGACAAAAACAGAACCTTCTTGGTAGAGGTAAATATTGCTAATAAAGGACTTAAGGTGTATTTTTATGTCTAATGAAGGGTTTAAGGGCGATTTCGGGTGTTAGGTTATCCTCGGGAGGAGCAAGGACTGGTGCTGCTAACGACCTAAATAGCTCTCTAGGTTAGGTAAGGCAAGGACTGGTTCATCTAATGACCTAACGTACTAATTAAAATAAAAAACTCTAACCTGATAAAATTTTTATATCAACTATCTTCCAATAGAAACTCCTTAGAACGTTAGAGGAACCTAACCTTGCTCCACCTAACCTTACACGGGATAGTTTATTTGAAGGCTGGCAGTAGTAAGGTGGTGGTGGTGGAATGCCGTTCCCGTTTATTTATCGAAATACCTACGAGGAAAGCCCGCGGAATTTTCCCGAAACCGTTAGCTGTAAAGATTTTATTACAAAAAATGGCCGATTTTACAGCTATTGTAGTACTTAGTTAAAAACGCGTTGAGCTAAACCCTCCTATAGCTATGTATCAATACATATACGGCTATATATATATAGAAGCACATATGGTTAAAAATGATATATCCTATTTTCACGATAATAATATTGACTTTGTATTAGAACCTACAGTAGTTTCAATTACCTAACTTAAAAAATTATCATGTATCTAGTTGGACGTTGTAACGGAATCTAAAAAAAGTTCTGTTCGGGGGTTGCTGATTTTTAGTCTCTAGTAGCCTGGCGGCGAAGGCGTTCCTGATCAGCAAAGCTCTTTCGGCGCGTCCCTGATTAACAGCTCCATTGACGAAATCGCCCCTCACTGCCTGGCCGACAGCTGCTGTGATGGCTGTCCCGCGCTGATGGCCTCACCGACATAACAGCCGCAATCTGTCGTTAGACATTTTTCTACCACTACGTCAGGCGAACTGATAAAATCTTGAAAAAAATGCTAAAACTGACAGCTGAAAAGTCAGCGCCGCGCTGAGGGTCTCAACAGCGCAAAAGACAACAGGGGTACTGCGTAATCGGCCATTATTTTAATCGTTAGGGCAAGGGATTTGTGAATCAAAAAAGTTGCTAAAAATGTCAAAACAATAGTTCTTTTAACCTGCATGCATACGCAGGCTGTAGCTGTTCCGGTCATGCCGTAATAATTATTACTATTACAACTATTACTGTCTCACTGGCACACGAGAGAACGAATCTGTACTGTGTCATCTGTCATTCTTTTATCGCTCAGATTTAGCTCGAAGAAAATCAATAAATCTGGAAAGAAATATCAGTGAAAATGGAGTTCATGCACGTGCCAGTAAATCGACATCGACCACTCTATCGCTAAGATTAAACTCTGCGAGAACCTAAAATCCTTAGAAAAAGTATAAAAATTATTTATATACCTAGTACTGCCCACAGAATGCGGCTATTATCATCGCATAATAAGTACTTACAAATCATTTTCATGTGAATTACTTAGTTTAATAAAAAATAAACACCCACGAGCGCCAAGCTGGGATTTATGCAGAGGTTCTAGGACAAGTACCCCTTATGACAATTACCCATTTGAACAATTGCAGTCTTCAAATTCATGCCTTTTCATAGCATACTCCGGAATGTAGTACTGTAATACATGTCAAAATATAAAATTATCATTTATAAATTATGGCCATTCAAAACTTTCCTGGAATGTAAAATAACGTAACATAACAGTGCCTTGAATCACTTACAGTAATCTTACCTCACGTAACCTAATGTAATCAAACCCTACCTTACCGAACTAAACCTACCCTGACCTAGCCCATTGTAGATTTTGAGATATCAAAATTTTGAACTAAGAAAATGACCAAAATGTAAGAAAAGGCTCTTGGTAAGGTGTCCTAACCTAATGTCCCCTAATCTTTGTTACCTAATATAACCAAACATGACACTTAATTGGTCACGTAAACATACTTTCCAGCAGCTTTAATTTTTGCTGCGTATGAAGAGTTTGTGGGTAGTAAAGTGTTGATGGTGTATGGCTGGCCTTAGTTTGCAGGCGAATGGGTATTATTGAGCAAGGGGGTAATTGTCCTTGGGGTAGTTGTCCGCGTGGAGGGTGATGGGGGGGGGGAATGGTGGATGGAGGGGAGAGGGATAACTGTCCTGTGACGGTATGCACTGGATTCTTTCCTCGCTGTATCATGGATGCAATGTCCGTTACTAGAACGCTCTGGGGCGTATGATCATCACCCGCGGTAGGGGGGGGGACAAGGAGAAAAGAACCAAGAAGCCTCGTCCGAGAAGCTCATGAATCTCTTATGGCTGTAGCCACTCACCCTATGCACCAATCGCATATCAGTAACTCGGTTTGCCAGCTGCTCCCTCGTGAAACTCACTGATCTCACATCACTTCCATCAATGAGATTCATGAACGCGTCTCAAAGCTGGTTGACTCGCTGGTAAATCTGTGAATGGGCCGCAGGGCTCCCTCCTTCTCTATAGAAGCTCCTAGGAAGGAACTGATAGCGCTGAGTCAGGAGTTACAAATTCAACGCAGTCATTTTTGATGGCCAACTAACTCTAGATTTTTGGCTTTTTTCAAATCTCATTCAACCCATCTGACGGCCTGAAACAGATTGAGATGATAGCTCAACTCCTGCCTCTTTTTGGGTAGATAGACAAACAGACATATAACTTTAACAAAAACATTATCACCATTCTTCGCTTCGCTCGCGGTGATAAAGAGCTAATACCGCGTTTGCTGCGTTGGAGTTACAGTGACGTTGCTTATAAGCAATCTGTAACATTCAATATCCTTGACAGAGGAAAAGAGCTGGGACGATTATCATTCGATTAACTTGTACGTAAAGTTTACATTGCTAATAAACAAGAGAGGGAAAAACTAGTTCACGGTGAAAGAATCCGCGGTAGTGGCAGGCTAGAGTACTGAGCTCATGATCTTCAACATTGCATGGTCGAATACCAAAGGTAAAGTCAACTTAGACCACACCCTCACCTGGGAAGCCCACATGCACTGGTTTGTGCTGCGGGTATAGGCCCACTGGCCCCAGATAAGCAACTGTAGTCGCAGTCGCCCTCGGGTCACGAACTATGGCGCCAATTTGACGGAAGGAACAAATGACCCGAGACCCCCCCCCCCCCCCCTCAAATCTGAGGAAGGCAGTTCCGGCACGGCGCCGTGCATGCACACACAACTGCCGAGTCAGCACACCATGATCTGCAAAGAGCTCATGTGCCTCACGGGGCATCGAACGAGCGATACAAGGTGTTAGAACTGAGAACGGAAGCATGCAGCTACCGTGGCGGCAGCTACCAACCTAGACCAGAGAGCTCTCGCGGCGCTTGCCATGCTTACTTAGCATTAGCTATCTGCACAGCTGCCGCGAGGGCAGCGACGTTTCCCCAAAACGAGGAGGGTGTGGGGTACATGGCGTTGCATGACAGCCGCCTTCAATTGACTGAGTCCAAGCTCTCGACGATCTGTGATCGACTGCAGTCGTACATTTCTATGGGGCAGTTTGATTGTAATTGCAACAGGGACCACAGCGTGCGGGTTTCCCAGTAAGGGGTAGGTACTTTCAAGCTGACTTTACCTTCTCCTTATTACGTTCGTATATAGAATATCAATAGTTAGGGAAATCCAACTATACCTCTGTACGGAAGAACATTGGGAAACACAAGAAGAGCAGAACAGTAACCGCTAGTGAGAGTAGAAAAACAAAGAGGAGGAAGAGAGAGCACGGAACGTAGAACGGTAAGATTTTCTGAAGCGTGTACTGAAAAATGACGTGCAGTAAGGCATGCAATTGAGCTTAGAATGGACAGATGCACAACCGCTGCGGTCGAAGGTCTGATTGGCTGGATACACAGCTGTCAACGACCAATTACAACAAGCAACGGGTTTGGAGCTCCGCAATTTATTCATTGAAGCCGAGATTGTTGTAGCACTGCAGAAACTCTCAGGAAATCAAGCATCCACCACGGGCGACCAGGTCGTTTTGGTGTGCCACATGTTACAGTTTGTGTCATTCGGGCTGCTATAGACTTCTCAACCGGGAAGGTTTTGTCCTCCAAATAGCAGTAGGCTACACGTTAATACGCATAGACCGCACTTCGCGTCAACACATTTGCTAGTGAAATCGTCTTTTCTAGTGAAATCGTCTTCCCTTTCAAGTTATTTAGAATTTTCTAATGACCTCCTTGCCAAGGTCATGACTTCACCGGTATTTTTGTGTTGTCTATCTATTAACATAAATCAAAAAAGCAATAGACGGATATTCATGAAAGTTACAGGAACTGTTAGAAATATCAGGAGGAGCCCATAACTAAATTTTGGTGAAATCTGTAAGTGTGTCTAATTGTCTGTCTAGATGCCTTCCAGCAGCACAACACAAAAAATGAATCACGGATCTTCCAGAATGCATAGGAACTCTTAGGAATGTCACGAGGAACTAATAACTAAATTTTGGTGACAATTTGGAAGACATCTCGGATCCTAAACCAAGTTGAAATTTTCGCTACCATTGCGTAGCTTGAGGGAGGTCTACGCTGTGAAAATTCAGGTTAAATCTTTAGTTGAATGAATTATTTTCCATAACATTTGATGTCATTATGTAGTTGTTTTCTTGGCATTCTGTGCATAATGTGATGTGCCTGTAATTATTTATAAGATTTAGAGTACACTACAACTATGAAATATTTTAGAGCCACAGCCTTAACGTGCCTGAAATTATTAATACTGCTATATATTTTTTTCATAATACGTGAATTATCCAATCCTCCACTATTCCAGTGAATAGGCATTGATTTTAAAAATTGTAAGAGTATTTCCGAATGAATCAAAATATTGTTAAAAAAATACTATTTGTATTCATCAGCTAGAGATAAAATACGAGAGCGCAGAACAGTAGACAGATACACAAATGCTAGCTGACGAATATAGAGAAAAACCTGACAATTTGTCTTCGTGCTATTGTTAATAGTTCCTGTGACTTGCGTGAAGATTTGTCTATCTTTAGTTTTTTTAGTCATGTTGCTAACAGGAAAACAGAATAATAGATGGACAAACAAATTCTGGCAAAATACAGGCTAACCTCCTTGGTAGAGGTAAAAAATATGGATATTTTTTTTTAGATTAGATAGGCGGCAGTAGACGAACCAACAGGCCCATTCTCAAAGAGACACCGAAACTTGCGCCCCGGCCTTCTAAGAGCTATTGCCATTAAGTGAGTAGGATATAAACGACTGGGG
>LQNS02278101.1:4971846-4986895 GCA_001587735.2 Parhyale hawaiensis | reverse complement strand
ACATATATAAATATGCTGGGTGGGCCATAAATTAGGTACAGGTGTCAATATCTTTGTCTCAAAAATTCACCGTCATCTGGTATTTTGTTTTAAAGTTATTAACGAAAAACAGGGGTACACTGCCGGTGAAATACATAATAGTGACCCCCCCCCACCTACACGGGACCACGAACGGTCCTGTGGGATGGGATATATTACTTACCATTATCGGCGATCCACCTCGCGGAGCAGGAAGGAAAGCATGAAAGATTTACTTAACTCTACAATCCAAGCTTTATGAACAAACTGCGACCGGATGCAAGAACCTTGCGGTAAGGCACTCGGATTGACTCTTCGGACGAGAAAACCATAGACATTCTGACAGTGATGGGGTTCGACGGAGGGATTACCATGAGCCAGCTGGGGTCCCTAAGTGATATTTTACCATGTGTCAGCTGGGATACTTTGAGAGTGGAGTATATATGACTGGTGCTTTGTCGTGAGTCAAGCGAAGGTCTTATGAGGGTGAGACATGGCTGGCCCATCACCATGTTAGCTCGAGCTACTATGCACTTGTAATACGCGGAAGGGACTGTTCTTCCCAGGGTATTAGAACCCAACGGGTAATGGCTGGTACACACGCTCGTAAAAAAACGAGTTTCCTCAGCTTATCGTCCGAACGTTTTGTTGAGCCTTTGTAAACACGGCTGTGCGTTTACCAAAAAAGGCGTAAAAATGTTAGCTGTCGGTCAAGTTTGTTCACCGAGTGCCGTTAGTTAAGTCTCGGACATCAATTAAAACTTGGAGAGAATTACAACTCAAATTCTTTGCAAATGTGTGCTATTTAAATGGACACATCAGCGCAATCGGACGCGGACCCGTTCTTTTGACTAGCGTGTGTACAGGCTCTAAGTAAGACAAGAATTAAGCACAATTGGTAAGGTTGAGGGGGGGGGGGTGTCACTGTGACTTCATGGGGCAGACTCGACCGAGTCGATCTAGAAACTCGAAATGCAGTCACATTTTCTGACATAGGTATGAATTAGTATTCGAATTACTCCCTCTGTTCTGAAATTTGTGGGCGTGGAACAACTATTTTAGGAGAGAGACAGTAACGTTTCTAATCCACAGCCAAGTATGTTGCTGATAATAACTTATGCAGAGCTCAGATATCAAAAACAAGAGGTAAATGCAGCAGTAAGTCGTACGCCACCTTGAGGCTGGTTAATTATCCATGAAACTCATTGTATAACAGATACTCTCGTCTCGCTTGATATTTCCTGCATCTATTTTTCGTCCTGTAGACGGCGTGTACTACAAAATATGGCACAAAACACTCCTCAGTTACAGTACAGATGTGATGTTGGCATCAGATCTGATTGGACTGTCACCGCCCCGTCACTCGAGAATACAGTTCACTCACTATAGTAGTTATGTCAGATCTGAGTGTAAGCACTTCGCCCTAGCAATCTTTAGAATTGTGACGTAAAAATTGCGTCACGCCACTGCGGAAATACCAACGATTCCTCACTGCAACAGTGGCGTGACGCAGTTGTGACGTCACAATTCTGAAAATTCAAGGGCTTGTTGCAAACACTCAAAGCTGACACAACTATCTTCTGTAAATGAACTGTGCCCGAGACAGAGGGCAACATTTTTTGCGCCTTCTGTCTACATGCGTCACCAAGTTCATGTGACCATTTGTATTACGATTAAGTTAATGCAGCAACCCTTAACGCGCGTATTTGTTATTAATCTTATACCATGGTTACTATATACAAACAAAAGTAACAAGTGACTATATAGTATGTTGAAGTTACTCTTTCAAACCACTTCTCATACGGTATGTCAACAATAAAATTCGCGGATTCTCGTCCCGATAGATGTATACGCCACAGCATGATGCAGGACATTTTTTTCCAAAATAAACAAAGTGCATGTTCGAGTGGGAGCCAAAATTAAGCCAATGAGGTTGAACTTATTCGAAAATTGACGCAGGTGCGCTGGCTTCGACTCTCTGGATTAAGTTTCAGGCATTGATCTCTCAATAAGTTGCCCTTGAGACTTCTGCAAACTGAATCTTGCTCCGTAGAATGGAGTTTTCAGCCGGCTTACCGTAATCCTGCTCGCTTCTAACACTTGTAGCACAATTCAAAGTGCCAGAGTTTCAGTCTGACGTTTCGGACAAGTCAAGACTCGAAAACTTAATTTTGGCATCCAATCGAACATGCCCATAGCTACTGTCTGTCTGGATTACCCGTTACTGAACAGCTGGAAACTGTGCTGGTTTTTCCTATAGACATTACCACGATGTAAATAATGTCAATAGCAACAGCGAAGACGATGTGCTGGTCATTAATGAAACTATTTATTACCTCCGCCAAAGAGGTTATGTTTTCGTCGAGTTTGTCAGGCTATTTGTCTGTCTGTCACCAAGGTAACGCAAAAAGTTTTGGACGGATTTTGATGAAATTTACAGGGATTGTTAGGTATGTTAAGAAGAACAGATGATTAATTGTTGGTGAAGATCCGTCCATCCGTTTGTTTGTCCGCCTCATTTTTCTCAATGCCAAAACTCAAAAAGTTGTGGATGGATTTTTATGAAATTTACATGAGTTGTTAGGTATATAACAAAGAGTAAATGACCAAATTTTTATGATGATCTGTTCGTTCGTATGTTTATTGCTGTGTTTGATTTATGTTTGTTAGCACGATAACTCAAAAAGTTTCCAGTGAATATTTATGAAACCTACAGAAATTGTTAGTAATGTTAAAAGACAGATGATTAAATTTTGGTGCAGATCGTCTGATTTGTTTCTATGTTTAAGTTGTGTTTTTCATACTGTTTGTTGCGCAATAACTCAAAAAGTTTTGAATGGATCTTTATGAAATTTACAGAAGTTGTTTATAATGTGAAAAGGCAAAAATGGCATGCCCGCTAAACATTGAGGTGCTATTGCACGAGACGGTGAAATTTCAAGGTCCCGTAGTTGGGGCAGCTCTAAATTACATACTTTTCATATCCATATGATTGAACAGTAAACAATGTCTGGGAGTCTTGATACACCATGGCTACTTTAACTATTTTACAACAATTAGAAAGGCTTAAACACAAATAACTTAGATGTTGGCCATACCTAATGGCTGCTGTTTAGGAGGCAAAGTTCGCACAGTGAGGAAACCTCTGGCAGCAGCGAATGGCTGCCGGGCAGCGCTATCATCGTTCGCGACGATTTGTGTGCGTGTTTATGTACGCGGATCGTGTGCATATGAGCGGCGTTCAAGTTGGTGCGCGCTGTATCGCAGATTAAGAATCTATTCCAATCCAATCCATTCCAATCCATTCCAATCCATTTCAATCCATTTCAATCCATCCCAATCCATCCCAATCGATCCCAATCGATCCCAATCGATCCCAATCGATCCCAATCGATCCCAATCGATCCCAATCGATCAGTTAGCTAGAGTTAGCTAGGGTTAGCTAGGGTTAGCTAGGGTTAGCTAGGGTTAGGTAGGGTTGGGTTGGGTTGAGCTAGGTTGGGTTGGGTTGAGCTAGGTTGGCAACCCAACTCAACCCAACTCAACCCAACTCAACCCAACTCAACCCAACTCAACCCAACTCAACCCAACTCAACCCAACTCAACCCATGAGTTGGGTTGAGTTGGGTTGAGTTAGGTTGAGTTAGGTTAGGTAAGGTTAGGTTAGAAAAGTAGGAGGTTAGGTAAGGTTAGGTTAGGCTAGGTTAGGTTAGGCTAGTTAGTGTTTATTTTAGTGATCACGAGCGCAGGAAAGCTTGCTTGAACGCAAAGTCGTCGTGAACGACGGCAGTGCTGCCGGGCAGCGGGCAAAATGAGCTGCCCGCCGGACAATGCCCCGTGTGTGTCGTAGAATGTTCGCCCGTGTAATAGCAGCTCCAGTCGTGCCAGCTGTTCAGAAACACTGCAGCACATGTTGAACGAAAGCGTTTACATTGAGAAATGTGGGGTCCCAAAAGCAGCACGCTTTCCTGTTCACCGACGGGAATCGCAAGCCTCGGAGTGTTCACGCAGCACGCTGTACCAGTCAGCAACGACAAGTACTTCTTGTTGCTGCACGAGAAAATGTGCTGGTTTTGGAATATCACTATTCTCAGCGCAGAACTACAACCACTTAGATATCAGCTACACCTGTGCATAGTCATTTGATAACCACTAAGCTAGGATAATTTTTTCCCTCAGAACGCCTTGCTCGAGTTGCGAGCTCAGGGTATGGCGTTTATTAGGCACGTGATGCATGAGGCAATGCTGCTGTAGCATCACACGTGCGTGCATCTTCGCTTATTGCCTCGCCACCTGATGCAAGTCATTTCACGGCCTCAATATGACTTCGTTAAGTTACACGGTAACTGAAAATCAAGCGAAAAAACCTTAAAACTGGGAGCTTACAAGCCTCTTATATACGACCCATAAACTGTATAAATTACGCACGTACTTGATAAGCAATTTCTTCAGTGTGCAATAAGGTGCGTGTCTAAACGACGAGTCTTCGCTTAAATAATGGGCCGTTAATGCCATAGTAAAATTGAAAGGAATAGAGCGAGAGAAAATAGTAGAGCCTGATTAGTACGTATGCAATTATTAGCGATGTATGTTGAATTCGCAAGAAAGGGTGTAACAAAAGCAACTACCGGTATGTAGCACATCTACAACATCTTCAGCCCATCCGCAGTTCGCTGTATTGAAGGTGGGTCTGAACTCCCTGTACCGAGGACACTGCCTATTCAGAGATGACGGTTCCGTGCAGATCAGAGTGTTGTCGCGTGATGTTGTGCTATATCACGGGATATTAGTTTCTCTGAAGACTCGTCTTCGTAACTGGCAGGCAGGGCAGTATAGTTAAGTTACAATTGGACCACCACTGCAGTTTGCTCGAAGGAGGCAATAAACACATCGCTAAGACAATACGAATCCCGTCCCACTGCAGGAAATATACATCATACCTGTACCACAAACCATGCCATAGGTAGCAGTTACCAATGATATGAACATCAGTACAATGAGTTGAAGTGAATTAAGAAACAGTTTACTTAAAGCTCGCAGCTGTGTTTGCTATCATGCACTGCTTTATCTGGGGACAGAGTCATAATTAACACCATACCCTCAGATTATTTGGCATGATCAAATAAAAAGTAAACATTTTTTCGAAAAGAGAAAACAGTAACTTTTCTAAGAAAAATCGATATCTCCTTAGTTTTTAATACACTGGCTACAGGAGCAGTAATTTTTGTGTTACTTTTCATTTCGAGAATTCGCCGCGTTAATGCTGAAAGGAGTTTTGAATACAAACGCAGTTCCAAGCTAAAGCATCGAGCGGTCACGGCGCTATACTATATTTCTCTTTCGTGCGCACCCCGCTGTTTAGGCAGTAAACTTATGCACGGAGAAGCGTGTTAACCCAATGTCAGCCCGCCTTGCGATGCACTCACAAATACGAGGGGAGTTAAAAAATTCCGCGGAATTGCTAAAAAATATTTAACCTAAATTGAAGCTTTCTTGCATACCGTATTGCTCTGCCAAGAGTACCTAGTACTCTTCTCTGCGAATTCGCTCTACCGAATTCGACGTAAGTTTGATGCACTTCAATCGGTAAGTGAGTAATAACTTATTAAAACATCACCATAAAGCGCTTGGTACCAATATGGCTGGAAGTTTGTACTATGGAAGTAGTAGTACAAAATATTACTAGCGCATCAGGGACACAATGCCTATATCGCGCCGAACTATTCCTGTGGTTTAACACAGGGTCGTGCGCCACTAGGGCGCGAAGTACGTCTCGTTTCCAATTACCAATGATTTTTATCTTGGCTTTATTGCCGGTAGGTCTCAGACTATAAGTGGTCAGTGCGCTACTGACAGGAAAAAGGCGCAAATTGTGCATCTCCAACCCCCGAGCACGGCTGAACGCTTTCGCTCAGCTACGCCGGGCAGGGTAAGGAAACGGAATACAAGAAGTTAGAAGTCTAGCGGGAATAGGTCGGGCACCTCCATCAGCGGCGTACCTCCCGAAACAGAAGGGGAAGTATTGAGAGCCTACCTAACTTTACAAAACTAACCTCGTCAGCAGGAACTGCGGCCAGCTGCAACATCTCCTGCGGAAAAGGTACGCAGGTTTGCCTCTGGGTTAGTAAGGCCCATATATATATTCCGACAGGGAAAGGGATCCGGCTCCCCAGAATATATCCGTGATCTCGAGGGCCTTTATGCAGGCATTTACTGTTAGCGCACAGCTAAGCGCGCGGATATTAAATTTCGCACAACACTCTTCTTTGTGCAGGCAGAACTACAATATCACGCCAGCTAGTCGAGTTTCCACAGCAGCGTTCACGTTTACAGTGAATGTCTGTCCGAGATGGAGAGAAATTTTATGCGCAGAAAGTTCTAGGCAAAGTAACGTCCATTCAACTATACACTTCTCTTAATCCAAAATAAACCCTGAAATCCCGTTAATCCGCACTTCAACAATCCAAAAACCGGCCTAATCCGTAACTCTGTATATTTGGGAAGTGCAATCCGCAAAAAGAAGCATTTTACGGATTAAACCAGAAAATTACGGACTGTGCGTCTTTGCGAAACATAATCCGCACTTAGTCCATTTTTCTTGGATAGAGGCAAAGAAGTTCGTAAAATTTTACAATCCGAAAAATCTCCCTATAGTCCATAATATTGCGGAATATCGATGTTTTTTGGGGATTTTAAATTACCTGCATAATCCATGATCTCTGCTAATCCGAACAGGTCTTCACCCCGTGCTTTGCGGATTAGCGGGGCTCCACTGTAATACCATCTAGGCGACTCGAGTCTCCTAACCACAGACGTTTGATGGCACGGCAGTGCTTTCAAGAACACGCGATTAATTATTTATCCCGAATAAACACTAATAATTTCTATAGAATGGGCGAGCTGAGTCTCGTAAATTACATACGTAGTTTGACATTGACGTACATCCTGCTAACCCCGAAGGAGCACTAATAACCCAGCTATTTTGTCCAGTGGAGCCTCCAAGAGTAAAGACGTCGGAAGGAAGGAGTGGGCAGCGCATTCAAGTACACGCTAATAATCCGGTCGGTATCAAGGGCACGTATAAGAGACCAGCTCCGTGCCATATCAAACGCGGGCATCATTGACGGCACCAAAAATCACCTCATTCCCCGCTCAGAAATTTAAGAAATGAGCCACTGAGCGAACACTGAGCCTAATTTCCGCGAGGCGAGAAGCAAAAAGACTTTTGAGAAATTCTTCGAGTCATTTCCCCTCTCTAATGCCTTCTTTGGAGCGAGGGTCGGTCAGCAGAGGGCGCTGTAAGTGAGGCGGGCAGCAGGTGTGCTGTATGGTGGCCACCTACACCAGCTTTGTGTCATTATAGGTATGCTTTTAACCCCCTACCAGGCAAGTAACACTATTCCCTAAGAAAATTTGGGCGCGGATTAGCAGCTAAATAGGGGTTTTAGTTTCTGCGGCGGTCCTAGTTTTTGGTAGGGATATGTTCATTTATATGCAATTCCTACGAAAGCATTTCAGCCGCTCCCTATAGGTTAGAAAAAGCAGCGTACTTTATGATCGATGTTTAATATAGGTAATGATATTTTTATACGATACGCCGACGTTTTCGTCGCTGTTGATCGGGTTAAGTCTACTTTAACCAAACTGTGTTATTTTCCTACAAGAATTCTTTGTCCCGTATCACTCCTATCGGAAGAAAAGCTTTAGTAGCAAGATAGCAAAATATGGTTAGTACAATGATAATGGATTCTTTTATCATACATAACATTACAATCTTATTTATGCGACTACGAAACTTGATCACTATTATTGTCATTATTATGAAAGCAACACAAACGGGCGTCAAGGGGCGACGAGTTTCGAGAGGCAAAGTTTAATGGGCAAATGGGCAACTGTAGTAACGATTAACATTATTCATATTTGCAGGTAGTTAAATTATTGTAAACTAGAAGGCCTCGTGGCGTAAGACCATCACCCGCGGTGGGAGCAAATCTCATGACCATCATTTTTCATGGCCAGCTCATCCTAGTTGTTTTGCATGGGTCACATCGAGGACAACCCACCAGACTCCCTGTAAAAACTCATTAACATAGCTAAACTCTTTCGACTTGTTTTTGGGTGGAGAACAAATTTCATCGCTGTCATTTTTATGGCCAGCTATTCCTAGTATTTTGGCATGGGTCACATCGAGGGAGGATAACCCACCAGACTCCCTGCAAAAAATTATGAACATTGCTCATCTCCTTCGACCACTCATTGGGTGGACAGACATATATACAAATATATATACTTAAATCTTCAATGAAAACATCATCTCTCTCACTTCGTTCGCGGGGATCAAAATAGTGATGATTGCAGCGATTTGCCCACTAATTTAGGGGTAGTTATAGGAGTTAAATCGATAAATAAAAACTATCATTCCAATTAAATTGAAATCACTACGAGTCAATATTTATAAGTTACTATGAACACTTATCAGTTTAATCAGAATAAATTTGAAAGCACGTTCAACATATCCAACAGAGATAGCCTGCATTTATAAAACTTATATTACAATCACTTTCAAAACTAAAAGTACTCTGAGAGTGCATGACTCCGACAAGCAGTGCAATGATAACTAAAACTTCAAATTTGCCCAGATGCGAAGATTTTTTTTTTTTACTATCATCTAAATTTGGTCATTTGTTCCTAGTAAGATTTCTACAAGTTCCTAATAAATTTCACGAGGGTCCTTACATCATTTTTAGTTATCTTGGTGATCAACAAAACCAAACAAACTGACGGACGGCCAACATTAGCTTTTTTTTTTTTTTTTTTTTTTTTTTTTTTTTTTTTTAACCATACTTGGCGGATCGAGGTAATTAAGCTGCACTTAACAGTTACGAGAGCAAAACTTCAAATGCTGAAAGATTTTTTTTTTTTTATACACACTCATGGTAACTTTATGCTAGTATCTGTAGCTAAAGAAATCACATGTTTAGTTAACAATGCACTGTAAGAGCACCTTAGGAAGTTAGCGATATCTATTTATCTACTGCACACTCGAAATTATATTATTTAACAAAATTGTCTACATCTACTACAGATTCAAGAAGATATGTTAGTATATTGAAAACATCTACTGCACGCGCACTCGATATGATTGTTAACACCTAGCAAACATTTGATCGTGATATTTAAAGTTTTTCCATCCCCTTCCGTGCTACTCAGTGGCGATAATCTTATTCTGTATAATCTGTATTTTAGAATCCCAGCTACGTTTACTATACACTCGATACGATATTTTATAATATTGGCAATTTCTAGTACTCAATAACTCGAGATCCGCACTAGTGGGGTATTTTACAAATTTTACATTTACTTTGGAACGTTACACTCGAGATGATATCGTACCCTATTTTACGGACGTAGCGAATCCTACTATGCAATCGCAATAAGGTTTTATAAAAAATAACGATAGCAATATTTACTCCGAGTGTCAAGGGATTTCCCATCGCCGAGTAAATATTGCTATGTCTACGTCTTTACAAGCTCTTATAAAGATGTAGCTGTAGCGATATTTACTCGGCGAGTCCAGGAATGGGAAGCCCCCGACACGGCTTGTAAATATTACTGTAGCCAAGACTTTATAAGATCCTATAGCCAATAGTAGAATGCTTATACATATCGTTTCTTTCTACTACATACTCGCTGTGATATCTAATCAAGACTTAGCTATAGCAATATTTACTCGGCGAGTCGGGGGATGGGAAATTCCATTAGAGAATATCGAGGCGGCCGACAAAGTGTTCTAACCGATTAGCTGAAGCGACTCGCCACACTTGCCACCACGGCAAACATAATCGCGCGTAGCGCCACCTGGTGCCTGCGGTGTGGGCCCTGACTATAATTAGCAGAGTGGAGCATGTCTTGTGGCCGCTATACATAGACTTACTGAGATCGCCTTGCAAAGGGAACCAGGTGCTCAACGTTGGCGCGACCGCTCTAAGAGATCGTCCTCCGTGAGATTGAGTATTCCTTTTTTTTCTTCTTCTTCTTGGGGAAGAAGTTCGCCATTTCAGTGACGCGATGTACTACGATTTAGATAACCGTCTTCTGTAGAACACGAGCGAAAGTTGGGTGAATATTCACATTCGGCAGACGTGCAATACGATAAAGATGAACGCATATCGAACATCATGAACGAGATGAGATGGAAATTTGCAGTTGGAGCGATGCGCGACGGTCAAGATTTGGATTAAAGTGAAGTTGGCCTATTGCAAAATTAGCCCATTAACAATTGAAGTACCCATTTTTTGTAAGAATGACATAATTGATGTTGGCTAAAAAATGTACAGAGTGCGGTAGCCCGTTATGAAATATTTCTTTTTTGCCAAAAACTTTTCAGTTTAGTTCAGATAACGGACGTACGAGCAGTAAACAACTGCTGGACGAATTAACTTGGGTTAGTTCGTTAACGGCTTATTGCTGCAACTCCTCAACACATGCAACCACACAAAGTTCGTGGTCGACTGCAGCTTTGAATTCTTCACGGGCTAACGACTATCTATCTGCAGCACGAACCAGTGCACATGGATATCCTAATAAGGGTGCGCGGTCAAGCAGATTTTACCTTATCTTTACTATAGGTAATTATTACGGGGTTTAATTTCTAAAGATCTCGGCTATCCGCGATCGAGGTAGCTTGTGATGGCAATAGGTAGGTACCGGATATTGTTGCCATTTATAACAGTAAACCATATAAGTACCAACGCTCCTCTTCCGTACCATATCCAACAATGCTATTCGTACGAGAAACAGACAGTTTAGTTGTAGGGTTATAGCTTATTCAGATGATGGTATCTAAAGTGTTGAATATATTATAATTTTAGCTATTTAACATATGCCCCATGGGCAAATATATATTCTTTCAACTCTTCACCGCCCAAAAGGAACGGCCGGTTCTGTTTTAAACAGCGCTAGTCCTACGAATAACTAATGTCCAGTGCGTACTACAATAAGGGTTAACCCTGTCATGCGTACAGTCTTTCCCAAATGACGTTTCAAACGATGTTATTCCCAAGAAAAATTGTCATTTACTTAGAGGAATTCAGGGTCAACTCTATTATTAAAAATACTAGGCTGTTCTTCTTGGCCACAGAGGTCCTCTGCCTCCCCCCCCCCTATTTGAATACAAGAGGACAAGGTAGCCTTGCAGCAAAATAACGCAGCCTGGTGGGAATAGGGTGGCAGATGTTCACTTTTTGCGAGTTTACAAGATGTTTTCACTAATTTATAGGCAACACTGCATACGTGTGGTGCACGGACTTCCCATTCACAGCTCCCACTCAGCACGTGTACAACTACCTTACCTTGATGATGCTTCGGACGAGGTCCAGGTGACGTTATGCACGCCACCCATCTTGTGCAGAGGTGATGCTGCAGTCCGTGACCAGCGGGGTGGCTAACAGCGAGTTATCCCCACAGTTCACGCAGCTGCTTACAGCAGGTTTATCTGGCACTTTCAGTAAGCATGCGTCCAGTAAGTGTTTAAATTTCGCAGTCTCTGTACCGGTGACATTTCGAATGTGATGAGGCATTTTGTTGAATAATCTCGCCCCTCGGACTACGAAACTATTAGAATACTTTGTGGCTATCGCATCACCACCAGTTTTGATCGGAATGCGCACCTCACAAGTGCGACCAATACGGTCTGAGTGTCATTGCCGTTGAAAGGAATTCCTTTTAGAATTTTCCATACATATATGATCGTAAAGCGCTCGAATCTCCTTTGAATTGAGTACATTTGAAGTTGAGCCAGTCTTTCGTGATAGTTTTAATCTTGCATGCCACGGATTTTGGCAGTAAACGAGCGCTGGATAGCCTCAAGGCGCTCTAAGTCTTTCCGTTTGCTTGGCATCCAAAGAGGTGAACAGTATTCAATCCTCGGTAGCATCAGTTGCTTCCATAAGGTGAGTGTTCGTAATTTCCTAGCGCAAGTCGTACGACGAACAGAAACATCACATAGGATTAAGGGATTGCAATGTTTACCCTTTAGGAAGAATCCAGAGCAGCAGCAACAACATGCATGCATGCATGTACGCTGCAGCCGGCAGCAGCGATTGCATCATGATAAATGCCCTGGGCCAGCGTCAGTGCGATAGACTTTGCATCACACGGGGCTCTGCACAGCCACACGACGAGCTAAAAAATTATAGCACAGGGTGGCAACTTTTTCAAGGGGTGCAGAAACTGTTAGAACGACGTTAGATACTTAAATACAGGAAATTCACACACTGTCTTGAATGGATGTCATGCCCACTGTAAGAGAGGGGACACATGTAGTACATTTACTGTCATATAAGCTCATTTTGGCCTCCTTAAGGGCAGGTACACACGCTAGTCAAACGAACGAGTTTGCTCAGCTAATCGTTCAAACGTTTTGTTGAGCCCTCATAAACACTGCTCTGAGTTTGCCAAAAAAGTGTAAAAATGTTAGCCGTCAGTTCAGTTATTTCCGCAAGTGCCTTAAGTCAAACTTTGGACATCTCTGCATATTTGAAGGGAATTATAACTCAACATTCTTTGCAATTGTGTGCAATTTAAATGAATACATCAGGGCAATCAGACACGGAGTTGATGATACTCGTTCTTTTGGCTAGCGTGTGAACAGGCGTTAACGAATGCAAAGAAATTCCGAAAGTGAGAAAAGAAAGGGGGTACGCAGAACCAGCGCACGAGGGTCTTCTCACATGGGCTCAACGTGCATAGGGACAATAATAAATCCGGATAGAGGAAGACAAACAGATAAATATTAGGAGTATGAAAACGGACTGAGGGAGAGTAGTAACGGAAATAAGATGTTTTAAAGGCCTTGGTAAGGCGAAGATAACTTTTTGATCCCTCTCTCAGTAAAAAAAACACACACGCTGCTTCTACGGTCAATAGCTTGGCTAAATCTTGTCCGCCCCGGGAGGTAAAACCGTAAATCAACTTCTGGAGCAGCCCCCAATTCTGTGGTTGAGGGTATGACAGCAGACTGTTGTGTTACAGTTATTCTTCAATGCAACGAAACGTAAGCGGTGCTGTATAGGCGACAGTGGACCCGGGCCCCGTACGCGGTGTCTGTTTAGCGTTCAGAACCTCTCGGACCCATATCGCAGTAGTTGTGATATGCTGAGGGTAGTTGGATTCCAAGAGGACTCCAGTTACATTATTACCTCCGCCAAGGAGGTTATGTTTTCGTCGTGTTTATCTGACTCTTTGTCTGTCTGTCACAAAGATAACTCAAATAGTTATGGACCGATTAGGACGAAATTTACAGGGATTGTTATGCATGTTAGGAGGAACAGATGATTAACTTTTGGTGAAGGTTTGTTCATCCGTTTGTTTGTTTGTTTGTTTGTTTGTCTCCGTCATTTTTCTCAATGCCATAACTCAAAAAGTTGTGGATGGATATTTATGAAATTAACATGAATTGTTAGGTATATAACAAAGAATAAATGATAAATTTTGGTAATGATCCGTTCCTTCGTTTGTTACTGTTTTTAATTTTGTTAGCACAATAACTCAAAAAATAATCAATGGATAATCATGAAATTTATAGGGGTTGTTATTAATGTTAAACGACATGAATGATTAAATTTTGATGAAGATCGGTTTGTTCGTTTGTATGTTTGACTCATGTTCGTCATAACGTTTGCTAGCAGTATAACTCAATAAGTAATGAACCGAGCTTCAAGAAAATTGCGCAAGCTGTTATTACTATCAAAAGGCACAAATGATTAGATTTTGGCGTTTATACAAAGAAAATTATCGTTTCAGAGCCAATTTGAATTTTTTGCTACCGTTAGCTCGCTTGGCGGAGGTATGCGCTCTCCGAGTGCTCTAGTTTATAATCATCTTTTGCAAACCCAGCTGACACAACATAGCTTACCAACACACGCAGTGGATTAGACAAAATGTGTACGGTACAATCGGAATTTTTAAGTGAGCCATACCTATCTGAAATTAATGCATTATTGGTGTACTGCGTACTATAAGCCTCCGTTTCCAAGACCAAGGTGATCTCACAGAGGAATAAAGAAGGGACACATAGTATGCCAATGGAAACGGGGAACCCATGCATGAGGGTGTTCCCACACAGCAGCAACGCGCAAGGGAACAGCAAGTCGAGAAAGAAAAGGAACAACAGACGAAAGTAAGAGTATGAAAGAGGAAGGAAGCAAAGTGGGCACGAAAGATGGACGTTCTGAAGACCTAGCTGATGGCTATAGCAGCCTACGCCAACGCCGTGGAGCCCTTGCGCCTCAGAAAGTGAAATCAGTGCAATGAACTCGAAGATTACGCTGACCAACAAACTATAGACATCTGGCATGGTTTTGACTGTTTCTAATGTATCATTTTTCCTGATTTTAAATCTGAAAACAGTTTTGCTCTATCATGTCATGTTTTGAAGATATTGGCAAAATTAATTGAATTAATAAATAATCAAATCACTAAATTATTTGAACCAATAATTTAATTAAATCATTAGATTTATTAAAAT
Organism: Parhyale hawaiensis; assembly: GCA_001587735.2. Classification (NCBI taxonomy): domain Eukaryota; kingdom Metazoa; phylum Arthropoda; class Malacostraca; order Amphipoda; family Hyalidae; genus Parhyale; species Parhyale hawaiensis. The sequence continues at coordinate 4,972,350 of LQNS02278101.1, read as the reverse complement.
AATTATATTAATAAATTAATTAAAGTTATCACCATTCTCTCATGGGACTTCAGGAATGGCACACCAAGTACTGCTATTTTATATGCCAGTGGAACAGTTGAGATTGAAGGCAACACCACATAAAAGGACAGGTGGCCAATTAAAAACAGAATGCAGTCAAGAAATAAAAATGACTTTCGCGTGCCGTTGATTTACGGAGATAAAGTTTTCATGTCACCGCTTCACATTGAGCTGCATGGGCCTACTGAAGAATTTCGTAAGGTACTGTCAGTGCGCGCCATTGTCATTGTGCGCCATGCAGACACGCCCTAGACCAGTAGACTATAAGAGCAACCTGTCAGTAGGTATTGTCGCTAGCTAAGGGCTGAAAATCAGCAACTGAGAGAAAGAGTCGATCAACAATATCGCACGTTTTGCATGCTCCGAGAAGTATTGAGCGATCAACAAACTCGTGCAAATTTCCTGCACCTCTATGATCAAACCTTTGGTCTCGCTCAAAACCCC
>LQNS02278101.1:4960544-4971232 GCA_001587735.2 Parhyale hawaiensis | reverse complement strand
TTTGACAGGTGGACGCTCGGTGATCAACTAGCCAGTGTGCTTATCTGTCGTGACTCGGTACCACAATATAGTTCTGCATCTAAAGCTTGTCTCATTCCCCCGCTAATAGAATATCCGTTATAGACAGAACCCGTACACAGGCACCGCAAGTACAGTACCTGACAACGACTTTGATGGTTTCCGGTACCTAGACCATAAGTTTCCTGAGTTGAAGTGAAAACAGGGAGGGCACGAGTCACCAGTCACGCATGGGAACAGTAGGTAAGTGGAGAAAGAAGAGGAAGGACAGGAGCAAGCATTAGCAGGAGGAGTACGAAAATGGAAGAAATTTAGTAAATTGGGTACGAAAGATAGACATCCCGAATGCCTTGCTAAGGTATCGATGAGGATCCCCTGGTGGCGCAACCCCCCACAACAAAGGAGGAGCAGTAACTGGAAGAGCACCAAAAAGACTAAGTGGGCGTAGGAAAGAGAACAACAACAAACGGGACACAGACAACACTGAGGCGCAGGCCTAAGTTAAGGCCAAGGAAACCCTTGGTGTTCCGTGTAGGGGAGCCACTCTCCAACCACATTGACTAACGTTGCAACAGTATACAACTCACTGTCTTCTAACTTAATACATCTCTTCATTTCGAAAGAAAAACGATCTACGTACGAATCCCAAGCTTGTCATCCTAAACTTAAAATATCGTGTACAAGCCCCGATACAAGCTATTGGGGAGAGCTCGTTGCATGCTGCTTGTGCTCTCACACACCAAGGGTACTTACGCTTCGTAAATGAACTTACAAGTTGTAACTGAGATACAATACGGGCAGGGCGTTACAAGCTTGTATCTCCCTTGATAACTCCGGGCCCTGGTTTCTGAACCAGCTCCGACAGTTACTGGGCTGGTATGGGTACATTTGCGGGCACGAATGCATTTGCACAACCGCCAGAGTGTTTCGATGTAGATGTGGCCAACCACGATCTGTGTCACATAAGGTAAAATAAAAATTAGTACGACTAGATTAGGACAGGATCGTGTCGGCTAGAATAGGTACAGACCTAACCTAAATTATAGGTCAAATATTATGCCCGACTCTCAGGCAGGCAACACGTACTACACCGGCACAAGTTTTGCATATTCTTCTTGAATTTAACAATTTTGTTTCATTCACACAAATTACCATACAACGCCCGAAGGGAAAAGCCCCGGGAGTATGGCCTATGCCTTCCTTGTGAGGGTTCAGGAATGTTTCGGCATCTCCAACTTGCGTTAAGTAAAGATATTTGCATCACGGAATTTTGCAGCATAATACATTAAACATACTATAGTCGTTCAGGTTTGCGGTCCCCGTAGAAAACTGATATACAGTATATCACAATAGCTTTGACACGCATGGGTGGCGCCGTTTTTTGGACGTGAACGCCACTTTTAGGAAGGTTTCCAAAATAATATAACAGTAGTTGAAACGTCACTGTTCCAACAGAATCTCTGGTCTCATTTGACAGCCTTACTCTTCAGTACTCTGCAGAGATCTCGTGCCATTACGTTTTCAGTGATGTAAACCAATATTTCATCGCGCATCCTAAATAATCCTAGAGCTATATAGTTTAACGTAGCTTACTTTCCTTAACTAACGTACCTAGTCCAATCAAAGCTGCCCTACCTATCCGCGACGAAACGTACGTAGGTATCTCGTCTAATCAGAGACAAGTAGTTAATAATGAAAAAGTTAAGGCACCTAATCGACCCAAACGCACCTCATCCTATTACACCAAAACCTTCTAGTAGACCTACCTCCTGTAAGACAAATATCCTAGTAGACAAAGAGATTTTTGAGACTGTACCCTACACGCAAAAACTCTTAAGAGACAAAATCTAATATTGGTGCTTGGTGAAATTACTGATAAAAGTATGAAACAATGTTTCTATGGCTACAAACAAAACTTTTTGACTTATATATAGGTACTACTCTATTTAATAAAGTTATAGTGACAAAAAATTCTATAACAGAGAAACGCCGAAAAGGTGCCATATCGAAGTTTGAACCTACAATGTTCTATACGATGAATGAAGACAAACTTAAAAATTGATTAAATTAAGATTCCCTTTTTTATTACAAAATGGATATGGAGCGTCAATCAAGATTGTTGTTATTGATTTTAGGTCTGGTAATATTCTGCCGGTTATTCATATGAATCCACTCTACGTAGCAGTGATGTTCGTTACTTAAATTTGAGCTCTATTTATACATATGCTTTTTGTCCTCGTTGATACTCGACGATGCCTCCCAAAAAATAATACGAGAAAACTCTGCGTGTAATACTAAAAAATAACACAGGTTTTGACAGGAAAGTATCCATTTAGGATATATTCAGCGAGGGGAGAATGGCTTGTGACTAAAGTTTGATAGTGTACAACTTCAGGCTCGGACCACCACGGATAGCTACTGCAACGAAGCATTATGCGTTATGTCTGTACATACAGTTTATTGTGACTCGAAAGAACGAAAAGGAAATGAAAAATTATTTTTGTTTCAAAAAATTGTGAACAAAGTGTGTAAAGGAAATTTAATAAAAGCAACTCTATGTCTAATATTACACTTACTAAGCATTCGATTGATAGCGTTTCATAATTATAGGTGCGCTCTTTGTAATGGAAAAATTAAATTATTGCAGTATCCCCTTCACATTACGTAAAACTGCTGTTCTCGTAAGAGACAAAACCTCCCAGTAGACCAGCAATGTCCGGAACGTAACCCTCGTCTATTAGCAGTATATATTTGCTGTAGCCTATACGAAATCACTGTAATTAAATACTGTATACGAAATCACGCTAAATGAGTATACGAAATCACTAAGTTAAAATAAGTATGTATACGAAATCACTGTAGGCAACTAAATATACGAAATCACGCTAATTGAGTAGCTATACGAAATCACGCTAAATAAGTATACGAAATCACTGTAATTTCAGGCATGTCGTGAAATTCCTGGTGCCGCAACCTTATCACAGCACCGGTACTGCGGGACGCATGTGACGCACAGGTCGGTCGCCCTGCCAACAAAGGCGATGGTTCTCAGCAAATGAAGCCACAGTTATGGCCTCAATATTTTATGGTACTTCGCGCATGGGGCGGGCAACCGCAGCTCCAATGTTGTAGGTGACAGGCAATACTTCAGGATCTGAGGCCCAACTAACAAAGCCGCTCGTAAACTAGGAAGTCGTCTACAAAGTACGGCTGGGTGCATATTCATTGGGACGGTGTATAAGAGTTAATAGGTTTGTACCTAATTTATTCGGTCATTAAACTTTCACTAACACTAGCATTAATTTATTTTCAGGAGGAATGAATGAGTGAAAAGTAAAGAAAAAAGACATGCGCTGCGTCAAACGAAAGGCTTAAAAGATAGAAGACATGAACTGAAACGAATAGATTTGCTCTACAGCGAGAACTGCAGGAAGTTAGACAAGGCGATAGTTTACCTTCACCTAGCCAGACACTAAACTAAGCCAAAATATTCGTACGCATGACCTATGGAACTTTGATGAAATGTTGCAGATTAATAGTTAGTTATAGTCAAAAGTTTAAGCCTCCGTTTTCGAGCGGAACGATATCACAGAGGAAAGAGCAAGGGACATATAGTATGCCGATAGGAACGGGGAACCCACGCACGAAGGTGTTTCCACACAGGATCAACGCGCAGTTGCTGTTTAACATAACAACCTCAAAGAAAAAACCGAACACTTCATGATGACGCGAGGAATGCATTCATTAACTCAACATTCATCAGTACTGGCTACTGGCAAGAGTCGAAATTAATTTCGGCAATGTTTAGGTCATTCGAAATCATCACCCAACTTTAACCGCTATTGACGGATTAGTATTCGCTGATCAACATATTTCTTACATTGCCATGAGCAGTTGCTCCTTAATTTTTCTTCCCTCGCAACATTTGGGGCCGCCGCAGCGCGTGGTATTGTACGCGCGTGAGCCGTCAAGAAATAGTATATTAAATGACCTCTCATAACCTACGCAGTATACTTCACGTGAAATAGTGTTATTGTTATACGCAACTAACGTTGGCAGGAATAAACTAAGCGTTGTTTCAAGAAAGAAAGCAAGGGAATGAAAAATACTAGGAAAACGACAAACCCATGCACAGAGGATGGATGTACATACATAGTAACAGGAGGTATTTCAGCAAAGAAGGGGTAGTGTAAGAAACAGTGGTTCAAAATTAACTGGAAGGAGAAAAAGTGACGATATACAGTGCCGGACGACTCACATTGGCTACGGCAACCTAACTGATCTTCTGGAGCACGACACCTCAAAATAAGTGATGACTGCGCTTCATAAAAATAACGATGACCTACATAAGGCGAGCTCTGAGCCCCAAGAGGAAGGCAATTCCTAGAAACGCGGTGGGAATACCAGCAGTAATTGCTTGATATACATTCGAACCAATTCTAGGAAACAGCAAAACGGAGACGTCACCTAAGCAAACATTTAGCTCTTCACATACTGATATAGATATCAGCTTTGCGGGAGTTGCACGATATGAAAGTGGATCTCGAGATCCACCCGCCCGGTAAAGGATCAAACGCGTTCTTCGCTAGATGTGCTACTCGCAACAAATGCTCTCTTTTCGTACGTATACGACAGAACAAAGAATCTTCGTAGCAAATTAACCTGGTTATAATAGGGTTAAGTCACTTATAGATATAGACACGAGGATTGCTTGACGGACGAGATATCGGCTAGAACAGCACTGTCTCCTCACTCTATACATGACTAAAATCCGCTCGTGACGACCATGCGGGAGCGCACAGGCGCCAAACTCGCCGCGCGCTATGTAAGTTTGTGACTACTCTGTGTACGTGCATCGCTGTGCTTGCGTGCTGCGTTCAAGGTACGTGTGCTACGTGTGCTGTGTGGCATTGGCACAAGTCGCAGCATTGCAGATTAGGTTAGGTTAGCTAAGGCTATGTTAGGTAGTGTAGTGCTTCTGGTGGTGGTGACGCGGCAAGAAAGCTTAGTTGAACGCACGCACAGCGATGAACGTATACAGCGCGGCGAGTTTGGCACCAGTGCTGCGAGGGGCCCCCAAGGCAGGTGCCTGTGCTCCTGGTGCCCTACTTCGGGCATAGCGTTGTGGGCCTACAGTAAAGAGATTCCGGTGTCACCCTCAGGATGTTACCCGGTGGAACGCCGTTTAGCTCGAAGATGTAACGGTGAATGCAGCGTGATCTCAGCGCCCTAAAGCCGAGTAGCGGTGCCAGCATGGATCTCAAAAGTAGACATCGCTCGCGGCACCTTTAAGCCTTTAAGTCAAAATAATTTGCAAAATATGGGTTGAAAGCTAGAACAAAGAAAATTTTTGACAGTATTGAAAAGCAGCGATTGCGTTTTTCCTTGTGCTTTACACAACACTTGATAACGTTTATAAATAAAGGCAGTCGTTCTTCGGTTTTTGAAGTTGTATTCTGTGTCACACTCGGTGTTACCTAACCGTACCGCGGTAACATGGGTGACACTGGGAGTTTCACTGCAATGCGCCTTGATCTTCATTGGCTTCCAAAATGAGAGAACAATAGTGATGCAAATAACAACGCTACAAAACACTTTACGGATCGGTGTACTTCATATCCTAATCCAGCAAGTACGCAGTAAACGCTAGAGGCATGTAAACGTTGTTCTCAAACATTTTTATCGTACGACATCCTTCTTAATCAAACAAGCGATAGGATTATCAATGAAGAACCATCGCCAATTCTTCGTCTTCATTTTTGACAGCCAGGTGCATTAGTATTTACTAAAAACGTACCTATACGAGGGAACACTAGAGTTCCCGATGAAGCCAATAGTCTGAGAGGTACCGAAACCCGTACAGACATTCCTTGAGGGGAGCAGACATATGAGGACCAAGTCTAGCCATGAATAGTGTTATCCTAAAATTAAGGGATAAAATATAATCGCCTTCAATTGAAAGTTTTATAATAATTTCTTAATAACAAAAGAAAACTATGAGCGTAGTTTTATTAAGTATGGCCTTCTTTTTGTCCACACAAAGCGCCAATCTATTTGGTCATTCATTAATCGCTTTACGCACATCAATTGGAAATCTGGCCACTGCAGCAGAAAAGGAGCGCTTAAAGTAGTCGAGATTTTTGTGTGGTTTGGAGCTATCCACGTTCTCCAATTGACCACAGTTTGTAATTCAAAGGATTCAAGTCTGGACTCCTCGATGGCCAATCATCAGTCTTGATGAAGACAGGAACATTCTGGGAGAGCCGTCACAGCTGAGTGACTTTTAATTTGTTTGCTGGGGCCGAATACCGTTGAAAGCTCCATGCTTTTTCACTGAACACAAAACTGGTCAAGCACTTAATCCTATCTTCAATAACGTCATCTGCACAATAACGGTGGTTTTAACTTCCTATTTGCAAAACTGAAGCTCCTAGACTCCATGATAAGACACACCCACCAAACTGTCACATTGGCGGGATGGTGGCCTCCTGGAATCCTGTGAATGACCGAAGAAGCTTTTTTGGCACAATGAGTATATACAGTACCGTCCAAAACTAAAGGACAAATTTTCAAAACAGCATAACTTTTTTCTAACAATACCAGGGACTTCTTCTCATGCACACTATTAGCCAGTAAGATGTTGATTACTGTGTTAAAATTTGAGACATGTATGAGGGATAATAAAAAAGTTATGAACGAAAAGCTTTCTCATGAAACTTACAACGTCCAAAACTAAGGGGCAAGCAAGAAAAAAAAGCATTTAACTCATTACTTTGCTAGAAATATTTAGCAAAATGGTGGTGAACAATCAATATTTGGTAAATAGTCCCTTGCTTTCGATTACAGCTGCCCATCGTTGACTACATGACCGAATGAGACTCTGACAATGTTCAACAGTAAGTTTCGCCCATTCCTCTTACTTTCATCCAAAGATCTTCCGTATTGATAGGGTTTCTTGCCATAGTAACTTTCACCCCTAGTGTTTTCCAAAGATTCTTGATTGGATTTAGGTCAGGACTTTGTGGTGGCCAATCCATAACTTCGAGATCTTACTGCTCAAGGTAAATCATGACTGTCTTTGCCTTGTGGCAGGGGGCATTGTCCTGCATGAAGATAGGGCTGGGGACACCTGAGTTTACAATATTAGGCACGACAATACCTTCACACAATTTTTATACACCAGAACATTCACACAGGTTTGCAAACGAACGAGAGGCGATATCCCTTGACTAGAGAACATACCGAAAACCATCATGCTCCCGCCGCCAAACTTCACCGTCTTGTTAGTACACTTTAAACTTAATTTCTCACTTCCACGTCTTCTAATTAAGTTCTTACCGTCATTACCAAGTAAATTAAACTTGCTTTCATCACTGAAAAACACTCTAGCCCAATTTTCATGGGACCAGTTAACATGCTTGTTTGCAAACTCTAATCTCTTTTTCGTGTTCTTGGCACTCACAAGCGGTTTCTTCTGTGGGCGTCTTGCAAAGAACCCTATTTCACGAAGGCGCCGAGAAACGGTGTGACGTGAGACGTTCATACATGTTGTGTCATTCATTTCCCTACTTATCGCAGTTGAGGACTTAAAACTCTTCAATGACGTACGCTAGATGACTCTGTCCTCTCTAACTGACGTTTTACGGGGCCTGTCGGCTTTTTAGGGGCACCAATACAGCCGGTTTCATCGTACGACTTCACTATTCTGCCCACAACACTCTTCGAACGGTTTACCTACTCAGAAATTTCTCTAATAGCGAAATTATTCTTGTGCAACTTGATGATGTCTTGTCGCAGGATATAATCAACTTTCTAACGTGGTGCCAGCATGTAACGAACAGCAGTGTTTACAAATGGCAGTGTCAAACTTTGTCTTTGATGTAATTAAAGAAATACGGACTGAATAAGAAATTAATCAAATTTTTCTTTTTTGTCCCTTAGTTTTGGACGTTATAAATTTAAAGAGAAAAGCATTTCGCTCATAACTTTTTACTATCCTTCATACACGTTTCAAATTTTAACACAATAATCAACATTTTACTGGCTAATTGTGTCCAAAAGAAGAATTACCTGGCACGGTTAAAAAAAAGTTATGCCGTTTTGAAAATTTGTCCCTTAGTTTTGGACGTTACTGTACATCAGACGTTATCATTCTGATGGTTTAAGGTCTCTTCAACAGTGGAAATATTCTCATCCGTAAAAAAAATATTTTTGTGAGGTCCTATTGCGTACCTGATGAACTGTTTGGACCTTTTTCGCTCCGTCCCATCATTAAATCTTACTAATATTGAAATAGTTATCTAGAAATATATGGATTAGACTCTATACATAAATTTCAACCATAAATCTTTTATTCTTAGTTTTTAATTAGCAAAATATTTACTAAATATTTTAAAGCTAACAGAATTTAGGTCTATACTAAGTAGAGCGCTACGTTGTCGTTTATGCAGCACAGCTTTCGATGCCCCACAGGGGATTGCAAGGAGACATGAGATCTGGTGAACAGTAAGCATGATTCGCAGAATTAATCATAGCCTCCTTTCTGAAATGAGACCCCAAAGAATAAAAAATAATACTGATTAAAGTTCTGTACTTTATGCTTGTGCATTCCAGTAAGTAAAGGGCCAAACCCTATCATCAGAATTTTTGGCCGCCCCAGAATCTTATTTACGGTGCGAGCTTCTGGGGGCGGCCCATAATACTGTTCGGGAAGCGGATACAAGCTGCAGTTCAGGCGATTCTGCCGTCGCTAATTTCATTCCCGGAGCTCTAAACTATTGCCCTCTAAAATTGGGAATTCTCTTTCGATCGCCCAAACTCGCATGCAATGGCGACTGCTTTTTTTTAGGAAAAGGAAAGCGTTTGGAGCACAGCGCCGCCGCCGGCGCCCGACGGAACTCAGGGTAAAAGTCGGCGTTTTGTAACACAGAGAGTGCGGCGGGGCAATTAGTGTCGGGGGCAATCTGGCGAGCTGTCGGTAGTGGTGCTGGTGGTGCGCGGTGTCGGAATTTTGGTAGAACGCACCTATTGTCGCTGGGGTGTGGGAATGGTAAAGTGGTGGTACGTACCGTAGTGAGGCCCAGGAATGACATTGCGCGGCCACGCACCGCATGACGGGATGCCATGGATGTCACATTACTCACCCAGCAACCTGGTGCGATGTTGCGAGAAAACTGCCATACCTATCGCAGTGGCACGCAGCATTGCTGCAGTAGGGAATAACCTCACGTCACCACCTACACACCAGACAACCATAGTGCGGCATGAAGTTCTGATTGTCAGCATAATAGTGTGGCATGCGGTTGTGGTGGTAGTATTACCCATAGAGCAGACACGGCGTTACGATGCACTTTTCCCTGCGCGTGGCCACGTATCTCTGTGACGGGCCTAATCAATATTGCAAAACTTAGTTACTTTTTACTCGTTGGCGTATCTGAGAACCTATTGTGTTCTTAATAAAAGTTATTTGATTTGAATGACAGCACAGCAGCGTGGCGTAGGTTTGCTTATGCAGGGTTAGGGAGGTAAGTAATTAATCCTACGGAGTTATTTTCCTACAGCATAATTGCTCGCGGTGGTCATTTGTCCGAATGGGTAATTGTCTGTATGGATAATTGTCTGTATGGATAATTGTCTGTATGGATAATTGTCTGTATGGATAATTGTCTGTATGGATAATTGTCTGTATGGATAATTGTCTGTATGGATAATTGTCTGTATGGATAATTGTCTGTATGGACAATTGTCTGTATGGATAATTGTCTGTATGGATAATTGTCTGTATGGATAATTGTCTTTGACTCATGTAAATTGGCGGCAGCATAAAAAATGTGTTAAGTCGTGACAATTACCGCATAGCAGCGCAGCAATTGTTACAATGGCAGCAATTGTTACAGTGGCAGCAATTGTTACAGTGGCAGCAATTGTTACAATGGCAGGAATTGTTACAATGGCAGGAATTGCTACAATGGCCGGAATTGTTACAATGGCAGGAATTGTTACAATGGCAGGAATTGTTACAGTGGTAGTAAAGGAAAGTAATTACATGGCTTTAGTCTCCAATTTATTAGAAACAAAAAAAAAAAAAAACAAAGACGAAAGTCAGAGTAGAAATATTTTAGAAAAAGTTTCAGAGACAGACCTACTCTTTCAAAACTGAACTACGTAACTTTACGTAGTTCAACCATGTACTCTATCATCAGTTCTCTAAACACACTTAAAGAGAAGAGGCCCATGAAAAATTATTTCAGTTTACTCATTTCGTTACAACGGCAGCATAATAACGTGGCACACCGTCACACGTAGACAACCTATAATAATGTGCATACCATTGAAAAGGTGGCCCACAACCCACACCACCTGCCCAGCACTGCGGCCCCGTATCTCCAACAATGGCAATTCCTCACCGACAAAAGACCGCTGACCCGCGACCCAATTTAGGTTCACTTTAAAGCCAATAATTTTCAGGTCATTGAGCTTCAGAACCGCTTGGGCGGCTCTTGTTAGGGCGTCTCTGACACGACCCTTACTTCGGCCCGCCGGGCTATGGCTCCATACCTTACCTTGAGTTACCTTGAGAGTCTTCGGAAGAAGTCCAGGTGACGTTGTTCACGTCACCCCACGTGTGTGGAGTCACTCTGCTGGGTGTCTTCTGTGGTGCCGCAGTTTGC
>LQNS02278101.1:4933106-4949960 GCA_001587735.2 Parhyale hawaiensis | reverse complement strand
ATGACGTAGGCAGTCTTCTTCTTCTTCGGAAACGCAAGAAAATGGGGTTACTGAAGATTTAAATTACAATATTTGAAAAGTGTCCCTTAATTCTGCTCACACTAAATTCATAATTATAAGTTAGATATACATAACTTTTTTTTAGCATTCGGATCGTAATAAATTCTTAGCCCAGTATCAGGTATCCCAATACCTCTTTTGTTTTAAAATTTCAGCGTTAAACCTTTTACAGTTTTTGAGATATTAAATTTTTTATTTTTGTCCTTTAATTATGCTCGCAACTGTATATGTATATAGGGCACGTTCGCTTGGGTGGTTTAACTCGATTGTAAGCCAGGCCCACTTGGCTTGTCCGAAGCGGACAGGAACTTCAGTTTCGACACTTTGAATTGCGCTGCAGGAGGTAGAAGCAGCCCGATTACGTTGCGTCAACTGAAATCTCCACTTTACGGAGTAAGATTAAGTTACGGAAGTGCCACAAGTCAGTCAACAAGTCGCAGCCAAGGCACCTGTCTGAAGATGCGGATAAGGGAAGCCTCAAAGGCTGAATTTCGATGTCGAATCGAACGCGCCCATACTTGTACTTTGCCATTAGCTATGCAGTAGGACAGATTAACAATGATAGTATAGGAGGTATAGTACCGAAAAAGTTCATCGCCTTAGCCCGTTAACGTACTAATCAAAACTGAGATATCTCGTAAATTAAATTATTCATTTCTTTTTTTTTTTATTTTGCATTTATCTTAGACCTTTCGCGCTGGTGAAGACCTGGTAGCGAAGAACCGGCCGGAGATTGCCGGGAAGACTTATGGTGTCTACATCAGTGTTGTCGAGTCAGAAGCTCGTAGGTGAGCCCGAGTCGGAAAAATAGCAAGAAGTCGGAGTCGGGGCAATTTTTATCTATGCGCATTATATTTGCGGCCGGCTGTAGCGGAAATGTGAACTGGTTGTATTGCGAAACAGAGTATTAGGAGTAGCAGTACCTATAGTTCTGGCTTTCTTACCTACCTTCGGAACACACTGTGATCCAAAGAGAGGGAAAAAGGAGAAACATCAAGAATATCAAGAGAAACGTAGAACCCAATTACGAGTCAACGCGCAAGGGAACAGCAAATCAGAAAAGATGAAGAACAATAACAACTACAAGGAACAAAAAAGCCTCATCAGTAGGAGTATGCAGGTCAAACCTAACTAACCCGATGACCGATCCTATGCCCCTAAGGGCAACAGCGTATTTGTTGCATCTATAAATCCTGGGGAACAATTACAGCCTACGTTCTGCTCGAGTGATGGCGCATGCCCTTCAGTGAGCTGTCTGTGTCCCGACGGACTCTAGGCTGAAAATAATAGATATATACTATCCAGTGTATTTGCAAAGAGTACATAGATTGGATTAAGAGGTTAAAGTTGTCATGGCATCCATGCTCTGTCTAGTATAACCCCTTCTTTAGCATTAGGAGAACATGAATCCAATTGTCCTTAGACTGACATGTACTGATATATACGGGGATCCTATATGAATTCTCATCACCGACACTTTTATGAAAAGGGTAGAACTGTTCTCTTGCGAAAAATTGAGAAAAATTTCATTTCTCTCGTATTCGCAAAATTCAACTCACTGATCCAGGAGATTTTCAGCACCCACTCTTGTACAAATCAAATTAAAAGTCCTGGCGTTACAAGTTACAACTAATGGCCCTTACACGTCTAATCAAACATAGTACCTCCATAAGTGCTGCGTATATAAGAGTGACTTCTAGCTTTCATAGACATCACTCACGGTTTATTTGCATTCAATTGGAGGTTTCCTGAGTCATAGAGTGATTCTACCTTTATTCACAATCAGAGATTATAATTAGCGCTTCACCTCCGATACAATCTCAACTGAGGTTAGTAACTTACTGCCCCACAAACTATCGTTCTGTTTCGGCTCCTAGCATCATACCTGATGTTCTTACCACATCTTTTCTCCAGTCACTCGTACTATTCTTTCATTTCCCAGCGTTACAACTGATGTTATTGTGACACTTTTTCCGAGTCGCAAAGACAGCCTCGAATCTCGCCGATGTTGTCGACGCTCGCGTCAACGGCCATCAAAGACCGGCGCAAACCCGGCAGCCGTGACGCCTTTGAAAAAAAGCTTCGAAATGACAAACGAACTGCGCGGGTGCAGCCACAAATACTAGCAAGATAAATAAGAAAATATGAAGAATGAATGACAACTACTGACCTTCTCGTCTTTGAGAGGCTGAGAGCCACGTACCTAGATTGTTTTACCTAACGCCAGTCTTGGCATCTTTCGCTACTGCACGGGTACATATTTTCAGTGAGCAAAATGAAGGGGCATTTAGGTAGGTACTCTTTGGAAAATATATATCCGCCCTGGCCAGTGCAACGGCGTTTCAAAAGAAGAAAAGGAAGAGACATAGAGCATGTCGAGAAAAATGCGGAGCCAAAATAGCATCGAAACAGAGGAAAAGAAGATGGAGAACAGAACAATGCAGCATTAGTAAAATCATAAATACTAGCTGTACCCGTGAATGTTTCACGTCTTTGCAAGGCCTTTCAGGCGGATCCGTGGAAGGTTCATATCTTAGCAAGGTAATACTGCACTTACTCAACAACACTGGGACTCGATATATTAAGACCATCCTGTCATTTTGGCTGATGATAATTCCCAGCAGTGGCATAGCCATGGGCCGCGGAGAGTGGGAGGACGCATTCCATCCCAAAACAGTCTCAACCACCCCCTTCCCCCCACCACCCACTGAAAATGAGGCCTTAAAAAGGTTGCATTGCTTAGGGCCTAGCTTATTTTGTCAAGCAGTTTCTCACCCCTCCCCCCCACGGAAATTTTCCTGGCTACGTCACTGATTCCCAGTGAAGCTGCTCCGTCTAACCAAAAACCGCGGAATTCCTACTCTAGCAGCAAACAACGATACACGTTTATACATACAGGAGAGCTCAACCAAAGGAAAAGAATCATTAAAAAGATCTTGCCCAGCTGCACCGTACTGCTGACCCCAGCCGTATCATAGATACCGAGCTTCCCGAAGTCATCGAATCTCTAATTTCCTTCCGTCTAATAGTGATGAAAAGCGTGACACACACCGCAGGTACATAGGTAAGTTGGCAGGCAAGTACAAGCGTATTAATATATAGATGGATGCAACGTGTTTCCGTATGAAAGATGTCCAAAAGGCCTTACTAAGGCTAAGGTAACTAACTGATATGGAGTCTCTCTGGGGCAGAACACCCAACAGCGTAGGCTGGACAAACCTAACTCAATACTAAGGACTACGGACTATCCTATGCTCCCTGAGAGATCCAAGGGCCGAAACAAAGATATTGCAGCATAAAAAAATAGAAGCATCCCGGATGAGGATAACAATTTAGGAAGGAAGAGGAAGAATGGAACAATGCACAGAGCAACAAATTTGTATATTTTTCATGACTCAAAATTAGGAACTACTTAAAAACCACATTTGGACAAAGAGTTTAGGTCCGCAATTTGAATTTCGCTAGTGCGTCAAATTTTTTTAGATATTCGTATCTAACATTCTCGTATGAATAGCATTATGGGACTAGTCTGAAGATTTTCCCAGTGGGCGTTGTGCAAGAACGGCATTAATGAAGTACAAGAAACAGGACGTGTTTGCTTGAAAATGGGACGTGATAGAAATAGAAACGATCTTCACAAGAGGAATCACAAGGTGAGACTGGGACTGATAAAAATACAGTTGAAAGAATTCCAGTAAAAAGTTACCAGTTCTCCAGTGAACTGTCGATGAGCGTCTGATGTCAACCAAAATTGGCACGAAACTAAAGACGTTCCAAAGACCCCAAGCTAACAAGTGGGGTTGGCTACTCTTGAGGACACGACTTCCGACAACCTTTTTTCCCCTCCTTATGGGCCATCGACTGTCCTAAGCCATAAGAAGTCGCAAGTTCAAAAATAGCGAGCCACTGAAGGCTTCACACTCGTAACATTTAACCTGGCAAGCAAAAAGACCAGCAGGACAAGTTAAGAACTCCCGCAAATTACGCAGCAAATACGATGACAAAGAACTGCGGCGCAATGGGGCATTGGCCACACTTAGCGGCGACCATTTAGAGTTCTCAAGAAGAGGCTTAAGTCAGCTGTGTCGCCAGTAAACAAAACAAACCCGCTTATGAGAACCATGTAAACAGCCTCCTCGGCGGCTTGGACAAACCGCCCGCCGCGAAGCAGACATAAACCTGAGAATATGACAACAGCTCGGCCTCCCCAATAGGGGAAATTTCAGTCTAGGCAAACACCGTGAAGCGAGGTAGGATAGATTAGTTAATACATCAGCTTAACCATATGAGGACCGAAGGATACGTCGGTAGCTCGAGGGTATGTTATCTTCTGAAAGTACGTCACATTAAATAATAGACCAGTTCAACCCTACAGGGATCTGGTAAGAACAGGTTGTTAGAAACGTTGTTAATGTAGGGCACTGATCTTCATTTAACAAAAAATGGAGAATGAAGGAACTTAAGCCAAACCACACTAGTGAACCATGCACGAAGAACAAATTAGTGAAAAAATAAAACAGATATTAAGACAATGCTAAGCACGCAGAGGCGGCAGTTTATCACGTCTCTCGAAGTGCATGAGATTATGTTACAGCACTCTTTCCACGGCACGGTATTGCTAACGAGGAACATAGATTAACTTGACTAGGACTGCGAAACACGATTGCGTTTGAGGCTGTCTCAAGCGTAAACTGTTTACGATTACAACTTGAAACTCGACTGAAAGCGGTAAATCGAGAACCGATGATAGAAGTTTTGTCAAATTAAAGTTTAAAAAATTGATCAACTAAAGTGCAATGCGCACCAGGCACCCTTTTCTATGCAGGAGGGAGTGAGAACACGTTGTTCACCCTGTATCCGGAGGTTGGGTACAATGGTGGACAGCACATCTGTAGAATTGTCAGTATCCGGGAAACCAGCAACCGGATACGAGTTAAGCCTCCCTAATCACGACTACGAGTTTCAACAGAGGAAAAGAAAAGAAGGGACACGTAGTACCATATCGCTAGAAACGTGGAATCTATGAATGGGTGCGCTCCCAAACAGTCAACGGACATTGGAACAGCAAGTAGGGAAAGAAGGTAAAGTACAGAAAATATCACTAGAAAGAGCATAACAACGGAATCAAAGTGCACACAAAAGACAGACGTCCTTAATGTCTAGCCATAGACTGCACGATACTTGACTGTCTACTTATCCCAAGTAGGTCTGAAAGCGTATTGATAAAACCTCGACAAAATCTTTACTAGTCAACATTGCGACCTGAAACAAAATATGAACTGTTTTTGCAGACGCGCAGAATGCACCTGTGGGAAAGAAGTACTCACGCGTGAGCATCGGCAAATGCTGTACGTATGACAAAATGTTTTTACCCTATTTTTAATCATTTTGGTGTCCCTAAAATTCACTTATCGTCGTCCATAGTTCATATCTAGTTACGATGTTGTGTTTCTAGCTGATAAAACATATTTCGTGCAGCACCGACAACAGTTTATTTTTACTTTGAGGTCGCTTTGTTGATTGAAAAAATTTCATTGCAGTTTAATCAGTTTGCCATTACACCCACTTTGGAATTTGAGTGGGCAGTGAAGTATCGTGTGGTCTGTGGTCTATATAGCTAACGCCACGGTAACCTATGGAGTTCCCAGGGATACTACTCCCCACGAGGGAACCCAGCATAACTCTGTAGCCCATCCTACACCCTTTGAAGGCGTATAGAGTAATTCTCAAGCACGATTACAGCACAGGATTTGATAACTTTACGCTCGTGGAAGGTGGGAAAACGTTCATATGATTTATTCAATATAAGGACTGGTACAATTAGCTTTGCCTGTATCATGGCACCGAATTCCTTCTTCCAAGAATCCTAATTCACGGTGGCGTTCGTTAAGATGCAAATACGAGGAGCAGCAGCCAACGCTCTGCCTTTATGCAAATGTGAGGACTGCCACAAGAGTACACTGAAGGTAGTTAGTCAAAATGAGAACTTCCGTAGTACGCAGGACAACAGCAAGCAAGTCAATAAGCATATATACGCAAGTTTCCGTGGAGTTAGCGACGTCACTATACACTCAGGATCATAGATCACTAAGCCAAAACTAGAGGTCCCGAAGAGTTAGTGAACCTCATGGTCCCAGTACCTAACCTAAGCTGAAGAAAGTAAGGGAAAACGCGAGCTTCCGTGGGGTCGGTGATGTCACTGCATCCAGAACAACAATGCAGTGAAGGAAGTAAGGAAAAACGAGAGCTTCCGTTGTGACAATATCACCCACCCAGGATCACAATATCTGTAGCAAGTTGAAAAAAAAATTCCATAGAACCATTGACAGCACACCAGGACCACAGTGCAGTGAAGGAAGTAAAGCTTCCCTTGGGTCATTGATGGCAGAGTGACGTTGAAATGCTTCGTAAGCTTTGTCGATGGTAGAGTTTCCGTGACATGTCCCATCAGTCGTGCGTTACGGAACGTCATGACATCACTGTGTGATTGATCGCTATGACTTTTATTATCAATCAAAGTATTCAAAGCAACAAAAGTAATATCGATGGGAGTTTATATTATTCACTTATTTATACAGGATTCACACATTTCGTACTGTTATACATCTCATAACAACACAAGAGTAAAAATCAGGCCAGATTGGAAACTGTGGCGATCCTGCCACGTTCAGTTGAAAAGTACTGAACGAAAATTAGGTAAGGCTGCAGAAGGTGGCAAAACGAATGAAGCCTCGATATTGAGAGAACTTTTTCCGTTACATTGCCAAATTCGAAATCTAAGCATCGAAGAAGACTTAGGTATCGGCTAGCAGTATCGGATAACAGTATTTTTTGCGTTTATCCAAAATCTGAAAATTGTGGATACGGTTTGCAGTGATGCTTGACTGCAGGCATACAAGAAACAAGGACGCTGCATCTTATCGAAGCGATGAGATGACAGAGCAGCTCAGCAAAATTGCAATCGACCGCTCCCACTTGCAGTGCTTCCTTGCAGGTTAAAGAATAAGTATGATCGCAAGCTCTTTGACGTCACTTCAAGCGGTGGGATATACTAGTGCTATAATAAAAGCTATAGTGTATTTATCTGTACATTTCTTTGTAAAGCTGAAAACGTCAGGCTTGACAGAACTTATAGTTAATCCAGTAATATTTACGGTATGGCTGACTTAGGATATTCTGACGATTTCTAAAGATCTAGGTTTAATTTCGTTTTGGTTTTCCCAGCACGAGGAGGATGAGGAATTTTAGCCATAGTAGAATAATTGTATAGACTCGCCACTCTCGATATTTTAAACTGAAGGTCATGCAGGCAGGCGCACCGTATCCACCACGGCGGAATTACGAACACGAGCATGTACTGTTGCTGCATATAACATCCACTCTTACTGTTACTGCTTAATCTTCGTAATTTTTCACCCCTTTGACAAAATACCCAGAGGATGTTCCTTCAGCAGCTGTCTACATCGACATCGAGAGATATCTCCATAACGGTAAGTCAATATTTACCCTAAACGGCTAAACTAAACGGGAGTGTGATTATTGTTATTATTAATGTTATTATTATATTCCCAGTTTTACTACCGCACCAATGGGAGTCTCATTAGATTTATATGCAAAAGATGATTTTAAACTTACCTTTGCCGAAAATTCTCTGAGTGGAGGTTTTGCCGATTATTCGCACATAAACTAAATGATCTTGGAAAAAAAAATCTTTAGGTCATCATAAACAGATCAATGGTTTTTACTTGCTCCTGGTTATTTTATATAAAAAACATTGTTCTAAATTATCTCTCTACGAAAGTACCATTAAAGAGGACACTTAGGAGGGCAATAAGTCCACGGGAAACGCTCCATAGATTTAACTATCTGGCACCGCTTCAATAGCCTAATGCGCCCGTCATTTGTCTTCAGTAAGCCGCCACAGGAGCGGCTGTCCCACGCGATGGCTCTCAGTGCGCGCCCAAGAGCAATACCTCCGTGATCAACTGCTTAACAACTAGGACATCTTCGCTCATATCAGTAGAGGACACAATCGAAAATAAACCAGTTTCATGAACGCTGATGTGTGTTTTTATCCGCTTATTACCTCCGCCATGGAGGTTAAATTTTTGGTGGACTCTGTATGTTTGCTTGTGTGCGTGTGTACGATTGTTAACAAGGTAACTTAAAAATTATGGACGCATCTTCCTGAAATTGACAGGGAATGCTAAATCATTTTAGGAAGAACCGATGTTTAACTTTTGTTGATAAGCCGTTCAACAGTTTGTTTCCTTATTTTTTTTAGTAACACCAGGAACAATTGATCAAATTTTGGTGATGATCCGTTGGTCCACTTGTGTGTTTAATGATATGTTTTTCTGTCCACTAGCGTAAAATCTAGAATGAATGACGAATCAATGCCTCATTGGGCTACGCTCCTAATTTGTTGAACCATGCTTCCAGAATAACAAGTAAATATTAATTATTGCAACATTATTTAATGTATGGCATAACATAACTCATCAAGATGCGGACGGACCTTCAAGAAAATTACAAGAACTGTTATTCATGTCAAGAGTGAACAGATGAGTGAAACAACTAAATTTTGTTGATGATAAAAAATTCTCCCTTCAGGACCAATTCGAATTTTTCGTTAACATTGCCTAGCTTGAAGGAGGTATGAGTTCACAGAATGTTGAATTAGCTTATTGATCTACTAATCTGTTCGTTAATTTGTCCATTTTTTTGTCGTGCTTGAAGGAAACAGACGCAAACTAGAGAACTCTGAGAGCGCATACCTCCGCCAAGCTATGCAACGGTAATGAAAACTTAAACTTGTTTCTGACTGAAACTATGCTTTTCTTTATATAAAGACCAAAATCTAACCATTTGTGCCTTTTGACAGTTCCCTATAGGAACTTCTGTAGTTTTCTTTAAGACTTTTTACGTTATGTTGCTAACAAACATTGCTCAAAAACACGAACAGGCCAGACGATCATCACCAAAATTTAATCATTTACGTGTTTCAACAATAAAATTATGCTAACAAGCATAAAATCCAAGAGAGACAGAAAAACGAATCGACAGATCATGACAAAATTAGTTCGTTTTCCCTTCGTAATATACCTAACAAAAAATGCCAATCGCATAAAAATTCATCCATAACGTTTTGAGTCATGACATGAAGAGAAAAAAGGCAAAGAAAGAGACGGTTGACCGAATCTTCACCAAAAGTTAATCCTATGTTTGTGTCAACATACCTTACAATTCCTATAAATTTCGTAGAAACCCGTCCATATCTTTTTTGAGTTTTCTTAGTGAGAGACAAACAGCAAGACAGACAAGCATACGATCTCAACGAAAACATAATCTCCTTGGCGGAGGTAATTAGACCAGGTTGGAAACTCGGGTCATCCTGATCGTCACGCTCCGTTGACAACCAATGGCTAAAAAAATAAGCAGGTTGAATGACGACAAAATACGGCAATCTCATATTAGAAAGAAATTTTCGCTTTGTCATCGCTAAAAACGACATCTAAAGCTTCCCTAGCACTCTCATACATCCTAATTTTTACTTTCTTCACACAGAACGCTTCGTTCAATCAATTATTGTTCAACTTTGATTTCATTTACCGATGAAACAGTTTTTCACTTCACTGAAAAATATAGAATTTTATGATATTATGGCATATTCACACAGTTAAAAAAAATAACATTTGGGTGATGCTCGACTCCTGCGAAAACTAATGAATTGCTGCTCTTCAAGTCAGCAAAGGAATAGCGTGGTCGCGCTGCCCGGCAGCTGTTAACCAGAAAACTTTAATTTGGCTGTCGTAGGAATGAAAGTCTGGCAATGAACTATCAGCAGCAAAATAGGATTTTTTCTCCGTCATTTTCGATGGCCGGGTACACCAGTAGATATTAGAGTAAATAGAGTAGGGCAAGAATCTACTTTATTTATCCACATCTAACTTCAGGCACAAATCTAACGTCAACCTTTTCGTTGCTTCTCGGCAGTCATTAGACATACACCGATGCGAAGAAAAAGCGAGTTTGTCAAGAGATCGCGACAGATATTTCATTTAAAATAATTCTATTTGTTCCTTCCTACGTTCCTTCGTGCGTAGACTCCTTCCGTATTTAGTACGACAGTTACGCTTTTAGTATCAAATTCGAGAAAATAAAGGTGTACACGTTACGGGCTCGGGAACAGGAGTGAAATTTAAATCTAAGCTGCTACTACTGGAAGGGTATGAGCATAAGCTTTTGCTGTTTGAGTAGTAGAACAAAATTTTATTACCGTATCAGGGGCACAATGTCTATATCGCCCCGAACTATTCCTGTGGCTTAACACAGGCTCGTGGGTCACTAGGGCGCAAAGTACGTCTCGTTTCAAATCATCAATAATTTTTGTTTCGGCTTTTCTGCCGGTAGGTCTCAGATTTTAAGGGGTCAGTGCGCTACTGGCGGGAAAAACGAGCAAGTTGTGCATCTCCAACCCCCGGGTACGGCTGAACGCTTTCGCTCAGCTACGCCGTGCAGGGGAAGGAAATGAAAAATAAGAAGGTAGAAGTCTAGCGGGAGTAGGTCGGCCACCTCGATCAGCGGCCGACCTCCAGAAACAGAAGGGGAAGTATTGAGAGCCTACCAAACGTTAGAAAACCAATTTCGATAGCAGGAACTGCGACAAGCTGCAACATCCCCTGTGGAGAAGGCACTAGGGACCCATGCGGTTGTGAGGGGTTGTGGGAGCATATTCTTCACATTTCGCAGGCGTGATACGGGTCTGAGATAACACTGAAGTACAATGGTTTCGCTCTGTAGAATTTCTAAAAGCTCTAGCTAGATGAGTAGGTATTCTACTATAGACACACACCGACGCAAAACTTCTAGCGCACCTCAAACCTTCCTCAAGTCCGCGGTGACGTCATCGCTGTCTCACGGAGGCAGCAACGTTATTACGATAGACAAGAGCGGCAGTTTCAACTATTTCAAGTTAGAACGAAATTTGACGCACCTATGAATTTCTGGCTACGAACATATGATGTAAACAAGTAAACAATCGCTTGTGACTTTGCTCCCATCACGAATTTACTAGCTTGACTATGCATCATTGATGAGAATTTTCCATGCCACTGATGCCATCTGCGGCTTTTCTACGAAACGTTATTGCTATGCTCAAATATACCCACACAAGTCAATTTGACATGTTGCCAGGTTCATGCAGCGGAGCTAAGATTGACGGTAGTAAAAGAGTTTCAATAAGAAGGACGTAGCAACGGCTGCAGAGATCTAAAGCCGATTTTTCCGGCATGGCTGAAGTCTGGCTGGCGCGATGCTCGGTTGCAGGAACGGCTGGAAGCCTCTTATTGATGAGAAGCGATGGCTGAAAGCTTGTTATTGGTGGGAAGGGAGCAGTCACCGAAGAACAAAGAGCTTCATTGGCCAGTACAGCTAAATGTGCTTGTGCTCCCTCCTATCAAACCTCCTTGATAGTTGTGAATAGGCCGTTCCCAGGTTTAACCGATTACTTCCCCGTATCCTGGTTACGTTAGCGTCTGTTTCAAAGCTCGAACTTCCCCATAGAGCGTGAGAGGAAAAATATAAATATACTAGAGGGCCCGCGCTGTCGAAAATGACAGCGAAGATTTTTTTATGACCTTCTTCATTGATCATACTTTCGTTATTACAACTGTTAACCTAAACGCACATGGAAATGAGCGATTACGGCTTCACAACTGCTGAACATCTAAACTTTTTTTTTCTCGCTGTCATGGAGAAATTTCATTGCAATCAGCAATAGACAAAGTTAAAAGTTTCGATTCGGTACCATGGATACGGAAGGATATCCTATAAACCCAATGAATTTTGCTTAGAGAAAGCTGTTTCGTCGACCATTGGATTAACGTTGCAAGAAAAACTCATGGATAGATGGCTCGAACGAACTCTGAATCAAGAGGCACGAGTGTCTAATGGAAGCTTCAGGTATCGTCAGTGCTGGATTTCAACTGCGGCAATGCAGGAAGTGCATTCAGACATAAGGTCGCCCTATGTACTTAGCTATAGATTCGATATATGGAGAAGGTAATACTCTTAAAAATCAGACTAAGCCTTCGATATCCTCATTGTTTGAATTTCAACTGTCTCTGATTAAGATAAGTGTGCCATCATCTGCAACCTAGCCTAGTTTCTACCAATCAATTTTCAATTAAACTTGACAGGCTGATCATGGACAGCTTCCAATCTGGGCTAATTTCCGCCTGTTTTGTTAAAGCGTGACAGAAAATGGCGAACCTGATAGATAAATAAACAAGAAAACAAACAAACAGATAAATAAACATCAGTCATTATATTGTAGACTAATATACCCGGCCGTCAAAATGACGGTGAAGGATTGTGAAATCTCTTCAACCTCATCAATGATCACACTTTAGTTAATAACTTGCTCTTGATGGAAGCCTTGCGTAACTCCCAACTTAGAGGAACATAAGTGACAAGTGTTCTCGAATTGACTTCTAAGCAGCGCAACCCTTCCTCTCCTTTGGTGGCATCCAGAAAAACTTATTCTTTTTAGCAGGCCATCAAGCTGCACTCAGCACCGTATCATAGCTATGACATGTCACGTTAGCCGAAATATTTTCACGCAACCGAAAACTGTTCCGTCAAAAGAAGAAACTGGGACGGAAAAAATTATTTCTGCGTTTCTTCACTTGTCTCCGCCTTTCTACTGTACTGTGAAGCATATCTCACCCTCTGCTCTGTTAATGATCTGCACAATTTGCAGCGGAACTCACAACAGCTGACATTTGAAATTGGGAAGAAAGTGAAAACCAAGATGCACGAGGGCGCTACGAAAAGCTACAGATATCTTCGTTGCTTGCATGCTGACTTTAGCATAGAATGAACACGCACAAGTTCGAGGGAGACTTACTTTTGCCGTCATTTACACACTCGGTTATTTTTTTGCCTGTTTCCAATAAAGTGTGACAGGATGGCTGCAGTCTCCAACCTAGCCTGATTTCTGCCTATTTTATCCATGAGTGACAGAAAATGGAGAGATCAATAGACAAATACACATTGGTCTTTATTATTTTGTTTGATTTATATATAATGATATGAAGAAATAAATATATAAAATACACACCGATAAATACTCATTGTAAATTATTACCGTGCATAGCGTTGTTAGTACAACATTACTCTTCTTATGGTTAGTTTTTAGTACGACCTACCGGCCAACACGGGTTATACTAATTCGAGAATGAACGAGACATACAGTAAGTCTAGAGCAGTGTTCCCAAACTTTTCATTGCCTGGCACCCCTGGAGAATTTTGAATGTGTTCTCGCAACATCTACAAAATAATTAACCCATATGATGATGTCAAATTTAAGTTTGTACCAATTTTTAGGCGACAATTTAAATTACCACTCGAATGACACTAGCTTCCACACCCCCTTAACCCTCGCCGGCAACAATGTTTCTCAGAACTTACTCCAGATAATGGGTGATCTCTACAGCTTGTTGTGTAATTATTATCCGTGCTAAAAGCTTCACACTGACAGTATTTTTGCAAAGAAAATTTTGCTCTATCTATTGGGTTTTTATTATTTTGCTCGACTCAATACTTTTTCCATAATTACAGAGTAAAATGCGTAGACTTTTAGTTCAATCGTCTCCGGGAGATCACTGACCATTTCTTTCTTATTGAACTTATGCCTAAGTTTTTAGAGTTTTCTTAAAGAAAAAATCCTCCTGAATGTAATGGTATCAACAGATTTTCTTAGCGGTGAATAAAAATAAAGTTACGACCAAATGAAGGGCCATATGAAGGTGGTAGCGCACTGCTACCACCTTCAGTTGGCCATTGCTGTAGCCGCTGTGTTTCTGCGCCGTCACAGAAGTTGACAGAACAGTCAACAGAAGTGTGCGCTTTTGGCTATGACTGTTTCTGCTCGGGTTTCAGAACCTTCTCCTAATCTCTTCTTTCCCCTATTCACCCCTACCCCCTTGCAGCCCCCCAAGATGATATATAGCACTTCAAGCTGAATCGAACGGTACATAGACAACCCCTATTTGAAGCAAATTCACGCGCGCAGAAACACTGGCTACAGCTGTAGCCACCATCACGGCGCATGTTAAAGGTCATCTCATTCCTCCAGGGGGTGCAGAGCACCCCTGTTTGGGAACCAATGGTCTAGAGAAACGTCTAACCCATGTACAAAAGTATTCCAACATAGGCTCGACGCGCATGGGAACGGTATCTCAAAAAAGAAAAGAAAAAAAAAGAAGAAAATCACACATCAATAGGAGCTTGACAATGGAAAGAAGCAACATAGGCCCGGAAGAATGGTGCTTTGAAGACATAACTAATGCTAACGCAACCTATGGGGTCGGTCACCTTCTGGGAGCGCGACTTCCCATTTCATAGGGTGAGCAAACCTCTTTAACCTTACGGTCTATGGCCCCAGAGGGGGCAAGAAGCCATAAGACTTCAGCCTGGCTCTTCAAGAAATCTTCAGCATTGAGCACTTCATAAATGTTTCGAAAGCTCGGCAGGCGCTTGAGCGTTAATTGCTATGCTGCATTGCAGAACCCAAGCCTTCCAGATATTCATAACCTCCGCATCAAAATACCGACGAGAATTCATTGAAAAAAGGCGCGAATTTTACTGAAAGAGACCGGCAATGCCATGGAGGTGAGAAACGGGTCTCGAGTATCAGCTGCTTTTGTGCATGCATCGTCGGAAATGTCTCAGGAAGGTGCGCGGAATTTAATGAGCGAGCCTGACGACTTGAATCTCGTTCGTGTCGGGAACATGTTTACTGGGAGGAGGTTTACTCCAGGGTAATGATAGTGAACACCGATGTTAATGTTCTTATACCCTTGGCTTGCCCTTCTAGTTCACGCACCGTTGGAACGGCTGCACTCACACAAAAAAGATTGAAACTCAAGCATGACACATAAATTCAAACAAGTGGTTTCTTCCAAGGTAATTAGTACCGCGCCCCACAAACCTGCTGGGGACATAGAAAAGAGGGTGGTGATCCTAGAAGCAGCTACTTAATAAAAAAAAACGAAGATACCTAGTACAATGTGCGTGTTTGTATGCATGACGGGTCAAGGGACCGAACTTGCCAAATTTGGAACTCACTGTTCCACACAGATAATTACCTCTGATAATGAGGTTATGTTTTTTTGTAGGAGTTTGTCTCGTTGTCTGTCACCGAGATAAGGTACGATAAGTTAAGAGTATTGTTAGGCATGCTAAGAGAAACTAAGCATAACAGTGGCATAAGTTTTACTTGAGATGGGTTGAACAGTTTGTTATCACGCGTTTTTCCTTCGAAACCTGGCTCGGAAAGTTATTGACGGATATACACGAAATTTGCAGCAAGTTTTTGCATCGTTACGAGGAACAAATGACCAAATTTTTGCTACACATCTGTGACTTCGTTTTTCTGCCGGATTGTTTTACTATTTGTCGTTACCATACCCGAAAAGTTATGGAAGGATGCTTGCCAAGTTTGCAGAAACTGTTATGATGGTTAGGAATCATAAATAGCCAAATTTTAATGATAATTTATTTACCCCTTTGTGGTTCTCGTTTTGTCTGTCAGAACATTATTCCAAGAGTTATGGACGGATCTTTCAAAAAAATTTATAGCAGCTGCTAGGCAAGCTACGAGGAACAAATGACCCAGTTTTGGTGCTAGAAAAAAAAAAAAAAATCCTGCGTGCATTCAGGACCAAACACTGCATTGCTTGGGGGAGGTACCGTACGCGCTTTCGGAGTGTTTCTCTAGTCATTAAATGAGACTATACACTAATTTTCAAAAAGTAAACCCTTCTTGATACCCCAACAAAATTATCGGCGGCTCCAGAAGAGATTTTAAGGTTTTTGTGTACTGTATGGAACGAAAAAAAAAAAGTTATTTTGGACGACTGCAGCGTCTTAGGAGAGAAAAAAGAATACGGTAGGTCGAGATTTACGTGGGTGCAATGCATGAAGTGTTCCCATACTGGATGGAGACTCATTAGGTAATAAGGAACCACAGGCCAGAAGAGAAAGAATAAACGAAGTAAAAATTTTAGTAAATGTAGGAAAAAACAGGAAAACAGCGAAACAACAAAATTTATCTAGAGGTACTACCGAAATAAGCTTCGATCTCACTTATTTTTTGTAATAAATAAAAGACGGTAACCGTGTGAATTGATTTGTGTTTCACACGGCGGTCGCGATAAGTCTACAAACGATGAGCTAAAACACAGTTTCTAGTATTTCACAGTTATTCTTGTATACGAGGGGTTCCTAAAGTACCTACAAGATTATGCAAGATTACTTTCAAAACTTTTCAATGAATCGTGATTTAACTCAGAATTATTTGGAGCTATTGGCTACACTTAACGTAAAAAGGTAAGCTTAAGGAAAATACATTTCTACTTTCCGGACTAGAGGCATCAATACCCGCGGGGCATGAACTGATTAGGTAAGGGAAGAAATATCTGCCATTGCCGAGAGCAGCATATTTTTCGTCTGAAATGGAGCATATAAGTCGGCAGAACGGGTGGGTTGGTCCTGGCAATGAGGTACGAGCTGCCATTTCAGCGGTCGCTGGAGCCGGGCGTCGGTAAGTCTTCTGATGACGCGACCATGGAGCCACTCGGCCATAGAGCCACTCGGCCATAGAGCCACTCGGCCATAGAGCCACGCGGCCATAGAGCCACGCGGCCATAGAGCCACGCGGCCATAGAGCCACGCGGCCATAGAGCCAAGCGGCCATAGAGCCACGCGGCCATAGAGCCACGCGGCCAT